>OZ026612.1:58435168-58982668 GCA_964020975.1 Hermodice carunculata
ATTGACCAAGTTATGAAAGAAAGAAAGAAAGAAACAACTCATGGAAAACAGAACGTCTGTGGTGCCATACAGACATGATAAAAAGATGCTCAGGTTAGTTCCGGGTTGTCTTCATGAGATTCACCCCTATATCCCCACGTTTCCATCAAATACTGTTTTGAAATTTCGTCAAAAATATTACCTGGAATCTCGCCAAAGTTAAAAGCATGTTCGCCTAAAAATTGACATAGTTTTGTTGAAAAGGATGCACTTGAGAATTTAAACCACCTGTCGTGAGCACCTTTAGACTTTAAAATTTGTTCTAATTGGTTGTTGTATTTCATTCTGATGGAATTAAGACAGGGGCAGAGGAACAAGAAATGGACCAGATCCTCAGCGGCTTCATTACACAAGTCGCATCTTACATCTGAACCATTCCATCTCTTAGCCCCACGCAACCTAGACGGACTTTAAACTTGAGTCTTGTGTCTTGGAAATCGTTTAACAGTGACATATATTTTTCACCAAAAGGGGATCTTTTCATTGTACGGTACCAATACGGAGACGACTTTTTCACCAATACCCTGAAAAAACGTAAGAGTGTAGCTTTGTAAATTTAGTTTCATGAAAGGTTCTAGCCATGTATGCCTCTCAATTTTAAAAGCTCTGTCTTGACAAAGATTCTGGAGGACAGTACTTATTTCTGAAAAATAAGGCCAAAATGACCGTGAACCCTCAGAGTACTTGCCAAGAGAGACCAGAAATATATGTTTACATAAGCATGTATCTTGTAAGATGTACTTTATTCTGTGAAAAAAAACTGATCCGGAAGCGGTCCAGAATTAGCTTAATTGGGAGCCAACCAAGCTCTCCTAAAACTGCCGTCATAACCGGCGTATTTTTAACTTTCATGAACATCCGTGAGGTATCAATGGCAAAATAATATTTTTCCAAATACTGTTGCCAAATTTTACCCTGTTTATATCATCATGAGAATAAAGAATGCTACATATATAGCCTCTTAACCGCTCTGCTCGGGAAGTCAAATGTGTCTTAATATGAGATGAACCAGATGAAGATCATACATTCCTTAAAATACGTATTTCCTTATTTCCATTTCTTTTCATATTTTATCCGCTTACCTATTACCATCACTTTAAATTTCTCCTCATTAAAAGACATGTTCCATTTGGAAACAAATGCATCTGCTACATTCACCATTTTTGGAGGCTTTCTTCACATTCACCTAAAAGACAGACATCATCTGCATACAGAAGACAAGGAATGTTTTCATTTTCAAACAGCATACCCTGGTTATAGCTGTATAACATGTCTGCTAAATCTGCTGTGTATATAATCATGTTTGTGTACAAACACAGAATTTCTGTTTTTTCAAGATTCTTCAGTTCTCTTTCTTTCACTTCCATTCATTGAATTTCCTCCACAATACACATCCCCCCTTCTACCACAACACGTACAAACTGGTTACTGTTATATACCTCTTTGATGTTTTGCAACTATTATGCATGCATAATAAATAAGCTTGCACTGGCAGAACGTGTCTTCTAAGCAACTTACTATACATAGCATAGTTGACTGTCTGCTTTGAAGTGCTTAGGTCTTGTAGTAAATGAGAAACAAGAAGTTTGAGTGAATAGCCCATCCTCAGCTTACCTTGATAATCTCACCCTCCCACCCCCTTCCCAATAAAATTATACATTGTTCCTTGAGTATCCTGAAGGGTTGGGTGTAATTTGATATCCACTGGACAAGTTACTGTATTGGAGTAAATTTCAAAGTGTAGTAAAAAACCCAAAATGTAAATATGAAATTAAAAAAATCCAATTATCCCTGGAGCATAACCACTTGAAGAAAATCAATAAGGACTCACTAAAGGTTGATCTCCACCAAGTTTGAAGTTTATCCAGCCCACACTTTAAGAGAAAACTACTTGCATCTACACTGGCCCCCCTTTCGTAACCATGCTAATATGTGCTCTTATCGCCACTTACTTCATCTCCCCCCCTCCCCTCCAAAAAAATCAGCACAGCAGATGATAGTACCCCTACATAGTGATAGAACTTTGTGGGGTTCTATGTTTCAGATGAATTCAGCTTCTTGTTTTAGGAGAAGTCTCATAAAGAACCCATAGAAACTCCATTTAAAATAGGAAAAAAATTGCAGCGCCCCCTATTGAACAAGTTTCAATCGAGAAGTGTCTAGAACTGTGCCTGTGGAATTTCAAAGCAACAGTCGAAATGGTTTTGCAGAGGAGTTTTTTAGATTTAGCATCTCGTTCTGAAAATGCACCAAAGAAGCATAAAAACATTGATAAAAATAAGAAACAAAAGTTCAGCGCCACCTGCTGAACAAATTACTATTTTAAGGTGTCTAGAATTATGCCTGCGGAACCTCAAAGCAATCGTTCAAATATTTTTCGAGTTTTTTTTTTTTACATGTTTTTTTTAAACTCACCAAGGATCATTAAAATATACAGTAATTACTGGAGTGAGATCATTTAAAGAAACCCATCAAAGATCCATCCAAGGTACATCTCCACCCAGTTTGAAGTGAGTGTGGCCGACTGTTTTGGAGAAAAACAAAAAATGCGAATTGTCATTGCAATACCAATTGACTTGCAGAATAATCAATAGGAATGTATGCATTAAATCACAATTATACAAATTAGAATAATCAGGGATCTACAGCATCACTGTATAGTCCACATTTCTGTTTGATCATTTTGCAAGGTATATATATACATATCACGTTCCGGCACAATCAATGGTTTTTGGAGAAGTGAACGATTGCTAAACAGTACAAAAATTTATTTAAAAAAAAAAGAAAAAAAAGGTCTGTGGGTCCCATGCAAAAATAATTAGAAATTGAAAAATCGTCACGCTACCGGTTGAGTAAAATAAAGTCTAGGGTCTTCCAGAAGTTTTTCTCTGAAACAACAGGTCAAGTGATTTTCGGAGCAGCAAACTCCTGGAGATTTGGCCAAAATATGAACACAAAAATTCATTATATCTAAAAATTACTAGAGCTTGACCAATTAAACAAACTTGGTAGAGAATCACCAAAGGTACATCCCCATACAAGTTTAACAAGGATCTGGTAAATACGTTTGGGAAAATGGAAAATGTGAATTATGGACAGAGGACATAGGATGGACCGACCGCCAACCTCGCCTGACTGTCAAGTCATCTGAAATAAAAATACTCCGAATAGCAGTGTTATAATGTTATAATTATAAGAATCTTTCTCTATCTCTTTCTTTCTGTCTATTTCCTTGTCTTCTCTCTCTCTCTCTCTCTCTCTCTCTCTCTCTCTCTCTCTCTGTCTCTCTCTCTCTCTCTCTGTCTCTCTCTCACGCACACAGACACACTTTTGTTACGTTAACAGATCTGTAAGGCTCAAACAACCGAGTGGCCCCACCACAATGTGGCAGGGCTCATGCTGTCATTTACAGTGTCAGCACAGCTTTGTGCCCGGCGGTATCTGAGGGCGTCATAATCCCAAGAGACCACAAGACTTTTTGGAAAAAAAGCCTGCAATATGTAATGCATTGTGGCAGGTAGTCGTGTTGAGTTGGCTTCCCTATTAAAGCATAACAGTCCTCCAGGCCACGATGACAGTTTGCTACAATAATAGTGTGGTTTTGGTGTTATCTCAGTCATTTGCTTCAGCTTTTCGTGTTGCGGGGGGGGGGGGGGAGGTGGGAAGGCAGGACTTAGATTTTTATTTACAGATACTAGACATGCACTGAAGACCCAGTGGCCATCATGAGAGAGTCAGGGTCAATGCCTATGTTTTGTTCAAGTCATGCAAGTATCATGACATGGAAGTAAATCCGAATAAATCTTTTAAAAAAGATATTAAGGTAATAACAATAATAATAATAATAATAATAATAATAATAATAATAATAATAATAATAATAATAATAATAATAATAATAATAATAATAATAATAATAATAATAATTATAATAATATTTATGTACTAATATTTTATAACCCTATTACAGCAAAAGACTGCTCTGATGTATTACATAAAGCTTTTTTCGATTCAAGTCTGAAGGACATGGATCAGTTTGGTCATATAAACTACATGTATGTCTTCCGTCATTTTTTGTAGACAGTGAGGCATACTCAAACAAAACGCTGTGTGGTACGTTTTTGGATGTACATACTTGAGATGTGTCTATCCATAATTAATCACAGAAATGATATGATTCAAGAAGTACTGTCATTGTAGCGTAAAGTATTTATGAAAACGATGAACTATTGAAGCTTTGAAGCCAAGGGCTATATCAAGGAGTCTGTACCTGAGCAGACTGCTTCCCTATGGACTGCTTGGTCATATGTAAGGCCAAAGGCACATTTGTTGTCAGTCATATGTAGTGCCAAAATACATTTGTTATCAGTTTTACATTTCAGTATATCTGAAAAGTACAGAAATCAACACATATGCTTCCTTGTGTCAAACAAATAATTTACATATTGAAGAACTGGCCGGCAGTGACCGTGGGTATTACCCATTCTTATGTTATATGAAAATATATCTTCAGTATTTGAAGTCTAAGTTACTTCTGGTGTCATGCTATTTTCCACAGTTTATTATTCCATAGAATCTATCCTCAATAGCTCAAGTTCCGAAGTGTAAACAATTATCAACTGAATAGTTTTTTTCAGTCAGGTTATCTTAAAAATGTAGAGAAATAATTCAACATGGTTTGAGGTAACTAAGAACTGAAGTGACACGAAACAAGAACATTGGGGCAGGTGACATTGACTTTCGAGCAGTGTTGATCGGTTTGAACCGCAAGACTATCTTTGCCGTAAAACAGCACAAACTTGAAAAGTTTGATTTGCTTGTCAGCAAATCAGTCTGTGTGCCTAGAAAACTTTTAAAGATTGCCTATTTTGTATGTATTTACTTCAGCAACAATATTTTTATGTGGCTATGTGAAAAGACTATAAATTGAAGTTGGGAAGGCACCATACTGTATGAGAGTTTTGAAGCTATTCAAAGATTTAAATTTTGTGTATTTGCCAAATTTGCATAAATCACACTGCTACAACTTTAATTCGTGGTTCGTTCAATGCAACTATCCTACAAATCTATGGACTGAAGTTTGAAGTACATCTCAGTCTATAATAGTTTTGAAGCTATTCAAGATTTAAACATTGTGTTTTCACCTATATTGCATAAATTAGCATGCTACAACTTTGGTTCATGTTTCACTGGATGTGGCTGTTTCAGAAACCTGTAAATTGAAGTTGGACTGACATCTCCATCTGTTATAGTTTGAAAGTTAGTCAAGAATACAATTTTGTTTATTCACCTAATTTGCATAGAAAATGCTACAACTTCGGTTCATGATTCATTGGATGTGAAATGTTTTAAGTGATGCTAATTAGCATAGTTTCAAATGCTACAGTTTTTGTTCACTGTCCATTAGATTGACAGGTGTTACAAACCTGGATATATCATTTTAAATGTGTGCCTATCTGTAATAGATTGGAAGATACCGAGCTTTTAAAGTTTCAATTGCCCTTAATTTGCATGAGTTTAACGAAATTTAAATATGATGTTAGACCCATTTATTTAATATGATGCTAGACCCATTTATACTATGAAGTAAAAATTGCCACACCAACACCAGATTCCCATGCTTTGTAAGTCTGGGGCACAATTTAAATGGCCTTCCTTATAGGGACATTTAATAAGTCATATGTCATTTCAAACTGTATAATTTGTCAACTGTACTCAAGAATGCCTTGAAAAAACACAGGATTTTATAATGATAAAAAGGGACATTCCAAAATTTTTAATCCTGAGTAGTTTGAAGATATCAGATATCTTGAGAGATGAATTAAGTTCAACACATTTATATACTAATGAAAATGAATGAATGTTAAGATTATGTTAACATCTGAAATTTTGACTATGCTCAAACTTTACGTGTTATTCCCTTTAAGTTCCATGTTAATGTTTTCATTGAGAATTTTCAACAAAATACCAATACCTGCGCATGTGTATTGTACTTTTATTTTGTCAATGCTTTAGTCCACAGAGGACTACTACAAAAATCCAATTTTGGCCACCTACAGTTACGCTCGCGTTCAAGTTAACAAACGCCAAACGCACCAACGTTTCCCAAACGTTTCCGAAACACTTTCAGTGAAAGTCAAACGTTTTGCAAACGCGTAGCAAACACGTTGCTAACACTTTCCAAACGCTTTACAAACACTTTGCCAAACGCTTTCAAACACTTTTCCAAACGCTTTCAAACACTTTGCCGAACGCGTGTGGTGAAAGCCGGGTGTTTTCCAACAATTTACACTTTGCGCCAAACGTATGTGATACATGTACATGTACACTTGGTAATGTAATTCTAATGACAGGAATATTTTTAGCAAGTGTCTAAAATGCTTATCAGCACCTAAAAATCCCAACAACATGTGCATGCCTTCATTTATGGATAAGCCGAAAAGCTCTACTATGTATATTTCACAATAAAGTTGAAATTATGCTTTTTCAAAAAAATCAGTTCTATCTAACAGTTTGTACATGTATCACTTACAATGCATGTGTATATATTGTAGGCTATATCATTGTTTTCTTGTTTGCGTGACAAATTGCAACTGGTTTATGCCTGTGATACAGTGGAAAAAGGCAACGAAAGCTATCTTCTAAGATGTACATGACACTACCCACTGAATTTGCTTCAGTGGACGTAAACTAATTTCAGCCAGTCAATCTGAAATTTTTTCACCAGGTGGAAAAACACATACATGCGCATGGTATCGTTTTATGAAACATATGTTAAAGTAAAAAGCTCCATTTAAGTATTGTTTGGCTTACTAAGCCAAGCAATAGAATTAGCTCCAGTGGAGTAAGCCAGGCGATACTCCATTGGTCCTTGGAGTAATTATATATATTTCAATTGAAATTTAGGAACTATTTCGGAGTAAATTTATAGGCAATATCATGATCAGATCATGAATCATGATCTGATCATGATTCAAACACATTCCAAACACTTCCCAAACACATTCCAAACGTTTTCAAACGTTTCCAAACACAAGCCAAACACCAGCAAAACGCGAAAAAAGCGTTTGGCTGTTAACTTTTAGCCGTGCGTAACTGTATGAGTATTTTTTTTATGTTGCAACATCTTTAAACCTATGATCGATACAGACTCAAATTCTCCATGTTGCATTCGTTTCATATCAAACAAAAGTTGTATGTAAGTTATAGTTTACCCAAGGGGTGTATTGGAATATATTACATTTAGTCCAACTAAATTTTCAGAGGTGTAATTAAAGTTAAACCTAAAAATGAATTACATGAAATCACTTAATACACATACTATTGTTATTTTAAAGCACGATTTTGCTTACTGCATAAAACGTGTGAAAAAAACCATGGTTTCTTTACAAAAAATTTCATATTGAATTGAATTGGGTATCCTTAATAAAGAGTTGAGGTATATTTGTGCAAAAATTTACTGAATCATAATGGAAAAGCACAGAAAAATCATCATTTTGCATAAGATGTAAGTGAATATCAAAACCATGTATATCAATTTAAAATGAGCAATGTATGACAAAAAAGAAGCACACCAACATTTTCATTTATGTCATATTATTTTTATTAAACCATGTAAATGACATTGGAACACATTCACAAACATTATATATACAGTAGAACCTATCACATTTTTATGAAACTACAGAATTATTAATACAGTTCCAGAAGTGTAACAATTATATGTAGGTCTATGCATAAAAAAATTGGGCAGTAATTACGTTCATAACATGGAGTTAAATAGTTGCCCAAACAAATATTACAAATTGGTCTATCTCTACACTTCTCACAAGATTAGTGCATTCAAATTTTCCCCGAAGTACATGTACTTGTACTTTCGGGTCATTTACAATACTTGACAGCACATCTAACAAGTTGTATTATCACTAAATTAATCCTTTTCTATTATTACTTCCTGGTGAATGATGAGGTACATGTAGAGTGGTACCTGCTATTTAAGATCATCCTTAAAGCCAGACAAAAGTGGTCACATGTGGCAGGTGGTCTTTCACTGCAGGTGAGCTTACAAAGAAATTGAAGGCCATTGTCTTGAAATGGCGGTCTTAAAAACTAGTGCAGTCTTTCAGGAGAGGTGGTCTTTAGAGCAGGTACCACTGTACTTGTAATTCAATGTTCAAATGGAATGGGTGACAGTGTTTCTTCTCTCACAATATTACACATTGAATTAATGTGGGAGAAATATGGGGTGCTTGTATACTCACTTGATTTCGGTTTTTTAACTATTTTTTCAATCTTCTCTCATATCATACATCTACTTTCAATTAATTTTCCTTCCTCCTGTTTGCAGAATGATGTACTTCGATTTTAACCTTCTAATGTACCAGCTGGTGAAGTACATGAATTTGTAATGCTTTCAGTTACAGTTGTATTTTAATCTATATTCGAATACAGATGCTGAAGTACATGTACTTGTACAGTCAGTGTTGTTTCTCTTTTGTTACAATTTGTTGATGCACATATACTTGTACCATCAGTCAGCTTTTTTCCTTTCCTAAACTTCGATGAAGTACATATACTTCTACTGTTTTCCCTTTGTTACAGTTTGATACTGTACATGTACTTGTACCATCAGTCAGTCCTATTTTTCCTTTCATACACTTTGATGAAGTCCATGTATTTGTACAATTTGCTCTTGCCTTCCATGTTTCCTTGTTAATAGACATTGTGACCAATTTTGCTCTACTCTTACATATTTACTTCAACTTTACATCAGTTCAGCTGCATTCATGGGCAATATTGAAAAGTGCATGTACTTATACATGTACCTTCTATTTTGTTCATTGATGGATAAAGATAACATACATAAATACATGTATGTTATGTACACATAACATCTCTGTGAAGATGTTCATGTTCTTGTACCTATTTTGTTCAGTGATGCATAGTGATAACATACATAATACATATGTACAAGAAGAGAAGAAATACAATACAATACAATACAATACTGTAATATGGATTGCTGTAGCTTTGACACGTTTTATTTCAACAAAATCAATTCAATGTTGATACTACATATAAACTACATGTAATACATAAATAGTACCTAAAACACCACAATAAACATCCATAATACATATATCATAAATCTACAATTGGCACTATGTACTGCCAGTCACTTGTACTTTTCGTTTCCCTACAATGACGATTTACATAATGTTACAGGTACTTGTTCTGCAAGTCAATTCCATTTATACTTTGCTGCAGGTTAATAAGTAGATGTACTTGTACTCTTAGGCTTAGCTTCTTAAACTTTTCTGTTACTTTGAAACAGGATAGTGCAGTACATATACTTGTACTGTCAATCACTTCTTCTTTTCATTTGCTTAAGTGATGAAGTACGTGTACTTGTACTTGTAGTGTCAGTCACTTCTAATTTTCCCTTGACACAGGGTGATGTGGTACATGTATGGTCAGTCACTTCTTATTTTACTTTGATGCAGGGTGATGTAGTACATGTACTTGTACTAGCTGTCAGATGCTGGATCTACTTTTCACTTGCTTTAGAATGATGAAGTACACAGATGTTAGTCACTTCTTTTCTGTACTGTTAGTCACTTCTACTTTTCATTTGCTTAGAAACATGAATTACAACAGACACAAGATTTTGTTATTTGATCAACACATGATACATATGTTTGTAGATATGTAAAACCTCTATTAGATAATTACTACAGTTAACATGTATGTACATGTATTGATAAATTCTTTCACTCCTCTGTGATAATTGTTATCATGAAGTATGCATATGAACTGGTCCTGCCGGGTAATTCAACATTTGACATTTCATCCTTTTTCAATTTCTAATTTAATAACCAGCTGCTGAATCTAATTGATTATTTGCATATTAGAAATAGAAAATGATTCTCTTTGCCAAAATGTCTAACGCTGTGTAACAGTTGTTTACAAACCTTGGCCAGTGTGCCCCACAAGGAGGGGGAATCAAATCGCACACCACAAAATAATTATAAACTAGAGGATAAGGACTGAATCTGTGCTCAGGTGAATCATAAGTTGACCATTTGAACAAATTTGGTGGAAACCCACTAGAGTAATATTGCCACCAAGTATAAAGTAAATCTGGCTGACAGTTTAGTCGGAGAAGTTGAAAATGTGCATATGTATCAGAGGCCAATTGATTTACATGTACATAGTAAACAATCAGAATAAATGCATTTACCAACAAGTACCCAAAATGCACCCAAGGTACATTGCCACCAAGTTTGAAGTATTACGGTTTTGGAGAAGAAGTCGAAAATGTGAATTTTTGGAGAAGAAGTCGAAAATGTGAATTAGCATGTGAATGCTCATTGACTTCCATAGTAATCAATATGAAAGGTGCATTGACCGGTAAGTACCGAATTGCAAAAATCGTTAAAAATCAGGAATCCGCAGGATTCCCACACAGTGTATAACTTGTTTGACCCTTCTACAAGGAACATATCCACCATGTTTCAGCTTAATCTGAGTGACGGTTCTGGAGAAGTCAAAAATAGCTATAACACACAAAAATTCATAAAAAATAGAAACAAAATTGCAGCACCACCTGGTGAACAAATTAAGAACAAGGAGTCTCAGGGAGTGTTCCTGTGTTATATCAAAGCAATTGGGTAAGCGGTTGAAGAAGATTTATTAGACTTGGCCAAAAAAGCAACAAAATAATGAATTAAAAATCCAAAAATCACTTGACCATGACCATTTGAACAAACTTGGTAGATACCCACCCAAGGCACATCTTCACCAAGTTTGAAGCAGATCTAGCATGTGGTTTTGGAGAAGAAGTGGAAAATGTAAATTGTTTACGACGGACGACAGATTTTGAAACTATGGTATCAGCTCAGGTGATATGATCACCTGAACTAAAAATAGAAAACTTTATTCCAAAGTGAACAAAAAATAAATGTAGTTGTCTAAAAACACTTATACGATATGGATCATAGTAGTAGAAAACCTTGTTTTTGCTACCTTGGCTGCTGAGAATGAAGAATAATTTCAATGTGAGAAAGTGACAGGTTACCAAATACTCTGATTTTAAATCCAAAGGCAAAAAAAAAAGGCTTTGATGAAAAATGAAATAGAAGGTGGTCTGGTGACTAGTGCACTATGTAACACCATTTAACAAATCACAGAGTGATGTTCAAAACTCGTGAGGGTACTATCAGCCCAGCAATGATACCTTACATCTAGAATTGAAGGTCCAATGGGTCCTGATAAATAACGTGCATGTAACCAATAAAATGTACCAACAAATGCACTATATAAAATTATATTACTGGTATGTGTCATTGACTTATATGCTTCATAGTCTATCATTCACATCTACAGAATCACTGACTATTCAAAATTTGTCAGTATTTAAATAAACCATTCACATATATAAATACTGGCAAACTTGTTTATGAACATAATCACTAAAAGATCAAATAACTTTATAATATAGTGTACAAAACAAACTTTGCAAAGGTAATTACAAAATTTCTTTTAGAATTTGAATGTGAGTGAGAGTTGCAGAATTCTGTGGCCAGACGCACAGATTCCCAAATCTTGCCTTATACCATGTAATGATGTAGCAACAATGTACCCTGGACGGACAGACTGTATATCCCGGACCAGCTGTTGCATTTTCTGTAGAATGACCCCAGGGTAATCAACAGGGATGTTGTTTGTTCCAACATGTACCACAACTGCCTGAAAATGGAATATCAAAATAAATGTGAGCTACATCTGTATGTATAGATTTCAATTTTACAGACTGGATCAGCATCATGTCTCCCAAAACCCCAAAGTACCACGTTCAAATGATTGTGTTAACACTACCTAATGACAAATGTTTGTCCAGCCCTACTGTTTGTATTTTGTTTTTATTTACATTTTTTCTTGGGGGTGTTATAGTATGGAACGATAATGTAAAGAAGTGATACACTTGACTACTTGTGGAGAACCTATGTCAGTAGACTGGCAGAAATCACCTGGAGATTTTCAGAAAGACAGGTTATATGCCTGAATAAGAAAATGCACAAATGTGACCCTCCTTTTCTGAGAAAATGTTTATATTTTTATGACCCCTATTTGTTAGGAATTAGCTTGTATGTATATTTTTTCTTTCTTTTTCTCTCTCTCTCTCCATCTTTACTATTTAAGGAGCCTATATACCCATAAGCTGAGTAAGTTCGTAACAAGGATTGTTACCAAGTCTACACGTGTTGGCATATAGGGATGGTCCAATTATCATAATCGGCTTATCCGTATCTTCTGCAGCCTACTAAAAGAAAAAAAAAAAACCAAGAGGACCATGATGGTGCTGTGCCCAGCTGACAGGCAGCTAGAGCACCACAACTTAATATGTGCTGCAACAAGACTTGAGTCACTTGATGAACGAGATCAAAGTCATGGTGCAAATATTTCTCAACTTATCATGTGAACGGTAAAATTCACATATTAAAGTGGCATGGCACTGTTACATTTGGAATGAGGTCATAGTCACCCACATATTGTGCAAGTCTGGCCTTTCCTCAGACAACCAACATGTGCAGCATCAAGGGTTACGGTCAAATAGTTCTCAAGTTGTCAAGTCAACAATAAAATTCGAGTAAGTGGCCCCATACCCTTTGGAATGGGGTCAAGGTGACTCATATGTTGTGTAAGTCTGGTCTTCACTGAGGACAACTTGTGCGGGGCAGCGGGGGGGTTGGGGGGTTGGAGAGTCCTCTGAAGTTCCAGGGTTTTAATGCATTTAAGGGGGCATAAACTGCTTTTTTCTGTCAATAAAAAAACAGTGGCTCCTCTCTAAGGCACCCAAAATGCAGCGTAAAAGTGGCCTTATAAGAGGGGTAGCCCCTTCTAGAGGGGGAATATATATATATATATATATATATATATATATATATATATATATATATATATATATATATATATATATATATATATATATATATATACATATATATATATATATATAATATTGGATTACAGTTGTAACAGTGGGTGTATCTACATACAAAATAAAAAGTTACACTTTCTGCATAAGAATGGTGACTTTTCAAGAGGAGTGGCCTTTAATAAATAAATAAATTTTAAAAAAAATAAAAAGGAAAAAGGAACTGGGTCATCTATGTGTGCATGATGGCAGGGCGTGGGATGAGGCCATGTTCTTGGCCTGTTAATATTTTCAGCATGCTTTTTTTCTTTTTTAGCACTATCATAGGGTCTAATGTGGTGATCACAAAGGAGGAGTTTTTGTGTTTTTGTAATTTCTCAGTCATTAGTCTTTTGTAGCTATTACGGGACCACTTTGTGTATCTCTGATATGGATGTTACTGATACTCCACATGAATATTGTGCATTTGTCTCAATTGAATTGGATTAAAAAAAGGTCCATGATGACAGGAACACATTTTCAAGATACCAGCAAACATTGGATGAGCAGAAACTACAAACTTCATCCCAAATATATGTCAGGGGCCATTCAACAATGTCAATATTTTCCCATTAGAACACAGTCAGGAGCAGGGGGGTGGGGAGTAAAGGCCTTCATAGAGTATGCTTTTTTTCTGTGCATAAAAATGTTCACCCATTTGCCATGGAGCAAATTTGGTCCTGTTCAACATCTTTTATTAATATATATGCAAAATGAACCTCTGCACAGTACTTAGCTTAATTCAATGATACATTTCAATTATTACGTGTAATCCAAACACCTCTCAGCAATTATTTGGACCTTTTTTCAGTTTAAGTTTCCCTTTAATATGACTAACATGCATGTTGAAATATACAACCATAACAAAAGAAATGTTTAATATATACGGAATTACTTCTGTTTATATTTGGCCATGACTTTTTCATACTATCAGAGTTAGTGTATTAGACTGTTCATTTACTTGTTTTTTAAAGTTCTTAGGTTTTTGTTGCAACATTTTGCATGATTCGTTGGATCAAATTTAATAAATCAAAGAAAAAATGAACAAAAATCATCTGGATTGAAAGGCATGTATGCACACACTGTAAATGGAAAAACTTAAATAATAAGCCCTTGTGGGCTGATAATGATATCTCTGGTGGACAACTACAATATACAAGTATCACCTGGTGGTTAAATTTAAAAACAACTCACCTGGTTGAAAACCTGGTGGTTAACTGTAGCTTGCACCCCTTAATTGGCCACAGAGGGCAGCACAGGGTATAATGTCTAATGACCAGCACTGTAAGATTTGGCTTGACCAGAGTGGTGGAATTTATTGAGCTTGGGCGGCATGCTAAGCCTAAAATAGATGTGGCAGACCGTATTTGTAACAGGTGTAGACTCGGTGTAGTTGATGATGAAATTCACTTTTTGATAGATTGCCCTGCATTTGTTACAGAGAGATATAAATTATTTTCTGTTATTAGTACTCACATCAATAGTTTTGCTCATCTTGACTCACTCAATAAATTTATCTCGGTCATGTCTAGTAAATGCCCAGAGGTAAACTTTAATTTGGGGAAATTTTTACACAAATGTTTGCCAAAGTGGTCAGCTAGTCCTTTGTAATCCGTCCATATTTTAACTTTTTACTTAAATACGGGTGCTTTTATTTTATGTTATAATACTCCCTGCTGCCAAGTGTGACCCTGACTTGTGTAGCTGAGTATTTGGTTCTCAGGTGCTGCCAATATGTATTTTTGATCTGTGTAAGCCAACCTGGCTAGAATAGAGTTATTGATATTACCTCTCTAGCATTTATATTGTAGATATGTATGTAAGTAGGTAGGCAGGTAGGTTTGTAGGTCGATCTTCTATTATGCTGTCAATATGCGACTGTATACAGGTCATTTAATCTTGTAATCTAGTTTTGTTTGTACAATACCATTGTATCATGTTTGTATTATGACTGATGAGTCAATACTGACTCCTTTTCTGTCAATAAAAATTACTACTACTACTACCACTGTGGTAGGCTAAAATGCGTTACATATAATTTTAATTCAGATTTTGCCATCACAAAATAGAATGATTTAAATGATTTATTTTGGGCATATTTTTTTTCCGGGGTGGTTGGAAATTTTAAGATGATATTGGGTGCGGACAGGTGAAAATCCAACATGACTGCATTCAGGTGGGGAAAAGTCAAAAGTTTGGTGTTCATCATATATGTTAATGCCTCTTATTTTGTAAGTCAGACTTGAACTTAATTGGTGAGCATCGTCTTCACTAAAGTTAAAGCTCTTACTCTCAGATACGCCAGGCTGTGTTATAATGGCCGCCTATGGGAAATTCAATTTAGTGGTGCCATCTAAACGGCAAACTGGTGCTCAGAGGTGAATCTTTAAATGAGGCCTTCAAGTTACAATTTATGCCTCCAAAGTTCACTTTGTCACCTGACTCTGTAATTACAGAAATTCTTACATGGCTATCTTTGTATGTTATGACAGCAGAAAAAAAATAAATTTACGTCTATGATGTACAATGGGCTATAATGACGGCGTATGATGTATTCACTGAAATACGCGATTTTTCTTTATAATTTCGACCAGAACATAGAATGAGTGACGTTTATTTGGTATGCAGGTACAATTGATTAAGCTAGAAGATGTTGCAATTACATATAAATGATTTCCAAATAAAAATGTGCTCAATTCTAACTTCTCACCTGGCACCTTTCAAAACAACAGAAATGCGGTCTAAATGATCCAGTTTGAAGATCAAAACTGAGGGAAGTAGCAAGCTCATCACAACGACCTTCATGTTCTTTCATGAGGGAATTGAGTTAGTGAAATAGGGATAACAACAAGTACTTGTCATCAAAATATTTGTTTTATGACAGCAGCACAAGGACATGTTTTTCCATCTAAGAAACTTCATTTTTAGGGGTAGGGGGTACAATGGAGTTCAATAAAGCTTCACTCACCAGAATTTTTGTGTCAAAAATAGTTCATTGCCACAAACAGACATCATTTGCACTATACAAGTGAAAAAGAAAGGAAATGAAACGACATCTAACCAAAAAATAATGTTTTTTTAGTGTTTTGGGAGGGTAAGCAGAATATGTCCAAAATTGCACGAGATCCACTGCGGCATAACATTGTAACAGCTTGATATTTCAAGAACAGAAGCAGTCAGGAGATCATTTTTCCACAGACATACTTATATGTGATGGTACATTGTATATGTACAATCACATAATTCTTGCAAAAAGTAGAGGTCCCCTTAAATGGCAAACTGGTGCTCAGAAGTGAGTTTTTAAAGGAGGCCTTCAAGTTACAATTTATGCCTCCAAAGTGCACCTTGTCGCCTGATTTTGGAATTACAGAATTTCTAACATGGCTATCTTTGTAAGTTAGGACAGCAAAAAAAATAAATTTACGTCTATGATGTACAATGGGCTATAATAATGGCGTATTATATATTCACTGATATACACGATTTTTCTTTACAATTTCGACCAAAACATAGAATGAGTGACGTTTATTTGGTATGCAGGTACAATTGATTAAGCTAGAAGATGTTGCAATTACATATAAATGATTTCCAAATAAAAATGTGCTCAATTCTAACTTCTCACCTGGCACCTTTCAAAACAACAGAAATGCATTCTAAATGGTCAAGTTTGAAGATCAAAACTGAGGGAAGTAGCAAGCTCATCACAACGACCTTCATGTTCTTTCATGAGGGCATTGAGTTAGTGAAATAGGGATGACAACAAATAATTGTCATCCAATATATTTGTTTCATGACAGCAGCACAAGGACATGTTATTCCATCTCAGAAACTTCATTTTTAGGGGCAGGGGGTACAATGGGGTTCAATAAAGCTTCACTCACGAGAGTTTTTGTGTCAAAAAATAGTTCATTGCCACAAACAGACATCATTTGCACTATGCAAGTGAAAAAGAAAAGAAATGAAACGACATCTAAGCAAAAAATAATGTTTTTTTAGTGTTTTGGGACGGAAGCTAGAAAATGCCCAAAATTGCATCGGAATCCACTGTGGCATAACATTGTAACAGCTTGATATTTCAAGAACAGAAGCAGCCAGGACATTGTTTTTCCAGAAATATACTTATATGTGATAGAGCATGGTATACGTACAATTACATAAATGTTGCAAAAAGTAGAGGTCCCCTTAAATGGCAAACTGGTGCTCAGAGGTGAATTTTTAAATGAGGCCTTCAAGTTATAACTTATGCCTCCAAAGTGCACCTTGTCACCTGACTTTGGAATTACAGAAATTCTAACAAGGCTATCTTTGTATGTTAGGACAGCAGAACAAATTAAAGTTACGTCTATGATGTACAATGGGCTATAATGACGGTGTATGATGTATACACTGTAATACACGATTTGTCTTTATAATTTCGACCAGAAGATAGAATGAGTGACGTTTAATTGGTATGCAGGTACAATAGATTAAGCTAGAAGATGTTGCAATTACATATAAATGATTTCCAAATAAAAATGTGCTCAACTCTAACTTCTCACCTGGCACCTTTCAAAACAACAGAAATGCATCCTAAATGGTCAAGTTTGAAGATCAAAACTGAGGGAAGTAGCAAGCTCATCACAACGACCTTCATGTTCTTTCATGAGGACATTGAGTTAGTGAAATAGGGATAACAACAAGTAATTGTCATTAAAAAATATTTGTTTCATGATAGCAGCACAAGGACATGTTTTTCCATCTAAGAAACTTCATTTTTAGGGGTAGGGGGTACAATTGGGTTGAATAAGTCTTCACTCACGAGAGTTTTTGTGTCAAAAACAATTCATTGCCACAAACAGACATCATTTGCACTATGCAAGTGAAAAAGAAAAGAAGTGAAACGACATCTAAGCAAAAAATAATGTTTTTTAGTGTGTTGGGAGGGTTAGCAGAAAATGTCCAAAATGCATCAAAATCCACTGTGGCATAACATTGTAAAAGCTTGATATTTCAAGAACAGAAGCAGTCAGGAAATTATTTTTCCACAGACATACTTATATGTGATAGTACATTGTATATGTACAATTACATAAATCTTGCAAAATTAGAGGTCCCCTTTAGGTTGCACCCCTACATTGGCCACAGAGGGCAGCACAAAGGTATAATGTGTAATGACCAGCACTGAAAGATTTGGCTTGACCAGGGTTGTGGAATTTGTAGTAGGCTAAAATGCATTACATATAATTTTAATTCAGATTTTGCCATCACGAAATAGAGTGATTTGAATAATTTATTTTGGGCATATTTTTTTCCCGGGGTGGTCGGAAATTTTAAGATGATATTGGGTGCGGACAGGTGAAAATCCAACATGACTGCGTTCAGGTGGGGTAAAGTCAAAAGTTTTGAGTTCATCATATATGTTAATGCCTCTTATTTTGTGAGTCAGACTTGAACTTAATTGGTGAGCATAGTCTTCATTAAAGTTAAAGCTCTTACTCTCAGATACGCCAGGCTGTGTTATAATGGCCGCCTATGGGAAATTCGATTTAGTGGTACCACCTGTAGAACCATCTCACTTGGTGGTCTAATGAGGCAACATTTTGTACCCTGGTGGTCAAAGATTGAACAACAAGTACCAATTGCCCAGAAAGAATACATGTATATCTTTACAAGTTACTAAGTTATTTAATGGGTTGGATTTGTTGTGTTGTTTTTGTTTTGTTTTCACTCAAAGGCTCAATATATATGGAAGTACTTGTGTAGTACATATGGCAATGATTCTGTGATAGTATTAAATCATAGTTTAAGGCAGTTCATTATCTCACTTTGGAACATATTTTGCAACAAACACATTGTATCATTTCATGCCAGTTGGTTTATAAAAGGAAATGACTTCATCAAATTTGATTAATTTGAATTACACAACAAAATACTGTTTGAGTGACATGTTCAATGTCCACTATTTCGTGTAAGTAGGTCTATATATACAAGTTTTACTCAGTTTGTAACTATTATTTGCTATCTTTATTTCATCTTATCATTTTGTTGTGGGGATGGACGGCAGGAAAATGGAAATTATGTACCAAATGATTGCAAACAATTTGGATGTATGTTAATACATTAAATGAAGTTTATTATCTCTAATATAACTTTTGTGGGAACAGGCAGGATTTTGGTGTGTTCAAATGACTATTTATCAACAACATAATTGTCAGTCCATGAATTTCTGAACTGCCATGAGTGAAGTATACATTAAAATGCTTCATCAGATATGTCTCACCTTTATTTTGTTGTTGGTCTTAAGGGAAAGTAAACGTGACATGAGCCTTTTCCATAATCTACCTCTATGCTACAATTTTATCTGATGTGTAGAATTTTGATTGACTTTTCATGCTTTTCAATGTAAGCCGGAATTTAACATTGTAGCAGGTTTGCATTAACAATACATGTTAACATTTTTGTAATATTAGATCAATCCAAATACAGTTACATTTTCAGCAAAAATAATATGGACTTTTTAAATTATTCATCAGTACAAGGGTACTGGTCACCTGTTGATGGTGCAGATAAAGGCTTCAATCTATGAAGAATAAATCAAAACCATGTTGCATTGCCATTAATGAAAATAATTCTTCTTCATACTTCTAGATTCAATTTCATCTTTGACACAATCCATGATATAAAATGAATGAATTAACACATTTGAAATGGGAACTTTCTGGCATTAGGAAAAATTCGGTTCAGTATCATACATGTTATAAGGTTTAATTCACATTTACATGTACCAATTTCAACCTGGATTTGTCTGACATGATTAAAAACTAAGCAAAGGGGTCTGGCATCTTATGCATCATTATACATGATACTGAAAATACAAGAATATGTAACTTTGAATTTTGACACACTTTAATCTTGATGATTTTTTTTTTGCCATAATACCATTGCTTTGCGAAAGTCATTGCAGCAATCATGGAAAAAAGTCGTCAACATTCGAACCCGGAGAACAACTTTACTGGGCCCAAATCTTCCACCTTTGCTAGTTATAACCATAGATTAGATTATTTGGCATATACTATTTTTGAAATTAAGAACGAAAAAACCAAAGAAAGACCAAATCATTAGTATTATTGCCATTGGTACCTATGGTCGTATGGAAAAAAGTCGTCGTTACCGAAACCACGGGTCAATCTGTCCGTTATGCAGTCCATAGAAATACTGTTAATTGGACCTCCAAACGCCAATTTTTATTGCTGTAACAACGAAAATAACTATATTTCAGTTAACCGCCACTGAATATTACCATGAGCAAACACCAAAAGCTGTAATAATGATCGAAAACGTGAACTTGGAAAAGGGTCGTTCACTTCAACAATCTCCCCCGGAAGTTTTGATAATAACCACTATAACGCGCATGCGCAAGAAGTACCCATCCGGTTGGGAAAAAGATCGCTGACGCCAACAAATACTTACGAGTTTTGTTTACTACCTGGCGACCCATTCAGTCTGTCCCAGTGACATTTACAATTTAATGATAAGGAAATCAACTTCATCCATTACATTACAAACTTTGTGATTATCTATCTTAGCCCATCTAGCCTGTCGCAGAGCGACTAAAATGGGAGCAACTTTACAATGAGTACAAATGAGATCAAATTTACACAACCAGTCTCATTCCTTAAAAAGGGACCAATGGAACCCTAGAAGTTTTCAGTGCAATATGTACTGGTTGATATCTCAACATACAAACATATATATACATAGACAAAATGATGTAGGCCTTGTACTGAACCTGGCAGGGAATACCGGTAATTGTAAATAAATTGAGTACTTCACTTGGGTATGTCCTGCGCAGTCAAGCAGAGACAGACCCCCCCCCCCCTCCCCCCCCCCCCGACTCCCAGTGCTGCTTAGACAGTTTTTAGGTGCTACATTTAGTACGAGAGCCACGTGGACAGTTTAAGCACAAAGTTTTGTAATGTAGGCCTAATACATGTACTTGATTTGCTTCCCTATTTTATATTCTGTAAATGTCACTGGAACAGACTGAACGGGTCGCCAGGTAGGCATACTTACAGTTTTTAGGTGCTACACTAGTGCTGCTTAGACAGTTTTTAGCTGCTACAATGGTGCTAGACCAACTTAGACAGTTCAAGCATTTTGTAAAACTTATAGAAAACTTTAGAAAATGTTGTATTATGCTGCCTTAAGACTTACTTTTTTAACACTCTGTCCGAATATCTGTAGTCGATAGTGTTACCACAGAATCATGGGATTACCTACCTCAAATACTAGTCAGTGTTGTTGTTGACTGTTAGGTATTCATATCTAGCCTGTGGATGATTGTATTAATTACCATATGACAATTAGGTCAGAATTGACCTGGATGATTGTCAATAAAAGTTTTACTTACTTACTTACTTTACTTTTTGACCCGTTAAGCAAATTGGGCTTGATAATTTCGTGCAAAATATCAGTTATAGATCTTTCAATATGTTCATAACAACATTTGTAAATTTGAAATGTTGTGTTGACAAAATAGCGAGAATAGTTAAGTATTTTTGAAGAAGTAATGCCAAACATCTACATTGAAGTTTTTGCTTTCGGCTTCCTTTGGCATTTTATGAACTGTTTACTCTGTCAATAACCCTAATATGTATGTATGTATGTATGTATGTATGTATGTATGTATCTATCTATCTATCTATCTATCTATCTATCTATCTATCTATCTATCTATCTATCTATCTATCTATCTATCTATCTATCTATCTATCTATCTATCTATCTATCTTTCTATCTATCTATCTTTCTATTTATCTATCATCTATCTATCTATCTATCTATCTATCTATCTATCGATATATATATATATATATATATATTCTGATTTGCTTATGGCTACTTCTACTCCTTTGCTGCTATTTTTAGCTCAGCTGACTTGTAAGTCAGCTGAGCTTATCTTATGGTCCTCCGTCCGTCTTCCGTCAACAATTCACATTTTTGACTTCTCCTCCAAAACCGTCAGCCAGATCCACTTCAAACTTGGTGCGGATGTGCCTTGGTTAAGTGTCTACCAAGTTGGTTCAAATGGTTACGGTCCAGTGATTCTGGGATTTTAAATGAATTTTTTTGTTCTTTTTTGGGCAAATCTTAAAAAAAAATCTTCTTCTCCGAAACCGCTGACCCAATTGCTTTGATATCACAAAGGAACAATTCCTGGGACTCCTAGTTCTTAATTTGCTCACCAGGTGGCACTGCAATTTTCCCCAATTTTTTTTATGAATTTAAGTGTGTTATAGCTATTTTTGACTTCTTCTCCAGAACCGTCATGCAGAATACGCTGAAACAAGGTGGATATGTTCCTTGTAGAAGGGTCAAACAAATTTGTTCACTATGTGGGAATGCTGCAGATTCCTGATTTTTAACGATTTTTTTCAATTCGGGTACTTATCGGTCAAAATGCAGCTTTCCTATTGATTACTATTGAAGTCAATGGACATTCTAATGCCAATTCACATTTTCGACTTCTCCTCCAAAACCCTCATCCAGATTAACTTCAAACTTGGTTGCAATGTACCTTGGGTGGGTTTCTACCAGGCTATTCAAATGGTCATGCTCCAGTAATTTTTGGATTTTTAATGATTTTTTGTTATTTTTTTGGACAAATGTTAGAAAATCTTTTTCTCCAAAACCACTTACCCAATTGTTTTGATATCACACTGAAAGACACCTAGGGACTCTCAGTTTTCAATTTGTTCTCCAGGCGGCGCTGCAAATTTTTTCTAATTTTTTATGATTTTTTTTTTTTTTGTGTTATAGCTTTTCTCGACTTCTTCTCCAGAACCGTCATGCAGATTAAGCTTAAACGTGGTGGATATGTTCCTTGTGGAAGGGTGAAACAATGTCTTCCTTATGTGGGAATGCTGCGGATTCCTGATGTTTAATGATTTTTTCCAATTCTGCTCTTTTTCGGTAAATGCACCTTTCCTATTGATTACAATGTAAGTCAATGGGCATTCTAATGCAATTTACATTTTCGACTTCTTCGTCACCCAGATTTACTTCAAACTTGATGGGGATATACCATGGGTGGGTGTCTACCAAGTTTGTTCCAATGGTCATGTTCCAATGAATTTTGGATTTTTTTATGATTTTTTTTTTCAAAAATCTTTACAAAAGATTTAATAGGAAAGTTTAAAATGGGAATACTTGTAATAGTTATAACTTGAATAATTTTGGCCAGATTTACTTCAAACTTGGTGGGGATGTGCTTTTGGTGGATCTCTACCAAGTTTGTTCAAATGGTCACGCTCCAGTCATTTTTGGATTTTTTTATAATTTTTTTTGGTTCTTTTTTGGGGCAAACCTTAAAAATTCCTCTCCTCTGAAACTGCTCACCCAATTGCTTTGATATCGTACATAGACACTCCCAGGGATACCTAGTTCCCAATTTGTTCACCAGGTGGCGCTGCAGTTTTTTCCTAAGTTTTTCAAGAATTTTTTGTATGGTTTTGCTATTTTTCACTTGTTCTCAGAACCATCACTCAGATTAAGCTGAAATGTGATGGATATGTTCTTGTGGAAGGGTCAAGCAAAGTTGTTTACAAGGTGGCATTGCTTTGGATTCCTGATTTTTAAGGATTTTATAATTCGGGTACTTATCGGTCAATGTAGCTATCTTATTGATTACTTATTTACTATATAAGTCAGTGGGCATTCTAATGCTACTTTACAGGATAACTGACACGAAATTTACTGTTTACTTGATAACTTGAGATCTGTTTTGAGTTATTACCGTGATGCTGCACATGTTAATGTTTCTATATAAAGGTCATGCTTAGACAGTACATGAATGACCTTGACCTCGTTTCTGGGGTCACAGTGTAACATACATGAATTTTAAGAAAGCTCGCGTTTCAAGAGGGGGACCTCTGGTGAAAGGGACCTTAAAAGAGGGGGACCATTCTGTATCCTCATGATACCCTAAAACAAATTCATCATTTTAATTTTTTTTACTTTTTTTTGGTTAGTTTTTAGCTTGGTTGTTTGTTTTGTTTATTCATGTACATTGCTCATTTATTTCACAGTTAAGATAAAAAAAACCCCAAGTTCACAATTTCCAATTTTTTGCTATTTTGTTTGGTTGTGTTTTTGTTTGTTTGTTTTGTTTTGTTTGTTTTTTGTTTTTGTTTTTGTTTTTGTTTTTGTTTGTTTGTATGTTGTCTACCTTGTGTACTCTGGAGAACCCCTCGATTAGTCGACTTGTGCACTATTGGGCTATCCAGTGTGAAATAAATATGTTTAAATTAATACCGCAAAACCAATTCATCATTTCCATATTTTTTGCTTGATTAATTGTATCGACTTTTGTTTTGATTTTTCATGTACATTGCTCAGTTATTTCATGATGTAAACAGCACAAGTTCATTTCCTTTTTTTTCTGCTTGTACATTGCTCATTATTACACCCCCAAAACAAGTTGATTATTTCAATTGAACACACAAAAAGTAAAAAAGGTCTTTTGAAGTTGGAATGCATTCACAAGGGGTTTACCAATGCAGTGTTGTTTGCAGCAACTGTTGATAATGAATTATTACACCAATGTGGCCTGGGCAACTCTGATGAGTTGTTTGTCACAACCGTCCATAATGGATTATCACCTATGTGGCATGAGCAACTCACAAGGATGTTTTAGTCACCTGGCAGTTTAATTATGGCAAACTGGTTTGAACAATGCATATGGCAAACATGAAAGTGCTTATGTATTGTGCTAAGAAAGTTTTATCTTTTCTTTTTTTTCTGTTAAGACACAGAAAGATCTAAGAGAAATGTAAGCCAGTTTGATGTACAATGGTCCCCCTTTAAGAGAGGCTACCCCATATACAAAGACCACATCTCCCTTTGCCACAAGTATGGAATGTTACATTTTCTATGTTTTACGCGAAGTTAGGTGATTTTGTACACTGTTGTACATAAAAAGATTGACAGTATGGTTTTATTCAGTGTGTAATTTAGTTTAGTTTCATCTTGGAACTTCCACATTTTGTCAGTTCATTGGTATGTAGTGAACTGAAAGGTTGCATCATTGGTACATTTAAAAAGCACATGTTACATGTAATAAATTTCCATTGTTAAAAACATTGTATATTAGCAAACATATAAAAAATATATACTTAGCAAACAAAACAAAATCAAACAAACATAGAGCATGAAAGAATGTGATTTTAACAGATTATGTTCAGTTTACCACTTTATTCTCTTCGTTGACTTATGTCATCATAATGGATGATTCCCCCGTCACATGGGGCACACTGGGCAACCAATGTTCTCTCACAATGTGTGGCGGAGATAATCATAAATGTGTCATTGTCTATTTGTAATTATAAGCTACATTTTTATGTACATTTCATGTGGTTGATTGAGACTAGAAGTTATTTGTGTATAATACATGTCTAATACAAGTGTATATGGACTATTTTACATGTGAATACATATTCAATACATGTGTGGATGATAACGTTATGGCCATATGCAGATGAGACAAAATAGATGTATGCATTGTTTCTTTAATTTGTTGTGGTTATTATTATGATAATAAAGTATTGTTATTGAAATAAATGCCATTTGCGGTTTGTTTGTTTGTTTGTTTGTTTGTTTGTTTTTTGCTTGTTGCTGAATGTTTGTACAATAAAATTTCATTGTAAATGTTGGTTTCTTACATCATGTATTCGAAATTTCTAGTCTATTAGGTCATTTTGGGTTGCTGCTTTGAGAATCTACAATTTTTGCCTTGTTCATGTGTTTTGCATGTGAAGAATACTAGTATATTAAAATCCCCTGTGACAGAATTTGGAACTAATGTTCCCACTGTACTCGTACTCATTTTTCAATTGATTTTTATGAAAAAAGTGCAAGTGAAGACACAGGAACTTTTATCTTTTGGACAAGAATCTTGACCTTTTGTTCAGTTATTTTTTTCTTTGGTGTATTGACAGGCAGTCTCATAATGAGTTTTCACTGAACATTTCATATGTTTGCTAGGATTAGTAGACAATCCATGCTTTAGGTCACTGTCAGAAAATTGTTAGTTTCTCTTGTCCAGCAACACAACAGAAAAATACGGGTAGGTAAATCGAAATAAAATAAAATTGAGGTTGGAAAAACCGGGAGAAGTCCTGATGTACCAAATCAGGATGGTGCGTATTTGTTCAATTCTTGGTGACTACATCATATACTTCACTTCTATCTTTTTTAATAAGAATAGTGAATCGCCAAAGTTTATTTATAACCAGTTTCATTAAGGAAAAACTGAAAGCCAAGGATGCTATACACTAAACCATTTATTGCAGAGACTATTTTTTTTACCTGTTTCAATGTACAGGGTCAGTAGAATATAAAAAAAACTCTTTTTATTTTACAGCCAGGAGCAATTTTTAAGGTCGGTCAGGACATGAGAAACAGATAATTTATTAGCATTGCCCTTACCAAGTTCGTGTTTCTCTGATTTTACATAGGCACCACAATTTCAGTAATTTCTTTAAAAAAAAAAATATTGAACCTATTTTGCTTGTACAAGTCAACTCTTGTCACTGAAGTTTTACTAGACTTGAGAATAACAGACGGCCGCTTTGCCTGCAATACATATAGAAATCCCCTTATCGCTTCATTAGTGGTCCTTCCGTAAGTGTTTGCAGAGATGCCAATGTTTCATTCAAAAATAAATTTTGAAATACTATTTAAAATTGGCAACACATTTTGAACAGTATGATTTATAGATGAACGTCTAGATTTGCAACTTTTTTAGAAACTGAATTCTAAAATGTTATGAATTAATTACCTATTTGGAAATGAACATAGCATAATAGATTAGAATAGGGGACCAATTAAACAAGAATGTTTTCAAACTTGATACACCATATTTGAAATATGGACATTGTTGACCTCATTAGTAGCAATAAATCCAATCTGGAGTTTGATAGAGCTCTTTTCTATATTGAGTGCATTGCCATTGAACTCAAAGTAAAAGTGTGAAAGTAAAGTAAATTCTAACATTTTGAATGAATGCATATCTGCAAATCCTATTACACAATCAGATAAATATCGGTTGGAGGAAAGAAGCAGAAAAAGTGTTATAACAGTTTTAATGCTCGGTTTTGCTATCAACGCACGACTTTTAAAGTGAGCTTTATTCACACATAAGCAAGAAATGCATACTCATTTCAGAATGCCATGTATATTAACAGTATGAATCCTGGTCGGCAAAAGAAATACCCATCCCATGCGAAGCTGCCTGAGGATCGATCAGGTGTCGAACAAAACTGCACAAAAAAGAACTTAATATTTCAGTCTGCCTGAAGGAAGCTGGTCGTTGTATACTCCTAAGAACCCATATACGTTAAACATAAGTTATTAACCGTAAAACAGATCTTTTCTAACTTCTGTACCCCTGCATCGGACCCGGTACCTCTGCATCGGATTTGCACATGCTCCTAGTGGTCCAGAATGGACAGGACTGCGCATGTCCAGATTGGTACGCCGAGCATGGACCCTGCCGCGATCATCACTGTCACGGTTACGTGAAAAAAGGATTGGGGGGGGGGGGGGAATTAAATCATAAATGTGGAGTGAATATGCAGTTTGTCATTAGCTCTATAGAACCAACTATGTAAAGAAATGCGGCAATAGGTAGAATTTAGGTTGTTTTGCCTAAGTTGCGCTGCTAAAGCCTAAAGTACTTAGGACATTTGAGGTCACTGGTGCCGGTACTACGGTAGTAGTAGCCAAAGAATAAAAATTATATTCCTGAACGATTTCTTGGTGGAATTAGTCAGGCAAAATTCTAAAATTTAAATTGATTCTATTATCATTGCTTGGGCTTACACGTTAGTTTATTTTTAGATAGCTCAGTGGAAGGGAATGACACAGCCAGAGGTGACGAGTCCACAGAAAGTTGAGAAACCAGTATTGCTGAAGGTGTGTGTGTGTGTGTGTGTGTGTGTGTGTGTGTGTACGTTTCAGTAGGCCTGCACGTATGTTCTTTTGTAGCAAAAACCTCATTTTATGGGCACAATTGCTCTATGCATCTGTCTGCACATTACAATAAAGTGTATGTCTATCTGGCTTTATTCCTGTGCACAACTACCAGTATAATAGTGGCTGGTTTTTTAGTACGGTAGCTCCCAATCACTATGTAAAAGCTGTGTAATTGTGAAGGTGACAATGGTGTAATGGTCTATGGATGTGGGCCTCAGTAAAAACCTTAAATGAATACAAAGAAACAAAAATGAAAAAGAGAAGAAACAGAACAAACACAACAACAAAAGAAAGTGAAAGAAAAGGAAATTAAAATTTCATCATTTAATCTTACCCAAATCAATTAAGCCAATATGGAAATTTTGAACCCTGAAAATCTTCGAAATTACTATCATTTGGTGTGCCATTCCTATTTCAATTCATAGGCAATCAAAATTAACAGGGTATAAAATATATCCAGTAAAAGCTGAAAAATTTTTTAGCATTTCAAAATATTCATATTTTTAAGACACAGAGTACTTTTGTTGTGAAACAAATCTTTATTCAAGTATTATTATTATTATCATTATTATTTGCTTTGGTAGCCATGGATTCCAAAATAGAAGTAGATAAATATTGTTGTCTGCAATTTATTTTCAGATTGTCCAGTGCAACATGACCAGGATGCAGTTGTCGGGGCTGCAGATGCAGGAGCCAGGCTTACAGAAGGTGTGTGCGTGTGTTTTTTTTCTTGTGTGTTTTTCATTTTTACTTGTTATTAACCAAAAATTCCCAAATAGAAATAGATTAACATTGTTGTCCATAATGAATTTATTTTCAGATCATTCAGTGCAATCCGATTACCAGGACATAGGAGAGGCTGCAGAGGCAGAGCCAGGGTAGCAGAAGGTGTGTTTCACGCTGTAAACATAGATATGCCATATTGATTTATTCATTCTGGCAATAAAGTGCATCATAATAGAAGCAGGTCCTCAACTTTTAGTCCAGGAGATCCTGATTTAAAATGAAAATATTTCTACTAGTAACACTTAGAAAATCATGTGCCAAGGATAAAGATAGGAGTCATTCATTGTATGTAAATACTTTTATTTTAATTTAACAAACTTAAAAGAGCAGCTTAGAATTTGTGTACCCTATCAATTATAATACACTAACAGAAAACATACAGATATCCTGAATTGTATGTGTAATAGACTAATAAACTATGTAAAGTTTCAGTTTGTTGTTGGCATGAAAGCTACCAGGTAAACTCGGTATGTGAGCAAAGGGAAGGCAAACATACCATTAAATTGTTGCATTCAATATTATTGATATATATGTGTGTGTGTCTGTGTCTGTATATACACACAGACACACAAACACATACACACAGACACACAGACACACACACACACACACACACACACACACATATATATATATATATATATATAATTTCTCTGTTTTCGACATAGAAGTGCCTGTGTCAGTGCATCATGAAGGCTCAGCTGCAAGTGAGTTTTTACATCATTACCCCTTATCTTCTGATGATATATTCTGTGTATACAATGGTCCTTCCTTTTTGAGGACCCTATCATGAATAACCACAAACCTTTCAGGACTGAATATGCCATGTCCAAATTGTATCTTTTCCATGAACACTGTTTCACAACCCTTGAAAGGCTGCCTGATTTATATGAGATCTTCTTAATGTGGCCTGGGGGTGGTCATTCAAGGCAGGGCTTATTGGGTGTTGTATGTCCTAATAGTTTTGTATTCAAGTATATGAGCACCTATTACCGTGTCATTTTAAGTATGGTTGCTGTATTTTACTGTCAAAATTTACAACTGTAAAGTTTGAGTCTTGTTAATTTTTAATTTGTGCACACAGATGGTATGATTATTTTGAGAGTAGATCTGCTGATGCATTTGACAAAGCAATTTGTATTGCTCTAGTTTATGCACTCACCCTGTGCAAAAGATTCTTAACAGGAAAACTTTCATGAAACATTATGAAAAGTTACAGTGTTGCAAAATAAGCAAATCATAGTTTGTAAAAAAAATTGCATAGTTGTTACTACTTAGTGAATGTGTTTATTTTGTTATTTGAATCTGTGAGCCACACATATTTTGACATCCAAGAAAATTCAGTTTTTCATTATTCATGAAATACTGTGTGTTCAATCTTCATTTGAAAACATTCATACATTCTCATCCTGACAAAAAGTAAACTGCTGCAATGGATATTTTAGCATCTACTGCTGTGTTTACAGACATGGATGTTAGTGATAACTTCCTAAGCAGTGACAAGTCTGATACTGAAATGGGTACAGCAGGTTGGTGCACCTCATTACAAAATTTCCCACTGGTTCCACAATTTACAGGCAGTCCAGGATTCAATGTTGAAATTTCTGACAATGCTTCACCCTTTGATTTCTCTGAAATGTTTATTGATCGTGATATGCTCCTGAAAATTAAGTTGGAAACAAACAGGTATGCAGCCCAGCAAATTGCAAAATTGAGAACTAATCAAATGAAACCAAGTGGCCTCCTTGCTAACTGGACCAATGTAACTTTGAATGAATTGAGGTGTTTTTGCCATTGTTGTTCACAGGTGTCTGGTGTACAAACCACAGATCTGTGATTACTGGTCAACCAATCCAGTTCTTCAGTCAACATTCACAAAGCACTTGATGTCCAAGGATTGCTTTCGAGCTATACTGCAAGTACTTCACCTGAATGACAATGACCAGTATATTCCCGAGGGACAGCCAGGCCATGACTCATTGTTCAAGATAAAGCCTCTATATGATGATCTCCAGCACAATTTCAGAAGTCTCTACACAGTTGAACAACATAAGCATTGACGAGTCAATGTGCCCATTCAGGGGAAGGGTGAAATTCAGGATATACGTGCCCAAGAAATCTCACAGGTGGGGCATGAAGTTTTATCAACTTTGTGAGTCAAATTCAGGATACATTTGGGCATATGGGCTTGACAGTGGAAATGAGAGGGTTAGTTACAGTCCAAGAGAGGTTGCGTTGTGACTGATTGATCATCTTTTGGACAAGGGTTACATCCTGTACACAGATAATCATTACTCCAGTCCAGAACTGTTTGATCATCTTGTGGCAAGACAGACTATGGCCGTGGGAACTGTTCGGGCTAATCGAGGAGGCATGCCAGCTGAGCTCCAACATGGCAACTTACGTCGTGGTGATATTGTATACAGGCGACAAGAAAATCTGCTGGCCCTTAGGTGGAAAGACAAACGGGAAGTGAGTATTCTCACCACCAAAAACCACCCCCATATGGTTGAAGTAACACATCGTGCCGGGAGAAAGCAGAAACCAGAAACCAGAAGCTGTCCATGAGTACAACACTTACATGTCTGGTGTTGATCATTCCAATCAATTGCTTAGTTACATGCCTTTTCACAGAAATAGTATGAAATGGTGGAAGAAGCTCTTTTTCCACATGTTCTGCATGGCTCTGGTAAATGCATAAGTCTTGCACAGGAAATTCATGCAGACAACTGGCCAGCAAAAGATTCCTTTGGAGCAGTTCTTCATTGCTGTTTCACAAGGTCTGGTGGATGCTGCTAGAGAAGCAGTGTAAGAGGAAGCAGGAGTCGCTTCTCACGTCCGTCTCACAGGGCGTCATTTTCCAGCTAGATTGCCACCCACCGAAAAACAGGAGCATCCAAGACGAGTATGTAAGGTCTGCAATGATTGTGCCAAAAAGCAAGGACAGGGTGTTGGAAGGAGTCAAAGAAAACGGCAGGACACTTACTACTGGTGTCCATCTTGTGATGTTGGCCTTTGCTTGGAACCTTGCTTCAAGGTCTATCACACCCAAAAGAATTAATGCTAAAAAGCAAATTTCCATTGGTAGCTGAATAGCTCACTTATTTGATTGTGGGCCCCATAATGCGGCATGACTGCATACAATTCTGGAATTCCAGCATATGTTGTATATAAGTTCTAGACTACTTCTTAAATGATATTCATAATTCTGAATTTCTTAATGAATCCTAGCAGTAACAGAGAGTGGCAAAAAGAGACATAAGCTGTTGTTAAACTTGAGTCTGAAACTCCAACAATACCATATGTATATGAGGGCTTGTGGAGTGACACAATTACGTTGTGTTAAAACTAATGTCAGCAAAAGTGCAGTGCTTAGTCAATAAAAGCACAGATTTTGAAGACAGAGAATGAACAGTGCATCCTCTATTTTTTCACAGATATATTTTTCAACATGCTGTAATTTCACATGGCATCTAGTAATCTGGGTCAACATTGTGACCGGGATTACCAGAGGTCAGATGTGGTTGACACACAAGTTTTGCCTTCTGTAGGTGAAACATTTTAATGTTGCGATATCAATGAAAATCCACTAATTTTTTTACAGGGAAAATAGGTGATAAGCAACTGGTGTGATGGTTAATGGAAACTTTTCTCTCATCATCACTGGGGACAAAACATTAAGCAACTGACAAAATTTAATGAAAATGCAGGACATTTTAATTGCCGTTACCAATTGATCTGAAATAAATAATCTTAGATATATTTGGCAGCTTGGCTTATGGATACCTTGTCATTTGTGCCATATTCTAAAACAGCAGATTTTTATTTTGTTGCTAAGTCTTGTCTTTCAACAGAGTCAAATATTACTTCACGTTTGTGAATTTTAGATCCTTCTTTTCCAATGATTTTGTCTGCAAATATGGTGTAGCTTTAGTGTGTTTTATTTCACCATTGACACTGTATTGCACTGAATCAGAATTTGAAAACAAGGTAATATTGTATGTAAAGATTTATTTTGTCCCATATGTTGACATCTACATGTATAATGACTGCAACAATACAAAGGAAATTTATGAGAAACTTAGTTTGTACCCATGCATAGTTTAAAGCATGCTATGCCGTCTTTTTTCTGAATATCTAATGATTACATCAGGCAACAGTGGGATAAAATGAAACATCAAGCATGTGTATTTGGCTGTAATAGTACATTTCACTTCATCATGCAAAATACAAACAGCTGAATAAACATGTTTAATTTGTTGTTATATTATACTCAGTTGAGATGCATTTAAAAAAAGTACATTTATTAATCTATTTCATTATTTTATGCTCTTTTTTATTATTATTATTATTTGTAATTGGTGTAATGATAAATTACTTGATGAAAGCTGAAAGGATTGTGTTACCCTTAGCTGATCTTTATTACGTTGCTAAAATGCTTTGTACACATGCTTCAAAAACATAGTTTGGCCTGATTGTATTGAGAGCAGCTATGGCGTTAGGATTCAAATATTTGTATTTGAAGTTGTTTTTTTTTTTTAATGTTTTGCTTGGTTTACTTTGCCAAAATCACACTGCATCCAACATGTTGATATATATATATATATATATATATATATATATATATATATATATATATATATTAATAAGTTTAAAAAAAATATTTCAAAAACGTAATTTTTTGCAGTTAGCACTTGAATAAAGTTTGAAAATGGTATTTTTATTTGGAACTTTTAATGATCACATTTAAGCATTAAATCTGAGTGAACCAATTTTTTATTTGCTGTCAGTAGAACTCTCATCAAACCAACTCTGCATTCTAGTGCCGTCTATACCATGATCAGTTTAAGTAACAGCTGATACTTCAGAATCTTTCTCAGACACAAGGTGACCAATGTCCAGACTCCAAGGTCCATTTTTTGCATTACTGATTAATCTTGATGATCTTTTCACAATAAGAAAACAGAAACTAGCTCATTATCAAGAAGCTGCTTGATGCCTCACATTGGAACATTTCAGATGGACCAGTTGCCTTTCTGACATGACATTAGGTTTAATAATTTTCAGTAGTATAAGCATGCTAGTATTTTTCATTTCAATAAGAAAAGAACACTTTATCTAACCAGATGGTTGTTTGCTCTCTTACAGGGTCAGATGTTTTTTGCTGTAGACAGTTCATCTGACCAATGCAGTTGGTCACACTGGAATATGGCAGCAATATACTCAAGGTAATGTGTTGGTTATGCAGTTTTTCTTGACCCTCTTATCCCTGTCACAATAATATGATTCGTTTTTATTTGTCTGAATTGATTGTATTTATACACAATGAAGTAAAACAGTTTTGCAATTCAAATTCCACTCATGCTTGGGACATTCTGGCAACTTGCAAGTATTGCAGGCCTCATCCAGCAGAATGATACTTCTTTTCTTTTCTTCAGGTGCACTGTATTTGCGAAATATGTAAATATTTCATTTTTTAACTGATACTTTACAAAGGCTGAATGTAATTTTTATATCAAATGAAACAGAAGATTGGTGTTTACATGTAACATTTATCATAATGTATTAGGTACATTCTAACTTGTATATTCATACAACCAGTAAAAACTTCTGATTAGATTAAAATTTGCTTGTTCTCCGATATTTTGTTGTCAGATTAATCCTTTGTGGTCAACAGTTTTCGTGGCCGTTGTCTTGGGTTCTGTTTTTTCTTTTTCTTTTTCAGCCTTTATGTGTAGAAAGGGAAGGTATCATCCAATGCATCAGAAGCTGGTTTTATTGTGGTTAGATAGGCAATTCTGTAAAGGTCAAAACAAAAGTAAATGAGTTCAACAAGGACAATATATCCAGATGTGATCTGATGTTCCATGAGCCTGCTTTGTGGCGATGTTAAATTTGACAGTGGTGTACTGGGTGTATTTTCTGTACTTGTAGTAAACATAAGCTCGCCAGTCATGCAATACTAACTGGCACTTATAATGCTGCATTAGCAGCAACATCCTGAATGGTGGATGTAAAATGTGACTTTCAATGATTTTGGGTTTATATAGCAACCAAAATCTGAAGATCTATTTCCACAAACATTGATTATATGTTTGAGACCGTGTCTTGTGATTGTAAAATGAAGTTTTTCATCCACCCAAATGCATTATTTATTTACAACCCCTCAAATGAATATAGATATTGGTGGCTGTAACATATAGTGGTGTGAAACATTATAATGGTCAATGCCCCAGTGATTTTTAAATGTGAGACATGATATATCTACTGTCTTCTTTGACATGCTAATTATTTTGGACCGACCAACAGCATTTTACAGTGAAATGCGGCAAAAAGTTGCTGAAAAGCTACAGAAGTTTTAGATGGCAGAGTGTTTATGTGACCTTGAATGACCTTGGGCGATAAGTAACAACAAATTTTTTCAAGTCTATATACACCCCACGTGTTGAAACTTTTAGACCATTTCCTCTTGTGATTGTGAAATATAGCTCTTGGTATTCCAAAGTGCTTCTTTCATAAGTATACCCGCAATAAATACACAGCAATGGAGGTAACATACAGGTGTATACGCCATTATTATGGTTCATTCCTCACAAAATTATCAATTTAAGAGCTGAAATAGTGTAAATTGTGGTGAGGAAGTTCTTTTTGACATATCTGCTGCCCTCTTTGAAACTATAAATACATTTTAGACAGATCAGTTGTATTTTACATGCAAATGAAGCAAAATTCGTTTAAAAAAGCTGCAAATATCCAAGATGGCGGTCAGGTCCTGTGCCTGTTGGCTATTTTTAGCAACAAATATTTAAAGGTCTATTTCCACCCCACATATGCTAAAACTTTTATTGTTATGATTGTCAAATAAAGTTCTTGATTCTTCAAAATGCCTCTGTCATTAATATTCTCCAAAATGAATGAAAAGCAATAGGTAACCTGCAGTGTATCCGGTACTTTTGTGGTCATTGTGACACAGAATATGCTGATTTAAGTGTTTTATTGTTGTACATTGTGGGAAGGAAGTGGTTTTTGACATATCTGCTGTTTTCTTTTACATTGTAAGCATGTCCTGGACTGGTCAACTGTGTGTCACAATCAAATGATACAGAATTTTGTTTAAAATCAGTAGAAATCCAAGATGGCTGTCATGTGACCTTGAATGACCTTGGCCTATTTTTAACAACAAAGATGCTAATACCTTGTTCCACAGCACTAGTGGTGACAGTTTTAGAACATGAACTTTGTTAGTATGCTCAATGGTGCCATTTAGTGTGAAATTGTTTATCTGCTGTGAGACTGAGGGAAAGTGCAATGTAGTAATCCAGCATTTAAATGTGAGAGGCCATCCCAGATGGTTATAATGGCAACAGTACCCAGTGATGATTGTTCAAAAATGTATATTTTTCAAAGCAAAATCCATATGTATATTTGTGATCTGAATTGTCATGATTCCAGCAATGAAAACTATACAGGAATGTTGTATTATCTTTATTGGCCCACTCTATTGTGTCCAACATGTTTTTTTTGGTAAAAATTTTAGACCATGAAACAATACTTTGGTTGCCATGGCAACCAAGTGTTAGCCCGATCATTACCATGGTAACATATATAGAACACGAAAGTGCAAGTTCCATTGAACATTTTGGTATATATATTTTATGAGTAGTTGTACAGTAGTAAGGATTTAGCAGGGGTCAAACCCTGGTGCATTTTGCCCAAAATCACCAGACACTGGGTACATAGCTCAGACTGGAAAGTGTTAATTGGTGACGAGGATTCCATTAGATCTCAGTCTCCGTCCTTGTTAGACTGTGGACAAAAGTTGGATCCCAGGAATCACTACATGGCGGCATGGGACGACCATCCACATTGTTATGGTTGTCGGCTGCAGTTGGGTCAGGTGTGCTCTACTGAGCGTACCTGCAAGTACTGCTGTGATTGGGGAGAGGACAAATGGCTGCCCTTGGAGCAGGCACTAAGGAAGTCTGATTGTGCAAGGCTTAGAAGATTGGCCTCTAAGACCTTTAAACGCCAAGCCAATGCGATGGAGTCCGTTGAGTCCTCACCAAATAAGACTCCCTGTGGGCAAAAGAAGAGGCGTAGACTTGCTTCGGCTCGTCCCGCATCTTCTTTGTCACATGTGCCTCATGTGTCTTTGGGGAAAGAGTGTGGACTCGCTTCAGCTCATCTGCAGTCCTGTTTGACAGACCTCTCTTCACTTGATTCCTCTTGGGAGAGGGTGAGAAGACGTCAGTGGCGAAAATCATGTAGTAAGGCACCTCTTGGTGGACCTGAACCCACGATTTCCACCCCACCGGCACCCACCCATGCCCTTGGCACCTATCCCAAGGTGGTCTCAGCCTTGGAAGCGATGTCTCGCAGCATGGAACAACAGGGTGGATTGTTACGTACTCTGCTCGCCCCCTCTCAGCCAACAGTGCCTTCTCGGTAGTACGCTCCTGAGAAGCCTGTCAAGTGGCGTTTAGAGCTGCCGAGATCTCAGTCCTTTGAGTCCGAGCACTCGTAAGGTGCTCAACACTGTAAACTGGTGCACTCGGCTTGGAAGCCTTCGGGCTGACAACCCTGGCCAGTCCGACAGCTGGGGTCCGAGTGCTGAGACAGTAAGTCCGACAAGTATGGCAAGCAGGTACCCTGACCAGTCTGGGTGCCTGGATCCGAGCACTCAGACTGTGGGTCCAAGGTCCCGGCTACTGCACCGGGTGCCCGGCAAGAACCCCAAACTCCCGGATCCAGGAGCTCGAGCAGAAAGTGACGGCACAGGGGTCTTAGAAGGAAGAAACCTAGGAAGGAAGATCCTTCTGCTGCCACTGGGCCCTTGGCCCCGGTGGGGGTGGTGGTGGCACCCCTGCCCCCAGGCGGAACCTCCTGGCGGCCTTTCTACCATAGCACCGGCAGTCCCTGCTGCACCTTTGGTGGCTACGCCACCTAGTGAGAAGCTGGTGATTCCGCTCGTTCCATCCTTTGAGCCGGGTACTTGGCCTCACTCTCTCCAGCGGCAAGGATACCAAGAGCTTCGGGATGAACAGCAGTTGCGGGAGGAGGCTTTGTCTTCTCCCGCATTGGCCACCGCTATGGTAGCCAAGCCTGAGTCGACTCTGTCGGTTGAGCAGCTTGCTGCTTCTGCCTTGAGTCAACTGTCCCTCGGACCTCAGGCCCGGGAACATACTGAGATCCCACCGGAATAGTCCTGCCAGCAGATTTCTCAGTCGGCAGCAGCGGAGGTACTGGCTAGCGGCTGAGTGGAGTCTCAGCCAGAATGCCATGCTGACTCAGCAGGACACTGTGCCTGCTGTGGACCATGAGATCTTGGCGTATGAGCCCTCTACAGTATCTGCTCTCCCTTGGGGAGATCAGGTAGACCTGGCGGAGGCAGAGGCGGCCACCTCTTTGGAGGTCCCCGCTACCCCAAAGCAGGGCGTGGTGACAGATCCCCGGCTGTCACAAGTGGCCGCCCCATTGCCCGCGGAGGATTCTTTGTTTGATGAGGCTTTGGGCATGTATGCTCCCCTCATGAGTCCTGAGTCTTCGGACATAGACTCAGAGGTGGAGAATGAGGTACTGATGTCAGACTCCTCTGACACCAGATTTTGGCCTGGATCAAGAGCTCACCGCTCATGGCAGAGGCTTTAGCCCCTGCACCCATGGACATGGCACCTGCCCCTGCTAAGGGTTGTGACCATGTCAAGGCCCTTATCCAGAGCTTGGTGGGCGATCAAGCGGTGGTCGCATCAACGGAGGAGAGGTCGGGTGCAGTTGCGCTGTGTTCTTGGGGCTTGTCCCTAGAATACACGTGGCAATGGATGCCCATACCTTTTTTGCCCTTCATCGCTGAGTTTTACCACCAGCTGACGGCCAAGACTCGAGGCACACGGGTTCCCGTTGAGCTACCGACGTTTGGCTACTTGAGGCAGGGGCTTCTCCTCCCTAAGCCGGACGTTCAGGGGAGGTTGTATTCGGCGCCAGAACAGATCTACCCATCCGGTTCACTGCCATTGGACCTTGATTGGGAGGAATTTGATTTTCGGCAGCCTGGGGCCATCACTGTGTCCGCAAGGGACTACTAACGGTTGGAGGAAGATGCCCGAGGCTCTGTCCTTGCGGTGTCATACTCTGACTTCTCGTTGGCTGCCTTGGGGTCTCTCCTGGAGGACCTCAAGGGCTCTGTGCAGGTCACAGAGGCAGTGCAAGACTGGTTGGACCAGGCCACGCTACTTGAGACTTTGTTGTCGCGAGTGGTAGATCACCAGGTCCATACCGCTTGCATACTCAAAGCCAACCTCTGTCTTTTGCGGAGGGATGCCTTCCTCCAGGGTCAGAAGCTGCCTGACTTGATAATTCACAGAGCGGGGCCACTCTTCTCAGGAACTTTGTTTGGAGGAGAGATGGCGGATGTTGTTCGGTGGATGCAGGAGCTTCGGGCCAGCTCTGCTGAACAAGCATGTTGCAAGGCGCTGACTGACTCTGCTCTGTTGTTGTCATTCTTGGCCGCCACTGCCCTGATGCACGGTACTTGCCAGAGCGCGTCAACCCGACCCCAGTCTCGTGCCCCTGCGGAGCAGCAACAACAGGGCAAAGGCGGACAGCGATCTGGGAAGGGCAAGCCTTCCGGTCGAGGGAAGAAGTCAGGGAAGCCTCGGCGTTCCTGCTTTCGAGCTCCCAGAAGATGTCTCAGGATTGCCTACTGCCACGTCATTAGACTTCATGCAGCGCCCAGTCGGCGGTTTCCTCGCCGCCTTTCTCGGACAATGGGAGTCTATTACAGAAGACTCGTTCGTCCTAAACATCCTGAGACATGGCTACACACTGCCATTCGGCGAGGCGAAGACAGCCCTCCCTTAAGCAGAGAGTCATGGTGGTTCAGTCCATCCACCTCAGAACCCAAAGCATTGGCATTCCTAGAGGTGGTTCAAAAGCTTTGGAGCCGGTAGAGGATCACGGTTAGCCCGGCTTCTACAACCACCTTTTTCTCGTCCCCAATCGGGACAGCGGATGGCGCCCTGTCATAGACCTGTTGACGCTGAATACTTATCTGGAAGTCCCGCCGGACAGGCTCAGAGGATGGAGGCGTGCCCTTCTTCTACCTCTAAGTAACCCACGCAAGGAGCAAGTCGGCCAATATACGATTTCATTGTGGATTAGGTAGACCATCCTTGAGGCCTACAAGACAGCGCTGGACAGGCCTGGTGCCCTACAGCTGGTCTGGGCTAGAGCACACGAGTTAAGAGTCTTCAATGCCAACTGGGGTGCCCTGTGGAATGTTGTGGTTGTCGACATTCTGGGGGCCTGCCACTGGCGATTGTCTACGACTTTAGCCAAACACTACTTGCGGGACATGATGGTGCTCGAGGATGGCATGTCCGCCTTTGCGGGCGTAGCGGCTCCTTTGCATCGGTTCCGATACTCATCCGTTAGGCCTTTCCGATCCCATCTGAGCTGCCACAAGTGTTCTGCAGGCATGCTTATGTGATTGCATCCGACTGGCTTATAGTTCTGCGCATTTCTTAGTGGGCCTTGTAGGGCTTCAAGCCTAGTAGACCTAATCTCGGATAGTTTCAGGCGGCTACTGATTTCCCGGCTTGTTGCCGGTAGATTTTGCTTGCCGCTCAGGGAACCTTAACCGCCCCCTGGCCCCCCGCCTGGTTTCGCGACTATGTCTTGTTAGATATCCGGTACCGATGGAACTTTAGCTTGAAACGGATTACCCTTTGCCACGAGGTGAGCAGTAGTCAGGTTGGCTGGGGGAGCACCGGGGAGTCCATCACGGTTCCATGCGGGTCGGTTAGGAGGGTTTTGGGTTCAGCTGGATTCTGCTGTTGGTAGCCCCATCGCCATGAGGCTCTGGGGTTTTCCCTTCAGATGTGGCCTCTTCACTCGGACCAATGGCTTGCCCCCAGGCTGTCGGTCCTGTGGTTATGAGATCAGTGTAGCTGTGATGATTAGCCCCCACCAGTACGTTTGTATATCGGCAATGGTGGTTGAGAGGTAACAATACGTAATTAATATGGAATATTTGAAGTAGTATTAGTATTAATAAATACACTTACCTTCCAACCACTGGAGCCCACCTGACCATCTCCGCTTTCCTCTTTCAAGCTATTTTCACTGACCCCTGGCCAAAAGAGGAAGGAAGATACGGGGCACATGTGCACAATGACGTCACCATTAGTTCCACATGGACCAAGAGATGGCGCCACGGGACTGTCAGGTTTTGATCAGGAGTGAGCAGACAAGCTTCTCATCTGGTTGGGTGTCAGCCCAGACACAGAGGTCTTGGCAATAGTGGTTGAGAGGTAAGACTACTTATTAATACTTTTGACCCCTCAAATGATTTTACCTTGACTAGGCCTAATATTCTATACCCTAGCCCACGCCAACCAGTTGTGTGTGTGTGTGTGTAAACACTTCATAGAATAGCTGAGTGTCATGTGCCAAAATTGGGTCACTGTGACTTATTTCTTGCCTTTTCACCCCACAATGTTTCAACTTGTGCTATGCTAGCCATGTTCCCTATTCCGTAAGAATTGATTCTACCACATTTGGTGGCTGGACACTTCAAGGCATAGGGGTGTGTCACGCGCTGAATTGGGTCACTCTGACCTTCATCTTTGACCTCTTATATTGTTTTAGCTTGTCAAGGCCATACTTCATATACGGTAACTACTAACATGTACACCTACCATGGTGTGTTGACACATTATAAGTTTGGGGTGTGATGCACACCAACATTGGGTCTACTGTATTATCTATTTCCCGATGGGAGATTATATATTGCTATGCAATACTTGATTTTGTTTAAAGTGACCTACACTGAGACATTATTCGGTCACTTGTGACATTAATTTACTGATATTGTTTCAAAGAATGTTGCAGATTATATAAATATTTATCCTTTTAATTAAATTTGTTATGTTAAGCAAAACATGATACTGAAAAGTTGAAAAGATCACTTTTGTTCTTTGCAGTGAATTGAACTGTTGGTGAAACATGTGACTGGTCAGGCATTTTAACAGATAGGTGATATTTATAATGACTTTCATTTGTTAAATCAGGTTAAGTTGAAAGCGTAGTTTCATTTTGTTTCCATTCAAGGCAATTTTTCAATGAAAGTAAAAGAATTGTGCCTTTATGTATGTCTTGATCAGCGTAAGAACAATTTTGTAATAAAATATTTAGTTTTAAGCAAACTGTCATTGTTTTTCATACTAGTAATGGATACAGTGTCGATTTCTGTATTTACAGTATTTTTATGTGTAGATTTCCAATAGAGCAAACACATTTAATATCCATATAGTGCGTACATTTGGCATGATTGACTAATGTACTCACAGCACAATTTTGTTTATTAATGGTAACGGCACAAGGTATGTGAAATGAAGCTATCTTTCGTACTGTTGGTATCACAATTTGACATTTTACCATATATGGACATTCACTAAATGTACAGTGGTATGATTATATACTTTACATATCATAACAGGTCCTTCTTATACAAGGAAATTGACTTCCACCGGGACTTACACCTCCGTTAAACTACCCCTTGGCAGGTTTAACGATCTAGGGCGGTTTCAGGCCATTTACACCATGGATTAAGCTATACTTCCTTCTTGCATACGGATTCTTAAACCTGGTGAAACTTTACACCAGGGGTAACTTTGCAACACCTTTATGCATACGTATTAGACTTTACACCATGGTTGTTCCCTGGAATAAGCTAAACTACAGGTAAACCACCTTTATGCATAAGGGCCCTAGATTTGGCCAAAATATGAACACAAAAATTCATGAAATATCTAAAAATTACTAGAGCTTGCCCAATTAAACAAACTTGGTAGAGAATCACCAAAGGTCCATCCCCATACAAGTCTGACAAGGATCTGGTAAGTACGTTTGGGAAAGTGGAAAATGTGAATTATGGACAGAGGACAGACGGTGAACCAACCAACAACCTCGTCTGACTATGAAATCAGCTGAAATAAAAATACCCCGAATAGCTGTGTTATAATGTTATAATTATAAGACTCTTTCTCTATCTCTTTCTTTCTCTCTATTTCCTTGTCTTCTCTCTCTCTCTCTGTGTCTCTCTCTGTCTGTCTGTCTGTCTGTCTCTCTCTCTCTCTCATGCACACACACACACACTTTTATTACGTTAACAGATCTGTAAAGCTCAAACAACCGAGTGGCCCCACCACAATATGGTAAGGCTCATGCTGTCATTTATAGTGTCAGCGTAGCTTTGTGCCCAGCGGTTTCTGAGGCCGTCATAATCCCACGAGACCACAAGACTTTTAGGAAAAAAAGCCTGCAATTGTGGCAGGTAGTGGTGTTGAGTTGGCTTCCCTATTAAAGCATAACAGTCCTCCAGGCCACAATGACAGTTTGCTACAATAATAGTGTGGTTTTGGTGTTATCTCAGTCATTTGCTCCAGCCTGTCGTGTTGGGGGGGGGGGGGCAGGTGGGAAGGCAGGACTTAGATTTTTATTTACAGATACTAGACATGCACTGAAGGCCCAGTGGCCATCATGAGAGAGTCAGGGTCAATGCCTATGTTTTGTTCAAGTCATGCAAGTATCATGACATGGAAGTAAATCCGAATAAATCTTTTAAAAGGATATGATGGTAATAATAATAATAATAATAATAATAATAATAATAATAATAATAATAATAATAATAATAATAATAATAATAATAAAATTAATTATATACTTATATTTTATAACCCTATTACAGCAAAAGACTGCTCTGATGTACTACATAAAGCTCTTTTTGATTCAAGTCTGAAGAACATGGATCAGTTTGGTCATATAAACTACATGTATGTCTTCCGTCATTTGTTGTAGACAGTGAGGCATACTCAAATAAAACGCGGTGTGGTACGTTTTTGGATGAACATACTTGAGATATGTCTATGCGTAATTAATGACAGAAATGATATGATTCAAGAAATACTGTCATTGTAGCGTAAAGTATTTATGAAGAGGATGAACTATTGAAGCTTTGAAGCCAAGGGCTATATCAAGGAGTCTGTACTTGAGCAGACTGCTTTCCTATGGACTGCTTGGTCATATGTAAGGCCAAAGGCACATTTGTTATCAGTCAAATGTAGTGCCAAAATACATTTGTTATCAGTTTCACATTTTAGTATCACTGAAAAGTTTCAGTAACACAGAAATCAACACATGTGCTTCCTTAAAGAAATAGAAGATAGGTGTACCTAGCTTTCGAAATTATACAGCAACTTGGGTAACATACATAAATATACCATATGTTATGGAAATATATATATATATATGTATATATATATATATATATATATATATATATATATATATATATATATGTGTATATATATGTTGTGTGTGTGTGTGTGTGTGTGTGTGTGTGTGTGTGTGTGTGTGTGTGTGTGTACATATATATCTGAGTTTTGGTTTCCTAGTGTCAAACAAATAATTTACATATTGAAGAACTGGCCGGCAGTCACCATGGGTATCACTCATTCTTATGTTTTATGAAAATATATCTTCAGTATTTGAAGTCTAAGTTGGTTCTGGTGTCATGCTATTTTCCACAGTTTATCATTCCATAGAATCTATCCTCAATAGCTCAAGTTCCGAAGAGTAAACAATTATCAACTCAATAGTTTTTTTTTTTTAGTCAGGTTATCTTAAAAATGTAGAGAAATAATTCAACATGGTTTGTGGTAACCAAGAACTGAAGTGACACGAAACAAGAACATTGGGGCAGGTGACATTGAATTTCGAGGTGTGTTGATCGGTTTGAACCGCAAGACCATCGTAGCCGTAAAACGTGTCATTGTGGCCATGACGTTGGTACTACTACATAAAGTGCAAGTAGTGAAAACAGCACAAACTTGAAAAGTCTGACTTGCTTGTCAGCAAATCAGTCTGTATGCCTAGAAAACTTTTAAAGATTGCCTATTTAGTATTTATTTTACTTCAGCAACAATATTTTTTATGTGGCTATGTGAAAAGCCTATAAATTGAAGTTCGGAAGGCAGCATAATGTATGGGAGTTTTGAAGCTATTCAAAGATTTAAATTTTGTGTATGTGCCAAATTTGCATAAATCACACTGCTACAACTTTAATTCGTGGTTCATTGAATGCATCTATCCTAACAAATCTATGGACTGAAGTTTGAATTACACCTGAGTCTATAATAGTTTTGAAGCTGTTCAAGATTTAAACTTTTTGTATTCACCTATATTGCACAAATTAGCATGCTACAACTTTGGTTCATGTTTCACTGGATGTGGCTGTTTCAGAAACCTATAAATTGAAGTTGTACTGACACCTCCATCTGTTATAGTTTGAAACTTAGTCAAGAATTCAATTTTGTTTATTCGCCTAATTTGCATATAAAATCCTACAACTTTGGTTCATGATTCATTGGATGTGAAATGTTTTAAGTGATGCTAATTAGCAAAGTTTCAAATGCTACAGTTTTTGTTCACTGTCCATTAGATTGACAGGTGTCACAAACGTATATATTCCATTTTAAATATGTGCCTATCTGTAATAGGTTGGAAGATACCGAGCTTTTAAAATTTTAATTGCCATTAATTTGCATGAATATAACGAAATTTAAATATGATGTTAGACCCATTTATTAAATATGATGCTAAACCCATTTCTAGTATGAAGTAAAAAGTACTACATCAACACCAGATTCCTATGCTTTGTAAGTCTGGGGTACAAGATGACTGCAACAAGTGAAACATATATACATTGCTATACATGTATTAATTACGTAACGTTACCTCTCAACAACCATTGCCAAGAACTCTGTGTCTGGGCATGACGCCCAACGAGGTGAGAAGCTTGTCTGCTTACTCTTGATCAAAAAAACTAATGGTGACGTCATTGTGCACATGTCCCCCCCCCCGCCCCTGTATCTTCCTGCCTCTTTTGGGTGCCAGATCTGGCTTGCCTGTGCGAGTGAAGCTTTGTGAACTTTGGTTCATATTTACTGCTCCATTTTTTGCGTTAACGCATTCTCCTTTGCGGAAAATCTTTTCTCAGCAGTCAGGGGTAAGGAATACCTCTGGAAATGTAAGTGCAAAGTTGGTGTTTGACTTGTGCTTTTCTTTTTCAAGATGGCATCCCATGCAGCTCGCAAAGAGAGGGATAGCGGTGCACACCAGGCTATTGCTTCCTTTTGGAGGCAATCAATTGGTGACGAGGATTCCATTAGATCTTAGTCTTCTTCCTTGTTAGACTGTGGACAAAAGTTGGATCCCAGGAATAAGTACATGGGGCCTGGGATGACCATCTACGTCGTTATGGATGTTGGCTGCAGTTGGGTCAGGTGTGCTCTGGTGAACATACCTGCAAGTACTGCAGTGATTGGGCAGAGGACAAATGGCTGCTCTTTGAGCATGCACTGAGGAAGTCCGATTGTGCAAGGCTTAGAAGGTTGGCCTCTAGGACCTTAAAACGCAAGGCCAACGTGATGGAGCCCATTGAGTCCTCACCGGATAAGACTCCCCATGGGCAAAAGAAGAGGCATAGACTTGATTCGGCTCGTCTGCCATCCTCTTTGTCACATGTGCCTCATATGTCGTTAGGGAAAGAGTGTAGACTTGCGTCGGCTCATCCACAGTCCCCTCTGATAGACGTCTCTTCACCCGATTCCTCTTGGGAGATGGTGAGAAGACATCAGAGTCGAAAATCATGTAGTAAGGCACCTCTTGGTTTACCTGAACCCACGATTTCCGCCCTACCGGCACCCACCCATGCTCTTGGCACCTATCCCAAGGTGGTCTCAGCCTTGGAAGCGATTTCTCACAGCATGGAACAACAGGCTTGGTTGTTACGTGCTCTGCTCGCCCCTTCTCAGCCAACAGTGCCTTCTCGGGAGTCCGCTCCTAAGAAACCTGTCAAGTGGCGTTTGGAGCTGCCGAGATCTAAGTCCTTTGGGTCCGAGCGCTCGGAAAAGTGCTCAACACCACAAACCGGTGCACCTGGCTTGGAAGCCTTTGGGCCAACAACCTGGGATCCCAGGTATGGCAAGCAGGTACCCCAGCCAGTCTGGGCGTCCGGATCCAAGCACTCAGACTGTGGGTCCAAGGTCCCTGCTACTGCACTGGGTGCCCAGCAAGTACCCAGAACTCCCAGATCCGGGAGCTTGGGCGGAAAATGATGGCACAGAGGTCATAAAAGGAGGACTCCCAGGAAGGAAGATCCTTCTGCTGCCACTGGGCCCTTGGCCCCGGTGGCGGTGGCACCCCTGCCCCGGGTGGAACCTCCTGCCAGCTATTCTACCATAGCACCGGCAGTCCCTTCTGCACCTTTGGTGGCTCAGCCATCTAGTGAGCAGTTGGCGATTCTGCTCGTTCCATCTTTTGAGCAGGGTACCCTGCCTCACTCTCTCAAGCAGGCAGTCGGACCAAGATATTCAGGAGGAGGCTCTGTCTTCTCCCCCATTGGCCACTGCTATGGTAGCCGAGCCTGAGTTGACTCTGTTGGTGGAGCACCTTGCTGCTTCTGCCTTGAGTCAACTCTCCCTTGGACCTCAGGCCCAGAAACTCCCTGAGATCCCAACTGAACAGCCCTGCCAGCAGATTTCTCAGTTGGTGGCAGCGGAGGTCCAGGCCAGCAGCCGAGTGAAGTCTCAGCCAGATCACCAGGCCCACCCGACTCAGCAGGACTCTGTGCCTGCGGTGGACCAGGAGATCTTGGGGTATGAGCCCTCCACACTAGCTGCTATCCCTTGGGGAGATCAGGTAGACTCGGCGGAGGCGGCCACCCCTTCGGATGTCCCCGCTACCCCAACACCGGGTGTGGTGACAGATCCCAGGCTGTCTCAAGCAGCTGCCCCATCGCCCACGGAGGATTTGTTGTTTGATGAGGCTTTGGGCGCACGTGCTCCCCTCGTGAATCTGGAGTCTTCAGACATAGACTTAGAGGTGGAGAATGATCTACTGATGTCGGGCTTGTCTGACACCAGATCTTGGCCTGGTCGAGAGCTCACCGCTCATGGCCACGGTCGCGGCAGAGGCTTCAGCCCCTGCACCCATGGACATGGCACCTGCCCCTGCTAAGGGTTTTGACCATGTCAAGGCCCTTATCCAGAGCTTGGTAGGCAATCAAGCAGTGGTCCCACCAATAGAGGAGAGGTCGGGTGCAGTTGCACTGTCTTCTCGGGGCTTGTCCCTAGAATACACAAGGCAACGGCACCCTTCTCTTTCCCCTCCTTCATCGCTGAGTTTTACGACCAGCTGACCGCCAAGACTCAAGGCACACGGGTTCTCGTTGAGCTACCGACATCTGGCTACTTGAGGCAGGGGCTTCTCCTTTCTAAGCCGGACATTCAGGGGAGGTTGTATTCGGTGCCAGAACAGATCTACCCATCCAGTTCACTGCCGGTGACCTTGATTGGGAGGAATTTGATACTCGGCAGCCGAAGGCCATCACTGTGTCCGCAGAGGCCTGCCGATGATTGGAGGAAGATGCCAGAGGCTCTGTCCTTGCGTCGTGGTACTCTGACGTCTTGTTGGCTGCCTTGGGGTCTCTCCTGGAGGACCTCAAGTGCTCGTCACAGAGGCAGTGTGAGACTGGTTGAACCAGGTGAAGTTACTTGCGACTTTGTTGTCGCGAGCAGTCAATCACCAGGTCCGTACTGTTTGCACACTCAAGGCTATCCTCTGTCTGTTGCGGAGGGATGCCTTCCTCCAGGGTCAGAAGCTGCCTGACCTGATAATTTGCAGAACAAGAACAGGGCGGCTCTTGAACGGAATGTGCAAAATAATTAAGTATAAAAAGTACCTTGGCCACTGATCATATATACGCTGACGGAGACCTAGGATGATATTGAACACTATCGAGCGCATCATGTGTTCGAAAAGATTTGTTTCAACATTTTATCCAGGCTTGTATACCCGATGTTGTACATGCTGTACTTTGTTGACAAACATCACCTTTCGAGGTACGGTCAGGTACAAACATTGCAGGCATTAGTATATAGAATAGGTGCACCGATGGTATATATTTTATAAGGCAACGTGGACAACATATATGGACATATACACATGTATGTATGTATGTATGTATGTATGTATGTATGTATGTATGTATGTATGTATGCATGTATGTATGTATGTATAGGCCTATAGTAAGATAACCATCAGTGTCGTAGTTGTTGTTTCCTTGTATCAAACAATTTACGTATTGAACAACTGGATGGCCGTCGTCTTGGGTGGGTGTTACTCATTTTAATGATACTGAAAATTGCTGTAATTTTGTGTGCATACATTTTCACTGTTTTTATAATTTGTGACATTTCACTGTGGCTTTAATTTCACTGTTTTGGACATAATTGTTATCCAAACAATATTAAAATACTATTTCATTGTGGTCTTTTATATTTCATGGTTTTGTGCTGTCAGCGAAATAAGCGAAGATGAGAGTACAGCGAAATTAAAGCAATTTACAGCATTTTAAAATCTATTCCGACAATTTGGAATATAAGGTACTTCTAGCATTATATTTTATGCAGTTTTATCAATAGGCTACATTGCATGGCTTTCATGAACCATCAATAGCTCCTGTGCCACATAGGCCTAGCAAACAAGTCCTTAACTCAATATAGGTTTGGGGGTGGGGGGGTTAGGTTTGGTTTCAAAAGGTATTTCAAAATGTTTTGTGCTAACGACGGATTGAAGTGAGACAAAGCAAGAACACTGAGGCGTGTGGCATTGACTTCAGAGATCTGTTGATCGGTTTGAACCACAAGGCCATCTCTGGACCATCGTTGCCCTAAAACGTGTCATCGTGGCCATGACGTTGGTAGACCTGCATAAAGTGCAAGTGGTATAATCTAAAAGCAGCACAATTGCACCTACCACACAGTGTCCTGTCCTCGTCTGCCCGGCTGTTGCAATCTTCTACGCCGTCGCAAACCAACAAGTTGCTGATGCACCTCTGGCTGCCGTCGTTGCAGGAAAACAGATCTGTTGCACAACCGGTGTCTGTTGAAACACAAAATATTGTCTGTTCAAATCACGATGGAGAGTGTAGTGGAGGAAAAAACCGAGCTTATAATCTTCTCCTGAAGGAGGCATTATGAAGTGTGCATTATTAAGAGTCATCACTTCACTCTTATCCTAACTATATTCTCACCTCCATTTATTCCTGTATTCCACTGCTATGTTCCGCATCTCTTACAGTTCTTTCTGGGACTCTGCCATGAGTACAATGTCATCTGCAAAAGATAAACCTGGGATTTTCAGGTCACCTGCCTTTATTCCCTTATTAAACTCCATTAACTGGTCCCCCAACTCCTTAATATACAGGGCAAACAAAATCGGGGACAACACACATCCCTGCTTTAGACCTATGTCCAGGCAGGCATTCTCTACTTTTACCTTTCCTAATGAGAGTGTACAGTCTACATCTTTATACAATGCTTTCAGAATTTCTAGAAAGTTCCCAACAAATCCTAGTCCACTTAGTTTTTCCTGCAGGGCATCTCTCCATACCCTGTCATAAGCTTTCCTCACATCTAAGAAACCCATGAACTCTCCTTTGCTTCTGCCTTGCCAATTCTAACATCTAGGTCAATGTGAAGATGTGATCACCTACCCTTCTGCCTGATCTCTATCCATTCTGAATTTCCCCCAGAAGTCCAAGCCTTTCGACTATTCTATTTAGTCTCCTGTACATTATCCTACTGAATGTTTTCCCCATATTTGATGAAATAGCATTGCCCCTACACTGATACTATTGGCCCCCCTTGCCCTTCTTTGGAATATATGAATTCCTGAGTTTATTCCATTCCTTTGGTACTTGTCTTTTCTCTATAACCCTAATGAACCGCAACTGTAAACTATCCTCAATTTCTTCTGGCCCTCTCTTCATGAATTCCGACAGTATGTCATCTGGTCCTGGAGCTTTGTGTAATCGCATCTGCTCAATTGCTATTTCAACTTCTATACTTCTGTCTCTGCCACACATCTCTGGACCCCTTTGATTCTGTGTGTATTCTGCTTGTCACCCTGGTACTGTTCCCTGACCCCAGTGCGGATTATTAACTTCTTGCCAATGCTCCCTTTAAGCTTCCTGTATTTCTTTTTTGTTATCTGTTCTTTTCCCTCTGTGTGTGATTTCCTGTGCTTTATTCTGTTTGCACCAAAAAACCTGTTTCCAAAAGATGGTTGACCCATCTCCCCCATTTTCCATTATTGTCTTTGTCATTCTTTCATTGTTACTGCCTCTCCTTTTGGCTTTCATCTCTGCATTCCTTCTACATTCCATATACTGTCTCTTACCTTCTTCTGTCCCACCTTCAGGGTATTTGTTTTTCCTGGGTAATCTCCATGCTCTATTTTTAGCCCTCTTTCTTTTTATGGCAAATTTCAGCGCTGGGTCTATTCTATTCCCTAGACTTTCAACTGAAACTTTCTTACTACCTATCTTTTCCTGTGCGACCTAAAGAATTCTTCTGATTAGATCCCCATTCATTTCCTGTACTTCCCCTTCATTCTCCCATCTATTTTTCCATTCCCGCAATTTCAATTTTAGGCTTTCTTGATACTCTGTCCAGTCTGTTTCCTCCTTCATATCCCACATCCATTTAACCCCCCCCCCCCACCACCCCACCCCCCCGCCTCTTTTTTTACACTGTATGTTAACTGAGACTATCATCCAGTTATGGTCACTGCCCATATCCAATCTACCTTCCTCATCTATTTCACATGCTTTTATCATTTGAAACACCTCACTGTCTACTAGAATATAGTCAATTGATGTCCCTCTTTCTCCAGATGCTCATGTCCACTTTCCTTTGCATTGTAGGTCCCTATTAACTATCATCAGACCAAATTCCCTTTTGAACTTCAGGAACCTGGTTCCATGTCCATTGATTCCACTATCCCCTCCCTCAATACCACTCATTGCATTTCCTATGTGTCCATCAAAATCCCCTGCTATCATAATCTGGTAGCCCTGCTGCTGAATATCACTAATCATCATTCTCATCCTATTCATATATCTGGTCATTCCATTTATTAGGTAACCCCGTCGCGACCCACATACACTACACCTATCGCTACTTTATTTCCATTTGACTCTATTCCTATCCACTGTAATTCATTTTTGATCTCACTACCATCTTCCCATCTGATCTTCCAGATTTCATGCCACTTCACCCCTTTCTTTATCAGAAACCCTACTTCTCCCTTTTTTTTGCCCACTCTCTCTTCCTTTAACTGGTCTATCATATCCTGCGGGGCCTGTCACTATTCCTATCTCTTCTTTTCTAATATGTGTCTCTACTGGACAGTCACACATGCGTCCCCATAATGAGTCTACACTTACTGTGAACATCCTCGGTATCAAAGTGCATCCATACTGAGCCAGCCAATCAGCATCCAGAAAAATCCAATATGGTGGACACAAAAACAACCAATGCATCTTTCATGTCCCAATCTTTAATGTTTGTATATAATCCGTAATTTACCAAATGAAAGCATAAATTGTGAATGTCTGATGCTTTTCGAGAGCTGATATGTTTATTTCATCTGTAAAATATCCATAGATTCAGCCCATAGGCCCAATCAGAGGCATCTCAAACATTCACTTTAAAGGGGTACCCCCCTAAAAATTCCAAAGTGACCTACTTTCAAATTAGCTAAACCTGCTGGAGTATTTCCTTGAAACCCTAATCCCTTACATATTTGGAGACCTAGAATTCTACTGTGCCCAGAAATAATATCCCCTTTGCACTCAGCCCATTTGTTGGCTTTATGAAAAAGGGAGTCTGAGATGACCTCATTTTCCCATATTTTTAAAGAGGGGTGGTCACTTTCTGGGGACATACACCCCTTATAGATCTTGACATGGAATCACCATGTATGGCATTTCTGTACTGGAGGACAAATCTACTTTTATAAAATTGAGGTTAAAGGCCATTTTGGTCCACCCCTACATGGATGCAACAAGAAATCCGACCCCACCCTCATTTCAACAGGGGACAGGCCCCCATCAGCAAAAATTAGCTAAAATCGTAGGAAGACTGAAGATAAATGGCTCTAAGATGACCTCATTTTCCCATATTTTAAAGAGGGGTGGTCACTTTCTGGGGACATACACCCCTTATAGATCTTGACATGGAATCACCATGTATGGCATTTCTGTACTGGAGGACAAGTCTAACTGTCTACTTTCATAAAATTGAGGTTAAAGGTCATTTTGGTCCACCCCTACATGAATGCAACAAGAAATCCGACCCCACCCTCATTTCAACGGGGGACAGGCCCCCACCAGCAAAAATTAGCTAAAATCATAGGAAGACTGAAAATAAATGGCTCAGAAAAATTTTTAAACATGGACCAAAAGCACATCTAACATATACATAAGAGTCACTTGTGTGCGCCAACTCCAATTAAAGAAATTTGAGTTTAACCTACCCCCCCCCCCCTCCCCAACAGAAAATCTGGAAATAGAACTCTCCCTCATTCATCGTCTTCCAGGCCTATCCCCCTGGGTTCCATGGCCCAATGGTGCATATTTGTGGTCAGCAATTACATCCAGATGTGTAACTGACTCCCCAGTCACAGTCATGTTTCCTTCCTGAATGAAAATCACGCTGCAGACAGGCTTCCATGGGTCAGATTTAGCTTCACCCTGTGTTGGGGTCCAACTTTTTTGCTGTAATCTTTAACTGTTAATGTCAGTATAATCCTCAAAACTACACATCATCAACTCTGGCCCTTAGAAGAGAGCAATACAAGCAAAGAAATAATTGGTTTGCAGCAGAAATTAACAATAAAATATGTGATATAAAAGTTGAAGGGGGAGGGTCACATGACCCAAATCGGGCAATCTGATTGGCTTACATGGGCAACTGGCTCTAAGTGTCATGGATACTGGTGAACAGATGCCATCGTGCTGATGGTTCTTCATGGAATTTATGTGAGTGTTTTTACAATTTAAATGAGAAAACATTGTATTGCTGGGTACAAAGCATCATGACATAATTCACCACATACCAAAGAGAAAAGCCACCAAAAAGGCTGTTGTCAGGTAAATCACCTTACACAAGGGAAAAAAAAGAAATCCTTGCATGTCTGTACATCTGTAGGTGTCCTAGCTTCCCTTGATTACACTATAACTCGATAAAACCAAGCTATACCCCACCCACCCCACAAATACATTGGTTCCCTGCCTTGAGAGACCACCTTCCTTGAAAGACCACATTTTCAACATACTTTGCTCAGTACTTTTCTTGTTATTTTTACCTCCTTTGAGAGACCACCTGTCTTAAGACACCACAATTTGGTCATCCCTAGGGGTGGTCTTACAAGTGAGTTTTCACTCTAAAAGATTTCAAGTAAACTTAAAATGATAACCCAATCAAGGATGGCAAACACCTATAAATAAAAAAGATCTTGATACTGAGTGAATAGTGATCCCTAACTGTGTGAGTCATTGATAAATAAAATACAAAATTCTATCTATCCATGAGTCTTAACTAGAGAAGCATATAATTATATGCATGTATCTGTCTTCTGAACTTCAACATGTTAACTACATTTCCTAATCACAGAATTAACAAGTAATAATTTCAGGGATTCAGCAAAAACGTGTTTCATTTCAATTTAGCGGCAAGTGAAATATGATATTCAGTGGCTTCCTGTATATCTATCTCATTTCAGTGTTAAACTAAACAAATACTTCAGTGGTTGCAGTACATCCTTTTGCCCACACAACATTAGTCTCCTCACGCTTGAGATATTACCCTACTAGTATGTTAATTAATTGGCATGCCATACTATTAGTCGGGCCCACATGCTTGTGTATGGTCACACGGGCACTCTTGATGCCAAACCGAGGCCCTGGTAAGAGCCCCTAAGACTAGATTGACCCAGAAACACGCATGTGGGCCTGACTGGGAGCTATTATATCCATCTTCTCGCTTTCAGCTACCTCTTCTATTTCTGCTATCTTCCCTTTGAATCCTCTACAATTGACATATCCTATTTTCATGTTGTTTTTCTTTCTCTCGCTCCTTCTTGTTCTAGTGCTATTTCCTGTTTGTCTGTGCTTCTTACTCTGTTCCCGAACTGACCTGGTAGTTGCTGGGGTTCCTAGTTTTCCTGCTGCTGCACCCACTCACTGTAAACCTGCCCTAACCTATCACCTCCCTTCTGACTTGGGTGCAACCCATCCCCAGCAAACATCTCCCTCCTCCCTACATAATCTTCCCACACATCCCTAAAAGCTATTCCCCCTGTCTACATAACTTCTCTAACCTCCTATTAATCCCACAAATCCTGCTTGCTGCCCACCCACTCATCCTAAGCCTTGGTAACATACCCATTACTCCCACAAATCCTGCTTGCTTCCCACCCATTCATCCTAACCCTTGGCAATATCCCCTTTACTAAAGCATCGCAGTCTAACTGTGCTAACCTCCCTACAAGCTTCCCGCACCTGCCTGTCTCTGTCCCTAATCTCTCCCCCTGCTCTTTCCTGGCCGAGAACTCATTTGTGCCGACCTGCACAATGCCTCTCGGACGCTCCCCATTGCTGCTCACAACCCCCCTCAAGGTTACACGAGGGGGGGGAGGGGGTAATTATGCCTGTGCTGAGGTAACACGATTGGAGAGTGCCAATGAAATATGAGGCCTGGGGGTGCAAGGGGCCGTATATTAAAAAAAATGCTACCATAAAGGCAGATTTTGGCGTGATAGTGGAAAACAATGTATAATTTGAGTTGACATTAATATTATGAAGGTATGTACACAGTGATTCAGCTGGAGTCGACACTGTGCGCGCGCAATGATATTGCAAGTAGTACTACGCAGAGCTGGTTGCCATGGCAATTTGCTGAAAATTTTTCCATTCATGCCCATGTTTTCCGGCGTTTATTTGATGTAAAAAATTCTTACGGACATTTTGGTGTATAAACCTATATGTTTATAATCCACTGAGTGAACTAGAAGGTGGTAGCTCTGTTCGTCTATGTATGGAGGTACAATCATGCCAAGTTTGGAGTTTTTATGTGTAATAGTATCCGAGAAAAGTGTCGGACAAATTCATTGGTAAAGAAAGAAAGAACGAAAGAAAGAAAGAAAGAGAGAAAAAAGGAGAGAAAGAAAGAATATTTTAGGAAAAACAGGAACGTGTGTGTTGACACACACACTTTAACTATGCACCTTAGTTCTTTCCAAAGCAAAAAGGCTTAACCACCTAAAATCCAAATCTTTTTCACCTGCACCCAAGATAAAATGAGACACGGACGGACCGACGGATTTCTTTGAGCTTTTCCACTTACACGTTAGCAGGTGCACAGGAAAGCAAACCCAAGAATTGCAGAGAAGAGTGCATTACACAGCAATGCAATTACTGTCATGGTTACCGAATCGCGACGGTCTAGAGATTACTCTCGGTTGGCGTAAACTCGTTTGATGGAACCAATGCTACCCACTTGCCGTGCATCATTACATTGACAGTGCAACACAGCCGCCCTACATCCTGAGATTACATCTTTCCATTTATGCCACTGTAATGTGGTCTTCAAGAGTTCAAGTCTTGATCGATGAATTATGTCACTTTTGATAGTCTCCAAATTTTCGTAATATTATAGCACGGTAGCGTTGAAGACACACTCCAAGCATTCGTTTCAACTACTTGTACTTCAAACACTCCTCATTGCACAGTTTTGGCATCAACAATTTGATTCTCTGTATGAAGTGTCCTTGCCCGAACTATTAGTAGTTATTCTTGATATCTTCCCGATGCAAATACCAAATGCATGACCTTCAGGAACGATTTCTCTTATATCAGGGTATGAAACAACATCAAAACTAAAGTTATCATTCTTAACATACATTTTAGTCCTGTACTTGTTGTCTTGTATCCTGAAACCCAAGTCTCAAAATGAAGCTGCATCATCTGTCAAGTTTTCCCTGTTTAGAACCAGTTCATTGGGATAGATATTTCTCCAGTTAATACAAAGGTATTTGTTGTTCTTCAAAGTTGCAAGGTCATCAACTAATCTCCTTGTGTGGCTAGAGTAATGTCAGGTTACTCCATAATTGTACACAGTCAAGTCGTTCATATACATGAATTTATACAAAAATAAATAAAGTTTGGCCATGAAAGGTGCAGGGTCTTTGCCTATCGATACACCAATAATCTGCTGGCAGCCTGTGTCAATGACGACGGACGCATCAGATAAGCTCAGCTCGGCTAAAAATTAAAAAATTACTGGGCTGTGGCCATTTAAACAACTTGGTAGAGATCCACCTATGATGAATCCCATCAAGTTTGAAGAGAATCTGGCCGAGGGTCTTGGAGAAGAAGTCGGAAAGATGAAATGTGAAAAGATGGACAATGGATCACCACCCATCATAACTCAGCTGTCTGAAAAGTCAGCTGCCGTAAAAAATGTAGTGTTCTTGATGAACAAGTTACTCTTAACACTTGCAGGCATCCTAACGGGACCCTGAGCGATTTCAGCGCAATTTGTCGAATGAAATTGCAGAAATAATTTAAACATATATTAGTCCTCGTTTCGACAGACCATTCCAGTGAGAGTCCACCAGCCATATAAGATCATGTTTATCAGGTATATTGTGCTATTTCTTCTATGTTATTTCACCTTTATTGAGAAACCACCTGCTTTTTGTTACCACTTTCTGGACCTGCCCTAGAGGGGTCTCTGAAAGGAGACACCAATGTATATTCTAAAATGACAGTGCCGCATTGTTCATACATATTTGGTAAAGCCTTAATTACCAAAGATATATTGCCACCATATGGAAGAAAATCCAGTAATTATTGCTTATCTTTATCTTCAGCTATTTAAACACCTGTGATTTGCGCACAGACAGCGCAGTTTATATGCATACATGCTCATGCACCACTTAGATCTTTTTTCACGTCTGCTCCATTGTTGCAATCATTCACTTTGTCACAAACCAGCAAGCTGCTGATACATCAATCGCTTCCGTCGCCGCAGGCAAAGTGGTCTTTGTCCTGACAATGGGACTCTGTTGGAACAAATGAACATTTCTATACATTAATGAATGAAAGAACGGACGTTAAAAGAAACGAATGAATGAACACAATGTAATAATACAATAAAATTATAAATTTAAATAAACACTATATTTATTTTAACGAATAAGGCTTAAAATATATTCAAATAGGCCACACCTGCGTTATTCAATGGGCAATATACCTTGCATTTTTTTCAACACGGAAGAACTACCCTCGACAAACTTTGCTTCATTCGTGTTGCCGCCTTACTCCAATGATGTCAAGGTCCTAAGAAACTTGTCGGCATGGGCCTGCCAAAGTTAGTGTGACAGCTTTAACTGGACAGGTAAATAACCAATGCTTAGCACAACTCAGATATAGCTTTTCTTCTTGTCTTCGGTAAAAATTAGGTGTTTTGAATTGAGAACATGTTCAATGTGATACAAGCTTTGTTTAAAAGGGCCAAACCTATTAAACTTGCAACGTAATTTCACATAAATTTAGGTGCATCCTGAGGGAATCTTGTTCTACACTTCGTTGACCCTGGTCGCGTGACATTCAATGCGAGGCACCGGAAAAGGCTTTTGTCAAAAATTATATCTGGATTAAAGCATAATGTACCAAAAGTTATTGATGTTGGATGCACAGACTGAAGTGGTCTTGGGATGGACATACTAAAGAGGTCTTGGGACCTTCGGAATTCGATCAAGGTCACTTTTCTTTTATGTCATGATCATGTGCAAATATCTAAGTGACGGCTCATCGGTTCTCAAGTGACTACTCAAAACAATGGCTCGACAGTGCTAAAATTACAACTCTTAAGTTGCGGTCACCTGAAAAAAAAACAGTCATTGACCTTTGTAATTAGGTCAAGATCAAGCCAGTGCATCTCATTACCTCATTTTAGCCCTCACGGGGCCATTGTCAGACGCAACATTAAGTTGTAGCTGAGATCATTGTCCTTATATAAAAAAAAAGTGCAGTAATTACAGTGCCCTGTAATCTTTAATATATATATATATATATATATATATATATATATATATATATATATATATATATGACATCCATGTGCACTGTCATGATGATCCTTTTGGATGACCACCACTGTTTTCAATATCCAAGGCTTCAGACACACATTTCTGAAGTCATTATTTTTAAATGAACACTGACAGGGTCCACTATTACCAAAATAGCCAATATGTCAGTTTTACCTTTCAAAGCTAAAAATTTCTTTTTACTTTTTTCATAATGTTTAATAGAATCATTGACAAAGGATTTACCATATCCAAGGTACAAGCCAATAGGTCAGTCTGACCTCTCAAGGTCACTCGATGGAAAAATTAACAACACCAAAAGACACCCTATATAGGTACTTCCCCATTATTCTATTTGTGTCATTTTGTCCAGAACCACTTCCTGGCAGTCGTTACCCTATTTCGCAGTCCGAACTCTTTACTCTCCTTAACCTTACATGTCATTGTCTAACCAATATAAATATGGAAGTACCATTGTCCATATTGCACACTTTGTTCTGTAAAATTTTGGCATAAGCTGCATTATCCCAAATATATTAAAGGGTCTTCAGCGGGTAACTACTCAGAACATGATGTTTTGGCACCTGTACCCGTACATGTCTCTCAGAGTAGCGGCCCCTTGTCTAAGCTAAATATTCAGCAAAGACAACTCACATAATAAATAAATATGAAGGTGTCAAATGGTGAATTAGCTAAATAAGTGAAGCTTTGCTTATAAACGCAGAGATTCAATATGAATAAAGAATACCAGTCAAACTAAACATTATTACTAAATTTGTACAGTACAACTTCGGATAAGAATAATTTGACTTCCCCTGAACTAGTATGTACCCTTTCTCGCTGGAGAGCTCACCTTAGTTTAACCACCTGCCAGTGTATAACTAAAGTACAAACATGCTGGACATTATATTCAGTCCCAGTGGTTTTAAAATAAACAGTTACAGCTAGACCACCTGTACAAACATGCAAGAACAAACTTACAAGAGGCGTACCTAAGTAGATGCCCACCACATTTTAAGTTAATCTGGCTGACAGTTTTGGAGAAGTCAAAATGTGACTAATTGTTGCAATCAATATTGTATTACATGCGAATTAATAGGAATGCATGCATTAACCAGCAAATTACCAAATTAAAAAATTTATTAAAAATTAGCGATCCAGAGTATCACCAGAGAGTGAACAGCTTTATTTTGACCCTCCCACATTTTCACAAATTTTCAGAACAATATGATTGCCAGCTTTTGTGTAACTCAAAATTGCAAAAACACACAAAAATTTTAGAAAATCGCTGCGACACTTCTTGAACCAATGTAAGTCTTAAAATCTCCAGAAGTGTCCCTATGCAATTTCAAAGCAGTTACGCGAGCTCTTTCAGAGAAGTTTTGCTGAGAGATTTTACCGAAAAATGAAAAGAATTCATTAAACAAATATAAAAATTACTGGAGCGTGACCACTTGTACACATTGCTAAAAATCTCAGCAAGGTACAGAACCACCAACTTTAAAGTGAATGTGGCTGACAAGTTTGCAGCGACTTGACTGTTCACAATTATGGAGTAACCTGACATTACTCTAGCCACATTAGGAGATTAGTTGATGACCTTGCAACTTTGAAGAACAACAAATACCTTTGTTTTAACTGGAGAAATATCTATCCCAATGAACTGGTTCTAAACAAGGAAAACTTGACAGATGATGCAGCTTCATTTTGAGACTTGGGTTTCAGGATACAAGACAACAAGTACAGGACTAAAATGTATGTTAAGAATGATAACTTGAGTTTCATACCCTGATATAAGAGAAATCGTTCCTGAAGGTCATGCATTTGGTATTTGCATCGGGAAGATATCAAGAATAACTAATAATAGTTCGGGCAAGGACACTTCATACAGAGAATCAAATTGTTGATGCCAAAACTGTGCAATGAAGAGTGTTTGAAGTACAAGTAGTTGAAACGAATGCTTGGAGTGTGTCTTCAACCCTACCGTGCTATAATATTACGAAAATTGGAGACTATTAAAAGTGATATAATTCATCGATCAAGACTTGAACTCTTGAAGACCACATTACAGTGGCATAAATGGAAAGATGTAATCTCAGGATGTAGGGCGGCTGTGTTGCACTGTCAATGTAATGATGCACGGCAAGTGGGTAGCATTGGTTCCATCAAACGAGTTTACGCCAACCGAGAGTAATCTCTAGACCGTCGCGAGTCGGTAACCATAACAGTAATTGCATAGCTGTGTAATGCACTTTTCTCTGCAATTCTTGGGCTTGCTTTCTTGTGCACCTGCTAACGTGTAAGTGGAAAAGCTCAAAGAAATCCGTCGGTCCGTCCGTGTCTCATTTTTATCTTGGGTGCAGGTGAAAGAATTTGGATTTTAGGTGGTTGAGTTGCCTCCAAAGCAGACCCAAGCTGTGTATTTTGTCCACTCCGCTGTATTTATACGGAACTTGGTCAGCTTTGCAGGCAAGCGGTTGAGCCTTTTTGCTTTGGAAAGAACTAAAGTGCATAGTTAAAGTGTGTGTGTCAACACACACTTTTCTGTTTTTCTTAAAATATTCTTTCTCTCTTTCTTTCTTTCTTTCTTTCTTTCTTTCTTTCTTTCTTTCTTTCTTTCTTTCTTTCTTTCTTTCTTTCTTTCTTTCATTCGCAATAAATTTGTCCGACACTTTTCTCGGACACTATTACACATAAAAACTCCAAACTTGGCATGATTGTACCTCCATACGCAGACGAACAGATCTACCACCTTCTAGTTCACTCAATGGATCATAAACATATATGTTTTATACACCAAAATGTCCGTAAGAATTTTTTTACATCAAATAAACGCCAGAAAACATGGGCATGACTGAGAAAATTTTCAGCAAATTGCCATGGCAACCAGCTCTGCATAGTACTACTTGCAATATCATTGCGTGCACACAGTGTTGACTCCAGCTGAATCACTGTGTTTACTGGTGCCAGGGTACATACCTTTATAATATTCATGTCAGCTCAAAGTATACATTGTTTTCCACTATCAAGCCAAAATCTGCCTTTCTGGTAGCATTTTTTTCTAATATACAGCCCCTTGCATCCCTAGGCCTCATAGTTTATATGCACTCTCCAATCATGTCACCTCAGCACAGGCATAATTAGCCCCGTGGAACCTTAATTGTACAGAACAGGTTAAAAACCTATTGATTTTTCCACCCGAACTGGTGAAAACAGTATTTCTCAATATGAAACAACTGAAAGTAACAGTAAGACATATAAATGTTTAATGCTAGGGGTGAAAATTAGATGTTATACCAGTGTGTTGATTAACAAAAATGACAAAATGTGGAGGCCAGGTCGCAGGATCTATTAGCAAAAAAAAATTCCCATTCATGCCCATATGCAAGTGTGTTCATAAAGTTGACAATGTTGTCTACTTCAATAAAATACCAGCTGCAGAAAGTTTGTAATCCATAACATGGTGAGTTATCACTTTGTCTGGCCCCACCTCCCCATGTTAGTCCTAACCACATTGTCCTTGTGGGGTACTTCCTGCAGGCCTGCATGGGGACATCAGCCTCTACTCAGCACAGGGGCGTGCCCTGCTTTAACATCCTGTTTCTGTAGCATTTGAACAGTCGTGAACAAGTTGAGAAGTAGTATACAAGTGTGTCAGAGTGTTTAGAGCAGCAAATTTGAAGACTGGTTATGTTAAAAGGAAAGGCTCCAAGAGGCGCAGTGCAACACTAAGCAAAAGGAGTTACAAAGACGTAAAGAAAGTTGTTCATGGGGGAAATAGGCCACACAACATAGCCGTGCAAGCTACACTGGTTCATCTGGTGTTGTCTTTTTTGATCTAGAGTGACCTTGAAAGGTCAAAGCTAGACATGTCTACCTATATCATTCTACAACACTTTTCACCAACTTGGCCACACTGTTAACATGCCATTACACATTTGGAGCTTATGTCACAGCTGCATACATTGCATTGCAGTTTCTCCAGGCACCCTAACAAGCAAATCAAATTTTCTAGTTCTAAGGCCCTTTTCATAGATCGCAGTAAATTCATAAGCCCATATCACAATCACAATAATGTCAATCATCAAAATCTTATCACATTTATCGACAAAATAATTATCGCAATCACAGATATCGGCAAATTGGAAAAGTACAATCACATTTCACGTGTATTTATTTTGATAAATAACACATAACAAGGAACTATCCTGATCACAAATCACGGTTAAGTTTTTTACACAATCACAAATCATGGTTAATTAAACGGGCCAATAACGAAAAAGGTATTCCAACCCCCCTGGCAGAGGAAAGGAAAGTAAACAACAGGTGGGCTTAACTTAATGAGTTTTTGCAGAATGGGCCACATTGCGAAACGGAAGATCAGAGACGGGATGCGACCCTTGGGCAACAGTCTGCAACGACATTTCACATTGATGCACATTCGTGGCATACACGATTGGTTATCGTTTTTCTGAGGTGGCTCATTTGTGCATTTAGTGGGTGTAGCAAAATTCTGCGCACAACCCACCTGCCTACAATCTACCGTTTGCTAATGAACAGAACTTGGGGCGTTTTGAATGTAATGGGGAAAGTTTTCTCACTCAAAGTCCTGTTTGGCAAGGTATTTCAAAATTTCGATACACTGTTCCACAAATAAGCTGGGACATTAAATCATCATGAATTTTGTGTCGGTTTCAACCTTTGCTTTCTGTAATATCAAGGAACGTTTCAAAATAAGTGCTTTCACAAGTCGTGACAAGACATTTTTCCTAAGAGTGGTCTCTGATAAATTACACACCGCGAAGGTCTGAGCCACGAATGAGCCAAGAAAGCTCGATTTATTGACTGTTGCCTGTTTATATGAAACGGAAGATGTCAAGCCAATGAGGCGAATAAAATACTTCCTCAACACAACTGAAATGATATCAGTTGCCCCGAGACTTTGACATCAAAATGTCATGTCAAATTTTGCATGGAAAATTCAAATTAAATAATGGACAATGTTATGCATAGAAATTGTTCTACTTTGAACAAAAATGTCTTATACTTTTTTCAAGAAGCGCAAAATCTATTGGCTGATAATTAATTTAATCACAAGTATGATACGTTCTCAAACTTTTCTGCCAATTGTTTGAAAACTAATTTGCTATAAAGCATAACAGAAATAGATTGAACAATCGAAGGAAGTTATCTTTAATATAATAGTCACCGTAAAGATTTTATGCCTAATTTACAGTCTACAGCTCTGGGTGCCGGGGTGAGTTTTGTGACCTTCACGTGGTTGGAGAACGGCTGACTTTGGCCTTTTCAACCAAGGATTAAGACAAATCTACGTTCCTGGTTGAACACTCAAATATTCCCTGAGGCTCAAGAAATTGCGACCAGAAGTGTGCAATGGAAGTAATTATTCGATGCAACAAAAGGGGGGGGGGAGGGGGTAAGGGAGGGGGGTCTTGGTACACTGCTACAGAAAATAAAATTTACTAGTACAGGGTACAGGAAATATTTTTTTCTCCAGTACACAGTACAGAAAATAAGATGACATTTTCAAATTTGAGATGGTTATACAACCTGTTAGAACAAAGATGCCACAGACTACACTTTTACTTTTAAAGTCAGTTAGGCAAACTATGAATAATGTTGACTTTGCCGCGAGTTGACTTTTTTTTTCATTTTTTTTTTCAGTACGGGTACATGTGTTGCTGGTACCCTTTACGCATAATAAATTTTGATCAGTACGGAGTACTTGGTTTGCTGTCAGAACGCTAAACGGTGAATAATTTTTCTCTCTACGCTGTACGAAAAATAAAAATAGCCCCAGTACGGAGTACGGGCAACCCCTCTCCGACCCTCAAAAATCAATTTGAAAGCGACAGATCTGTTACCTTCTGGCAATGCTATAAATCTTTTGCGGAGTCTATGCTCCTGGTCGTCCACCCTTAGTTGCAGCGGTCCCTGGGCTCCTTGTGGCGCCGCTTGGCAGCAGACCCAATGACACACAACGATCAGAAGGACTGCGACTTGAAGTGCTGAGCAGGTCATCGTGGCGGAGTCGATCTGTCTTCCTCCTTGTCCTTCGGATTCACTCCAACTTTTTAATCATCCCCTGATACAAATCACTGACGTCATCTTAACGTCAAGGCTTGTACTTGGAGCGGGAATTAATGTACTTTTTAGTAGACATTGTACTATTCATGTTTCAACTTAAAAGCCATAACGTTCTAAACTAGTAAATTAGATTTGCTACGAATCTGCCATTGTGCCTTGAAATTGGTAAACCTAGAATGTTTTTTGAATTTCGTTCAATGACAACCAAATGTATCTTGAAAACGATCCTCTGAATTGCAGTTGTCTCTGCATCTTGAATAAATTCGACGTGGGAAATATAAATGTCTTACATATTGTGTGCCTAATAAGCATCAATTATTATTATTATTATTATTATTATTATTATTATTATTATTATTATTATTATTATTATTATTATTATTATTATTATTATTATTATTTCGTGGGATAAATATATACAAAAAAACCCAATGAACTGGGGTTGCGATTAACACCGCCAGTTAGAATACATTTGTTGACATGCAATGTTTAAAGTTCAGAAGTACACCGAATTAGCATTAATTCAAGTTTTACAACCTTCATTTTGATTTGATTGGAAGCATTTATAGAACAAACCAAATCTTTAGGCTAAGATATATGTGTGTGTAAAGTTTCTTGAAAGCAAGTTAAAGATAGAGGGAATTGCAGCTCAAACACTATTTTACAAGGATATATTTTATGTTCGGAACGAGCGGGACTCGAACCTGCAACCTTTGGCACCAGTCGCCTAGCTGAAATGAGAAACGCACATATCCACTCGACCAAATCCCCATTCCTAAAAAGAATGGTTCAATGGAGGTAGTTATGTGCGAGTGCCATATCAACACGGTAGTGCAGTATATTTACTGAGTCGGCATTTATTTCCAGAATCGGGGACTTAAATCCACCATATAACACTAAGACTCAAATACATGACCTAGTAGCCCACTTTTTGTGCATGGTACACCCGTGACCAGATACACATTTATGTCAAGTTTTATGATTCTAAGTCTAAGAAGTCTTAAAAGTGATAACGCCATCACTGTGAGTGAGTGAAGACTTAAATGTTGCAAACAGTGACAATAGTCTTGCAGAAAAGTGACCTTGATATTATGATTAATGGAAGCGGCGGCAATCTCGTCAATCTAGTACTAAACCATATCTTTATCCCCTTGCAAGTGAATGCCTAAAAATCTTCTGAGCTAACTGCTGCTGGTATGAGTATACGGCGCATCTGATGAACGATATACAAAACTATAACATTTGAGATCATGCTAAATACAGGCATTTCACATTTTAAAAAGTTGATTATCATCAAAGGTTATTCTCAGATATCAAACAGATCCAGTACCTGTTTTTGCAGTAAATTTTAACACAGTGAGACACCCTTGGTACTGGGATAGGTGTCCACTGTATGTATATGTGTGTGTGTGTGGGGGGGGGGGGGCTGTTGAAAATCTCAGCCATCTTTTGTGGCCTTACTCCTTGACGCTCTTGTGGGGCTGGGTCTCGGCCACCCGACTCCTCCCATAGGAGTTTACCGGCCTCCCTTGTGAACTGGGACTAACAGCCCATGGACGAGAGCAATACACAATCACACAAATAAAAATGCTCTGTATGCCAGTATGACCCCCCCCCCCTCTAAAACTTAACCTGCAAAAATGAACTATTGTATGGAGATTATTTAACCTTACCTGTCAAAGCAGCCTTCTGTTTGGTATCGAACTCAAAAAACAGGGTCTTCTTGGCAAGCCATATTTGACGCAATCCTGTATGATTTTGCATTTAGCGTACTGTGAAACTAGACAGTGCTGTGCCTTCAACACAGAATTTGACAGTAAGATTGTGATGAAGTGAGTAGGGAAGTCGAATGGTGAATTGGACATCAAAAGCTGAGGGTGCATGTCTAATGTAAGAACAGCTCAAAGTGTTATTAAGTTGCATAGTGGAATTAAGAAAGAGTATGACGAAATAACAGTTTTTATGAGCTGCCATTCTCGAAGAGGGGCAATACTATGGCAAGCCAAAGCTGCAAATATTCACAAATAGAGATATCTGTATTTCTAATACAGATATCTGAATTAGAAATACAGATATCTGAATTTCTAATTCAGATATCTGAATTAAACTGGAAATACAGATGGCTGTATTAGGAATACAGATATCTGAATTAGAAATACAGATATATGTATTAAAAATACAGATATCTGTATTAGAAATAGATATCTGTATTAGAAATACAGATATCTGAATTAGAAATACAGATATCTGTATAAAACGACGAAATACAGATATCTGTATTTCAACAACTGAAGCTAGTTAGCAATGAATGCTCCCTTGTGCGGAACTGCCACAGATCGATGAATCGATTTCGCAACGTGAGACCAAAGAGCTCGCAATCCAAACGAAGTGGGGTTTGCTTCATCGTGCCTTGGGCTTGGATCACGTTCGAGGTAAGACTTGTTAAGCACTTGTCCATGGCCATGCTTATCTTCCCGCACAGTTACTAGTTTCCGGCCCCGTTATATAATTTTGTGCGAGCCTGATTCAAACTACTTTATACAAATCTTGGTGAAATACCACAAAATTGATATATAATTTCCAGGAAAAAAAAAAGAAGGAAAGGAGATGGGATTGATCTAGTAGCTTCCAAATTACAAAATGAGGATACATGCAGGAGACACATACCGGGGATCCATCTTCAACTGTACTTTCACCACGTGGCAACACAAATAAAGATATCTGTATTTCTAATACAGATATCTGAATTAGAAATACAGATATCTAATTAGACTGGAAATACAGATATCTGAATTAGAAATACAGATATCTGAATTAGAAATAGAGATATCTGAATTAGAAATAGAGATATCTGTATTAGAAATACAGATATCTGAATTAGAAATACGGATATCTGTATTTGGTGGTCAAATACCGATATCTGTATTAAAAATACAGATATCTCTATTTCTAATTCAGATATCTGTATTAGAAATATAGATATCTGTATTTAAGTACATATATCTGTATTTAAATAAAGATAGCTGAATTTTAATGCAGATATCTGTACTTAGCAAAACAGATATCTCTATTTATGAATATTTGCAGCTTTGGCTTGCCATACAATACACCATAGTTTGATGCACGTCCCAAGTTGATACATGATTAATTTAATGAAGTTTTAACTCTATGTACATGTACATGTCCACCAGAAACAGGAAGTGTTTGCCACATATTCTTGTAGACCTGATCAACATTTGATCTGTCCATGAGCCTTATCTTACACTGCCCGTTCCAGTTATACTAATGCAGCCAGATACTGAGATGTGTTATAAAAGCTGAAGGTTCACAGGGACAGGTAATTCTCACAGACATTATTGTATCAATGCCATACATTATTGATACCCAGGCTGGTGGCGTGTGCCAGCTCACAGAGAAAGTAATCAGTGTTGCCCTAGGGGCCTCAGTTTCATGAGAAAGGTAAGTTACCTACACATCTCCAGAGTGATAGGAAGGGGGGAAGAGGGTAGTGTGGATGTGGGAGTGCATTTGTACAGAGGGGGGTTGTACTTATTGTGGGTTATTATGTACAGGGAGACCACATTGTTTTTGTATATATGCACTAGGGATAATGGAACATTCTTACAAAGAAGTATATGTGGTCGTAATTGTCGTGGACATGTTAATGGCTTAGTGTTTAAGTTTCCCAGTACTAGTGTCCTCATGTTCTGGCTTGCACAGCTGTTTCACACCTTGCATGAGTCCGCCATGCAGGCAAGAAAATGTGGACACAGGAACATTTAAATTTTATGCAATTTTGAGTCCACTCAAGCACTTGAATTAATATCTCAGAATTTGATACTGTTTCAAAACAAAGTAAAAGGCCTAGTATATTGTGATAAACCCTGACTGCCTTTATTATACATACTTATAGTTAAGGAAATCTCCCATTTGAACCATTCATGTGTCTGTGTGTCTGTCTGTGTGTCACTGCTAGTCAAGCAGGAACTGTTGATAAGACAGGCCATGTTTACACAATGCATATAATCTGTAAAGCTCCATCTTGGTATGTATGACTGAGTACATTATATTTGACAAGGGAACATTTGTGTTTTTTTAAAGATTTAATTTAATTTAATTTAAATTAAACGTATTTATACTGGATTGCCCAATACTACATAATATGATGACATATACAGGAAAAAGACTATGCACTTAAACAAAACAGGCTATGTACATGGATAAATTAAAGAGATCACAAACTGAAAATGAATATGCACATGTGTACATTATATATTGTCTACACTCTCAAACTCGAATCTTACCATGCTCCCGAAGGTGCACGCTACGGAAGGCGGCTGAAGGCGAGGGTTGCACCCGAGCTTACCCCGTCCACCCTAGCCCGCCAAGCCACAGGCATTGGCCCGCTGAATAGGCGAATGGCGCGTGGAAGCAAAAAAAAAAAAAGCACACCACCGGGCGCTGCCGAGGCACCATGACGACATACGCACCCTGCCACTGTGGAGTCGCCAATGCACCCAGTAGCTCGGTTGCATCCTCGCCGCCTTGTCAATATATAAAAAGATATATACAAACAATATGCAAACTGCCTAAATGAAAAACTTTTCATCTTGAGACTTCTCTTATGCATTTCAGCAGTTACATATTACTGATTCCCAGCATCTTGATAATTTTCAGGAGTGTTCCTTTAGTTTAAGTAGTCTGTTAAATCCATACTTGCTGAGAACTTTGAGTGTCAGATTTTGTGAACTTCAGTAAGCTGCTCCAAAATGTGTGGAAGTCGTACCAAAACCTTGATTCCTAAGGGAGTTGCATGCAGTTACAGTCCATACAAAGTAAACAATGCACTTACTTTTAAAGTTTTGTTTTTAATCGCAGAGATCAGACTGTGTGAGGGCTGTACAATCTTTGTTAATCCTGTTAAGGTGGAGGGTCTGAAGCCGGCACCTTTGGATAACCTCTAATCACTTTTTCATATTTTTGGATAGTCTGATACTTAAACTACATGCCCCCAAAAAACTCAGATGTGTGAACATAAAATTTATATGAGATAATTGATCTCAAAACTTTTGTTTACAAGGAAAAGTAATCAGGGCTCTATCCTGGGGCCCCTACTGTTCTTAGTTTTCATAAATGATATTACTGTTGGCATCTCTTGTGACATCAAACTGTTCGCTGATGACACCAAAATATTAGATATGATATTTAACCCTGCCACTTCTGGTAGGCGTATAAATACTGACCTTGAAAGAATCTTTGTTTGGGGCAAACAGTTGAAAGTTGCATTTAATACAACTAAGCCCTCTTGTTTTCAGCTAAACACAACAAACCTGATCATCCACCTTTATTTCTTGGCGAATCTTTAATCCCGGAAGGTTTAAATCATACTCATCTGGGAATTACCCTTTCTCATAATCTGAGATGGAACGCTCACATAACTAGAATCATTGACAAAGCGAGGAAACGCCAAACTTTATTTTATTAGACTTAAATATATATTATCGCGTAACACCTTAGCCAGACTATACAAAGGCATGATACGCCCTATCCTGGAATATGGATGCGTCTTTGATAATTGCACGATGGACCTGACAAATTCACTTGAATCTGTTCAGTATGAAGCAGCACACATTTGTTTGGGTGCACTTAAACGTACTCCTCGACATTTACTTCTTAATGAATTAGGTTGGCCAACTTTGGCCAGAAGGCGCCAATACTATAAACTTATTCTGTTTTACAAAATGGTTAACAGGCTGACCCCCGCTTATCTTTCGGATCTGGTCCCACTTGATGCCGTTCATTCAACCTTCTATCTTCGCAAACGCCGGAGTTTGAGGGAGACAAATAAAGTTTACATCCAGTCGTTTTGGTAATTCTTTCCTTCCCTCTGCTATTAAACTTTGAAACGACCTTCTGGACGATATAAGGCAATCTACTTCACTTGCTCAATTCAAATCTAAACTAAAAAGTACTCTTTTGTCCGTTGATCCTGTCCCAGGTCGCTACTCGCATGGCAAAAGATTTCCCAATGTCATACACACACAACTACGTTTGGATTGTTCTCGTCACAATTCTCATTTTCATAGACTCATTATTCTTCCGTCTGCTGCATGTTATTGCTCATATCCTAATGAGAGTACATACCATTTTTTCCTCAAATGCCCCCTGTTTTCACACCATAGAGTATCTTTGTTGCGAACGGTATGCAATATTTTGGCACCGGGAGTCAATCCAAACCTGGTTGTTCACTTAGCAGGTGATATAGTGCTTACTTATCTGACACATGGTAATGACAATCTTTCGTCAAGCGACAACTTAGATATTTTTTATTCTGTTCAAAACTTTATAATAGATACAAGACAGTTTATACCTTGAGTTGGTACGACGTGAATATTATGTTAGTATACTGACCAATTTATTTGTCCTCGGATGTCGTTTTGTCCTGTGTGTTTTGTACATATGATTGTGTGTCTCTCTGTCTGGAGAGCCATTCATTTAGTATTATTGTACTACTTGGCAATCCAGGTGAAATAAATATGTTTAAAAAAGAGTTTAAACAGTGCTGGGCGCATGGCTTTGTTTGCATGGGCATGATAATGAACCATGTCATTGTTTGCACATGCAGTCATTAGTCCATGACCGCTGGAAACCAATTGAGCTATTGACAAGGGTCACTCACAGGGAACCATTAGCCGTGGAGCTAAGAATGGGTCAGTTCAGACTAATCACTACCATTGCTCTGATTACTTTGAAATTCGCTATTGATGCAAAAACAAATTAGCACAATCCACTTACTGGTCCCCAAATATGGAAAGCCGCATGTGAACCCACACCCAAACAAGCCAAGTGTGGTGTTCACAAGTTAAAAAAGTCGAGATTTAATCCACAAAAGTATATTTTTTGTTGTTCACCGGGTGGCACTGCTGTGGATTCCTTATTTTTAACGATTTTTTTTTTCAATTGGGATACTTTCCTATTGATTACTAAACTCAACCAAAAAAAATAAGTCTCCGTCTTTATAATTTGATATATGTTTCATATTTGGTTAGTTTTCTGACAAGTGTTTACATTTATGTGTAGAATAATCCCTAGGGTGCAACACATGTCGAGACGCGCAAATTGAAAGTGCATGCTAGACTGCATATGTGCTAAATGTGAGACAAAGTCAGAAACCACACTTTGCAAAAAGGCTATTTTGAATGGGGTGGATTCAGTGAGGTATCCTGTCCTTGTATGGGCACACTGGGGCATTGTTTTAGTGAACTTTACCTGTGTAATATGGACAGAAACTGGGCTAAGCATGGGTATAAAAGCATGGGGACCCAGGGTCGGGTATGGATTTGTCCATCTGTGGTCAAGACATCATGCCACGGTTATCTGAAGTGGACAGGGCAAGAGCCATAGGAAGCCAGACCTTGTCCTGAATGGTACCATGACTGCCAGACGTTATGTCACAGAGATCCTGCAACCGCATGTTGTGCCATATGCTGGTGCCATTGGTGAAAATTTTACCCTCATGCAGGACAATGCAAGGCCTCATGTTGCGGCTGAAGTTAGTGAATTCTTGGCCAGGGAAGGTCTGGTGGCAGTGGATTGGCCAGCTTGCTCCCCTGACCTTAATCCTATTGAACACCTGTGGAGCCATCTCAAGCGAAATGTATACCAAAGGATGGGTCCCGAGTCAAACTTTGAAGACCTAAGACGCTATCTTTTGGAGGAGTGGGACAATATGCCCCGGAGACTGAAGAGAAAATTGATCCACAGCATGAGAAAGCGCTGCCAGCAGTGTGTCAACAATCACGGTGGATACACATCCTGTTGACAGAAAGTCAACCATATACAGTCATCAAGTCATCAGACCTTCTACTGACCAGTTTAATTCTTTCCTTCCTGTAAAAATGTGACATTTTAAAACTTAAGCCCAGTCTGTGATACCCACTACAGTGCCTCATTCAATTCACATTGAATGCTTTTGCCATATGGACAATCTTGCTCACCTGTGATATAGACTTTGTTTGTTTTCAAGTGTTGTGCAGTGAGGCGTAGATTCATTTGTTCTGCACTTGTGTCTGAAACCAAATGTGAGGTGTATACCGGATATAAAAAATGTGAAATATAACAAAAATATATGTTTATTTGTTTTTTATGTGGACTTCTCTAAGCGGAGACTTACTTTTTGGTTGAGTTTATACGAGTCAATGGGCATTCTAGTGCTAATTCATGTTTTCAACTTTTTCTCTAAAACCGTTCAACAGATTGACTTCAAATGTGCTGGTAATGTAGCTTGGGTGGGTCATTACCAGATTCTTCAAATGGTCAAGCTCCAGTGATTTTGGATTTTTTGTGAATTTTTATGGTTCTCTTTGGGGAGCAAATCATTAAAAAAAATCTTCTCCAAAACCATTCAATGATTGCTTTGATATCACACAGGGACACTCCCAGAGACTCCTAGTTCTTAATTTGTTCACCAGGTGGCACTGCAATTTTATCCTTGTTTATATGATTTTTTAGTGTGTTTTTGAAATTTATGACTTCTTCTCCAGAACCGTCACTCAGACTGAGCTGAAACTTGATTGATATGTTCCTTGTGAAACTGTCAAACAAAGTTGTTCACTGGGTGGCGTGTGAATTTATATTTGAGTACTTAAAGGTAAACGCACCTTTCACATTGATCACTATGGAAGTCAATGGGCATTCAAATGCTAACTCACATTTTGGACTTTTCAAAAGAAAATGTCTGTCATATTTACTTCAAACTTGGTGGCAATGTATTTTGGATGGATCTCTACCAAGTTTGTTCAAATGGTCAGGCTGCAGTGATTTGAGGATTTTTTTATGGAAAATCTTTAAGAAAAGTTTTAATCATGTTAATAGGACAGTTTAACATGAAAATTTGGTTGTCATTTGCACTGAAGATTTTAAGGCTGGAAAAGTAGGGCCCACATGCAGCAGATAAATTGAAAAAAACATTTGAGTCTTATTTCCTAAAAATATTACCACAAACACCAGGCAACCTGTAATAGCAGTGACCAGATGCAGCAGGTACTACTGTATAACTAAGAGAAGTACCGTCAACTACCCAGGCAAAAGGTGAGGAGGGCTGCTTTTTCAGCTGGATATGCTGCATGAATACATGTCAATGAGGCAAATGTTACCATGGTTACCTGTATTTGGTATTCTACCCCAAGAAAACACAGGTGGATGAATTTTTGGAAGCAAATTATTCGGTTCAGTATTTCAGAAATCTGTATAAATGTAACAGATTTAATTCTATGGTAATTTGAAGCACTAAGCAAGTAATCATGCCTTTAGTCATGTATTATGAAAAGTAGCAACATTTTTTTTTTCGTGCTATTGCTCCAATTTGAGAGATTCTTCATTATGGTGATGGCAGGTGGCTGTGTTCCAGTATCAATGTTCTCAGTTTCCTGTGTTCCTGGAAACTGAGAACATTGATTGTGAACTGGATGATGTGTTAAATCAGGCAGCAAATAAATCTCCCATTGTCAGGCCTGTCACTTGTAAGGTGATGCTTTACAATTTGATCAGGGACCTTGACTGAGTTAATGATTATTTTGGCTCAGTGGAGGCCCATTTTAATGTGAATCAATTAAAAAAATTTTATAAACCAGATTACAGATCCATATCAGTTTCATATTGAAGCCTTATCGTGCTTATGACTTGTGCTATGCATAATGTCTTTGTTCTCTTGGTTATGAAATATTGTTGATAAATTGTGTAAAATATATGAAAGTGATGAAACATAAATATTTTAATGTGAATGATATATATAAGAAAAAAAATTGAAAAAAAATTAAAAGACGAAGCAAAACCAGTGATGGGCAAAAAAATTAGGAGAAGGTGCCAGACCAGTTTCGAATCAAGCAATTCTCATCAGAGTTGGTTTGGGACACCATGACCCGCTGCTTATATATGTTCCGAGCATTTTGAGAATCTGCACGATTCCGTAATCGCGCTGCCCATTTTTGGAATCCCCAAAATGCGCGCCATTATAGGACTTCCTTTATAGCGCTGCGCGATTCTTGAATTGCCCGTGCGCGATTTCAGAATCTGCGCATTATGCGAATTTTTTAAAGAGAATATGTATTTTTAGCTTTAATGTCCAAATATATTATCCTGTTTGGTGGACGGATGTTTAAACACGCACATTGGGTGTATGTCTGACAAAACATCGTTTAAACAGATGTTTAAACACATTGGGTTGTATTATATGTATAATTGTATTTTCTTTTGAAATAAAATATGTTTAAACCAAACAGATGTTTAAACACATTGGGTTTCTGTCTGCTAAAACATCGATCCACCACAACCCATTTCCGGGAGTTCTAATGACCACGATTTTTTTTTTTTTTTTGGCTGACCGACTTCACGATGGAACCACAAAAAAGAAGGAAAAATGTACCTCGACCGTGCACATTTTGTGCGAGATTAGACGTAACTCATGTGACTTAACATTGCATAAGTGGAACCTTTAAATGAGTGCTTCTTAAAAATTATATTATAACTTTTATCTATTATATATATATATTGTAGCGCTCATTCTCACAAGTATTTTGAAGAAAAAATAAAACCCTCACCTGCCTTCTTTTATTTTATTTTTTGCCAGAGCGTATCGACTGAAAACCAGTTTTTATGTAAATGTTTGAAATAAATGTTTTAGTGATTATAAACAGGCCTATAACTTCAGTGTTGGCACACTTATCTTACCTTTTAAGACTTTTTCAAGTTTTCGTTTCAAAGAAATTGAAAGTTTTGATTTTCGATCTATTTGGATGAAAATAAATTAAGAATTGTATAAACTTCATTTCTTCACTTCGGGCTTCGTGATACACAGCATGCTTCGGTGGCCAAATCTCGTGTACCACGGCAAAGCATGTCATAACTGATATTATTTTACAGTGGAGGCATTTCCGAAATGCGTCGGGCGTTATGATAATTAAGACCATGCATGTTAATTACATTCATTAGATTGGTAAATCTAAGCATATTTTGTTCTCATCGACAATCTGCAAAGAGGAGAGGTCAGCAGCTTTCGACAGTGCCCACATAGGCATAAGATGCGCGTTACGGAAATCAGGACCATGCATTTTACGATGAAGACTTTCCCGAAATGCGCAACACAATGTAAGAATCCTTTTTGGGCATGTTAACTAAGGCGGCTAAAGCTATAGACATTCGGTGCTATGCAAAATTTGAAGAATATTACAGAGTTCAAATTGATAATATTGAAACCATGTTACAACGGTACAGGACCAAAATTACATTTGAATCCGTGTGTTCGTTAGACATGCATTTTGCACACTTCAAGAAAACTAGGCTACATCGGTATCATTCTTGAAATGCGCAGGGCATTTCGAGAAAACTTTATCTGTGTCATTACAAGTGTCCGCATAGCGCTAAAATTAAAGTTAATTTTCAAATTCCCAAAATAAGCTGTGCTCAACGGGAATTATGATCATGTCTATTTTACAGTTGAGACATTCCCGGGGTGCGTCGCGCGTTATGAGAATCTTGACCACATTCTGCAGTCATTAAAACTTGATGAATGTTGGCCTATATCATTCATATATAGGCCTATTACTTTCCATCGACAGTCTGCAAACGGGAGGGGGCACTTTCGAAAACCCCAACATACATAGGGGCGCGTTACTGGAATCGGCACCATGTATGTCTTACTATTTAAAGACACTCCTGAAATGCGCAGCGTATTTTAAGAATCCTAATAAGACCACAATAGCAAGTCATGCGTTGCTATGTAGGCTTAAGTTGGAAGAAAAATTTCAAAATCAAGTGAATACCACCTCGTTCAAACTTTATGAATTTGATTTATATTTTATGTAGGTCTATTACTTTCCAGCTACAACTTTCAAACATGGAAGAGACTATCGTGAAATGAGCAGGGCATTTTGAGAACCTACAAAATGTACGTGTAACCTATTCGGTATACTATATATGATATTGGATGATTAATACCAAATTCAAGTTAATTACTACTTCATTTAAACTTGACCTTCGTATTACTTCTCACCAACACTTCAAATAAAGGACGACAGCAACCTTCAAGAGTTCCAAAATACTATGCGCGCCACGAGAATTTACACAAAGGGTATTCCCGGAATGCGCTGCGCGTTACAGGAATCATGACCATGTATTTTAGTCATTTATACTTTGCGAGTGCGAGTCTATTACCCTACTTACCATCGACAATCTTCAAACAGGAGAGGACAGAAACAATTGAGAGTCCCAAAGTAGGGGGTGGGAACAGGGAAACACGCAGCACCTTGCAGGGCACAGGACCATGTGGACCAGATTTTACAAGGTAAACATTCCTGAAACGCGCAGCGCATTTTAAGAATTCTAATCAGATCTGATAAAAGCTGCTTCAGTGCTAGTCATTCCTTAAAGTTATTACAACTGCATTTAAACTGGATGAATGTTAGGCCGTACTTTTTGTAACATATACGGGCATATTACTAATTCAATTGACAACCTGCAAACAGGAGACATTCCCGAAATGCTCATCTCATTGTAAGAATCCTAAGACAAAACAGTTATCTATAGCATTTGGTATAATGTAAAATTGGAAGAAATGTACCAAATTCAAGTTAGCACTGCTTCATTTAAACTGTATGACTATAATACATATTATATACATGTATTACTTTCTATCCATAATCAGGAGAGGATTTCCAGCGACTTTTGAGCGGTCCAAATTACGCTGCCCACAATGCGGGAATCATGCATGATCATGCAATCAAAATATTCCCGACATGCTCTTGACGGCAGGGAAATCATGACCATGTTCCTTGCGCTTCAAATTTTATGAAATCTAATTGTTCCAATTTCAAACAAAGGCTCAGTAGAAATAGATTAACCTTTACGGACCTAACAGTTCGATTTGTTGATAAAACAGGTAGGCTATCGCACAATCGAAATATTCATGAAATACGCAGCTTATTTTAAAAATCATAATCAAATGACCGCAGTTACTTAGGCATTCGAGGCTATCTAAAAATTGGAAGAATTACCGAATCCAATGGAATATAAATTTCAATTAAACTTTATAAATGAAGAAAATCTCGATTTAATCGCCACAGCTTACACGGCATATCCATCAAATACAATTTACTGGAAGATTATAATTGTTACTATTATCACGGTTTTTTTTTTTACTGGCAACCTGCACTGCAAAGGCAACCACAATGTTAATAAAGAGTTCTTTTACAGCTCATCACAGGAATCATCACACTAGGGAGCTCACAGGTATGACGCAATTCTTCTGTTATCACTTTTATTAAAACACACAGCCGTTGATATTAAGCTTTATGTTGTATAAACCTGATAATTTTCCGAAAAGTATATAAAGGGTAAAAAAAAAAAGAAAAAAAAAGACCATTTCCTTGCCATTCCTTATGTACTGCAGTGAAGACGCATGGTGTTGGAACTTCAGTTTACCATTTTCAACAGCTACACTTGGTTAAGATCAACGAAAACATGGACCTGACACCACTGTACCGTTCCTAATCTTACCGCCGCTACATTATATTCGGCTAGCGCAATTCTGGAATCGCTCTCATGTGGCAATAAAATCTTTTGTATCTTTGTATCTTACAAAAAAGCGATGACCATGTGGGTCGACGAGCTCTGGGGAAACAACGAAGATTGTTGAAGAGAACTTCGGCAACCTTCGTCATGCATTCGGATTTGAAACATTTCGCGATGGATGATGTGCATGATCATGAGTGGGCGCGATAAAGTTTCTATCACAAGTAAATTTCTTCCGATCATTATAAAGTTTTGTTCAGAAAACAACCCAAAATATGCCAGCATACAGAAAAAGAAATATGGTGGTTGAAATCCTCTGAGATCCACTATGGAGAGGCCCAATACATACAGAGTATGCCACATTCACGGCTATTTTAAAAATGTAAATAAATGGAAAGATCCTATGCTCATGAGAATTTGAAATAAGGAGGAATGGATACTGATTGACCAAATTAAATACTTGTTTAAAAAAATTTATTGTAAAAAAAATCCTTTATTGTTTGCACTCAATAAATTCGACTAGAACCATGTAGATTTTAAATAACAATGGGTGAGTTGTGGGCATGTATTTTGATGGCCGCCTTGAGGCATAGTGGCTGGATATGGCTCAAATTTGTGTTAAGCAATCGCAAAATATGTTTGTTTTGCATGGTTGGTGGTCGTTCATAAGAGGTAAATTGTTAAACAAAAACTACTTTGGCGACCAAATATGGTCGTTCAAACCAGGTGGTCGCTCAAAGGAGGGGGTCGTTCAAGACAGGGACTACTGTATACACTTTTCAATCGGCTCCAAGTTTCCCAGTGGTGTCTAGGAATTAATTTCTTGGTACTAAAAAATAGTGAGAATTTGATGGTGGAGTGACAGGAATTCAGATGTGTGATGAATTCCTTGAAGTGATCTCCACCAAAGGTCCAAAGGGAAAAAATGTCATTGGCAGGGGAAAAAAACAAACAAACAAACAAACAAACAAACAAAAATGGACAACATGAAATCTTTTTCTGGTATTTGGGTGACTATTTAAGGGATTCCAGTGTCATCATTTTGACAATCATAGAAACAGTACTCTTTTCCATCCCTGAACCCCCCTCCCCCATTATTTTAGCTCAAATATTGACTGTCATTTGGAGGGAGGGCTTTGAGGTAAGACTAAGACAAAGGGGTGAACAAATGTACAAAAACCTACCCTTGCATGCTGTGTGTATACTTGTGAATATGATGAAACTGCTGAGTGGCCTCTAAGAATACCAAAAGCCAAATAGAAAACAAACATGTGTACAGCAGAACCTGCGAAATATGTGACCACCCTTTTGCCTTGAAAAAGTGGTCACATACAACAGGTGGTCTTTCACTGCAGGTAAATTTACAAGGAGATTGACTCCTGTACTTCAGAAATGTGGCCACAAACAGCAGGTGGTCTCATGCGTGCGGTCCCATTCAGCAGGTTCCACTTTTTATGTATACGTGAAATTAACCTTAAAATTATATTTAAAATTACGTTAAAGACTTGGTTTTCCATTTTAGGTCTTTTCAGTGACTTTTACCAGTATTATGTCCACACCTGCAGACACAACCTGGGAAAGCGAGACTTTGCTGTCTTGGCCAATCTAAAGACTTACACCAAGGAAGGTGTATTGCAGATCGTAGATACGTTGGAAACAGTACAGGTAGGTGGGGTGTCATTGCTGTCAAGTACATTGTTCTTGTCCGTAACACTATTTTGGCAACCCCTGCCCTCAGAGTTCAAGGAGAAGGAGGCAGGGGGATAGGGAACTGACAATGACACAGTTGAAATAAGTGCCACTATTTTTGGGAAAATGTTAAAAAAATTATGTACAATTTTCTGTAGTGTATCTATTATGTGCAGCAGCTTGAAATTGGCCTCTTGTTCCGCCAAATTGCAGGTCTCCATTTGTAATCCAGCCAGGGTTCTTCGTGCTTGTATTGGCCTGGGTTTGTGGGATATTGGTGAAGTTGGCATGGGTAGCTTTAGAGGTCTTGGTTTTGTAAATCTTGGTGTTTTCAATTGAAAATTTTATACATAGTTTTTATTATATTGTTCTATCACGCTTTGCCATTCTTTTGACCATGGGTATATGCTTAGTGTTTTGTTCGTGGAAGTTTTCTGGCAGTTTTTGAAGTACAACAAACCCATAGACATCCATTTGGAGTCGAGCAGTATGCAACTGTTTCTAATCAGCTTTTCCCTTTTTTAGCTCAGCAGACTTGTCAGTCAGCTGAGCTTATGTGGTGGCTAGGCATCCATCGTCCGTTGACAGCCACAATTCACATTTTCAATTTCTTCTCCAAAACCATTGGGCAGATTCACTTCAAACTTGGTGGCAATATACCTGCCCTTGGGTAGGTCTCTACCAAGTTTGTTCCAATGGTAATGCTCCAGTGATTTTTGGATCTTTTATGAATTTTTTGTTCGTTTTTTGGGGCAAATGTTCACAGGACTGTCATATTCTTCTTGTTTCCTTTCATTTTTTTGTTGGTCAGCAAAACTGTAGAAACTTAGTCCAGGTGTCTTTTTTGCTGCGCTGGTGCACTGAGGCACTTAGGAATTGATTTTAGGCATTCTGATCATACACTTATTACCAAGTGGGGACTTGCCTACGTAGGCACTGAATGTTGGCTGTGTACATGTATTTGTTTGCAACACTTGCCACAAAATACCGTTAAATCTCGCGATCCTGGTGGTCAAAATTGGAACAAATAATTTCGTTAGGCTGGTATTGGCATAATGTTTTCACAAGAATGTGCTAAAATGAGCTAGGACGTGGGATCGTAAAGCAGGCACACATGGCAAGGTGAAAATCTTTTCCCGAAACACATATTAAAGTACAAGGCTTTTTGCGCAATCATAAACAATGGGTTTTATTTCAGTGATAAAATGATACACACATCTTACATTGTAAACAGAGAGTCTGTCTCAGCCATTCAAGTCACTCTGTGTGCAAAATGGTTGTATAAACATTAGAGATAATGGAAGGAACCTCCAAACGTACATTTATGGTTATTTCTAGGAAACAGTTAGCACAAATACAATGATTCCTGAGGTATTTTAATCTATAGACTAAATACTACAAAAGTGTATCATAGATTCTATATTTAGGGATTAGTTCTCCCACAGTGGGTTAACAAAACCTCTGAAAGGCCGTGTCTCTGAAGTTGCTTCAAAGGGGAGATCCCTCAGTGTCTTTGCTATCCCATTGTAGAAGAACTAATCCCTAAACAAAGAATCACTGATACAGGTATTTAGTCTAATCATTAAAATACCAAAAATCATCACCTTTGTCCCATTCCACATTTTCCAGCCTCTATCAGGGGGAGTCTATGGCTCAGGCATTTCCCTTGTCATGTTCCCGCAATGACTAACTGACTACAGACAAATATGAAAGCAATTGTTTGCATTGTGTGCTGCTTTGTCTATCACCAATGTCCATGGCCATAGCTGGTCCTGGTTTAGATATTTTTTAAGCCAGCGTGGTGGCAAAAATTGGCCCATGAAGAGCACTTTTACACCCTAAAAAAGGGTAAATTGATGTCGTATCCTAGAAGTAACAATAAATTGACATTTGAGAGGTCGATCGATCCTTCCATTATCTCTAATGTTTATACAGCTATTATGCACACAGTGTGACTTGATTCTTGAATGGCTGAAACAGATTCCTCTGTTACTACGTAGTATCATCTGTATATCATTTTGTCACTAGTTAGGAATGTTAACATCATATTGGGATGTTTTGCCAAGGCATTCTTTTTCAAAGAGAGATCTCTTTCAGGGATCTAAGACATTAGGACAACAAACAGAAGGTCACCGTGTAGAATTTTTTTTGCCGATCCACACGCCCGTGTAGAACGGTCGCGTGCATGCCCTACTTTCGCGCTGACCACTTTTTCATGCGTGCGCACCTAGGATGTTGATTTATCGTCTGCTGCAGTATTCGTCGTTGATTGCTGTTTCGACACAACACTATCATTTTTTTATGTGAAATGGTGGAGAATTCTCTGGACTACACATACATGGGATAAAAATAAAACAACACTGTTGCAATTACCCGGCCGTAAATTCTGCACGACACTCGCGTACCCGTGGAGCGGAAGGATACACTCTATGGCCCGCCTGCGGCGGGCTGCATCTGGTGTATCCTTCTGCTCCACGGGTACGCTCGTGCCATGCAGAATTTACGGCCAGGCACTCACACTCGTGTATTTTTATTATTTTCTTTTATTGAACAACATTTAACGTACATGAACTGAAAATATTCGTCATATACATGAATAACATTTGAAAAAGGAGCACCTCAGTTCGCATGGTGCTCAAAGCAAGCTTTTGACCCTTTTTAAAATGAGATATTTCACGGAGGATAAAGTTGAATCATAAATATTAGAGAGCTGTGGCTGCTCTGTATATCTCAACTGAGTGGAGGACGGGTGTTTTGTCTTGTCACCCATTGGTCAATTCTCTCTTTGGTTTCTCAACTTTATGTCCTGCACCGATGTCCCACCTCCTTGAGAATAACTTCAATTTTCCAGAATTCTCATCTAGATATCATTTAACCCATTTCACCCTAATACTTTTAAACATACTTTCAACATCAGTCGTATCAAGTCAACCTATTTCTAAAGGATTGATCAGTACTCATCTTTTGACTTGATTGGGACTGTTATTCCATACAAGTTTAAAAACAATTTTATTTATTTCTTTGTTACTTCCTTAGGCACCAGCATCATCAAAGTCAGATATATGAACTCTGACAATCTGAGAGATTCTAGTAGTGGTAGTAGTATTCCAATTTAAGTTTCTATCCAGCGGGTCAAGAGGGTTAAAATGAACTTCTGAGAAGGATGTGATATATGAGCATAATGCAGTTGCGTAACAGAATGAGAAATAAATGGAAGCAAAGCAGAGGATAGGAGTTTCTTTAACTACCTATCCCCCTCAAAACAAATTGGCCAAAAGTGACGGGGTGGGGGAGAGATAAAACTCCATTCGAGTCTTATGTTTTTTTATTATTAGGGGACCACCGAAGGCGAGTCTACTATAGTGATCGCAGTTTCATTCGTCCACCCGGATCATTTCTGTATAACTTGAGAAGTTTTTGAACCAAGGCTTTCATATTGTACAGCATTTAGTCCTCTATAAGGGCTACCTTAAGTTTTAAGATGGGTGACTTTGACACAATTCCCAAGGTCACAGAGCCACATTAGTGACTTTGCGGTCGGCATGATAAGATGAGAAGTTTTTTAGCTATGTCTTTCATATTGCACAGGGTTATTGTCCTCTGTAACAGCTACGTCAAATTCAAAGATAAGGCAGCGCGGCCATTTCGTGATAGGACACACATTTTTGTTTTGACTCAAAATTTTAGGTTATCTCAGTATCTGTAATTTTTATGCGCGAAATATCGTTTTTGGCACCAAATTCATTTTTAGGCCCAGCTTATCATTTTTATCACTGCCATGCCCTGTCGCTATGTGGTAATGTGGTGTGGCAATACCAACATTGGCAACAGGACGGGCCGCAGGCCTGGCCTCCGAGCGGCATGGAACAGGTTTCCGGTCGACTTGAAGAAACCTCCGATTACAATTTACAGCGTGCTATTTGCTATACAATTTGAAGACTCTATGTTTGCCGGTGGTATGATGAAGGATGCTGGGTTTCGACACCACATCGACATTTTCCTGGTGCTATGCCATTATAAGGTCCCTTTAAAGGGCAGGTCTCGAAAAAGCAGCTGCTGTCTATTTTTACCCATTTCTCATGAAAAACTTTGAATCGGAATCCGGGAAGCATACGACGTCACTTGGCGAACTCGTTTCATTTAAGAAATGAGGGTCGATTTTGTGTGTGTTATGGCATAATGATGCGTACCCATTGGTAGCATGTAGCAAGGGAGTCACATCCAAAAATAGTATATGACTGTCCCAGTTTCGTTTTCGCAACTGATGTATGGAACATATCAACTGGTACCAATTGGGGTCAGGTGAATGTACAAAGGGAATCGCAGGTTGTTATTTATTGAAATGAGGTACTACAGGTTGCTATTTGCCTAACTTGCATAAATATCTACCTGCTATTTTCCTTTGCACATGATCACCGTTTGTGTTGTACAAACTTAACAGAAAAAAGGAAACAAACAAAAAAGTAAAGACATGCATACACGTATCAAAATATATTTTCACAAGATATGGAAATTGGAATGACACATTATTCCAGCTGCAGCGTATTTATCATGCACAGCAAGTGTCAAATGCTACACCATGGCCATTTGAATGCTTGTTTGGACTTGTTATAGAATAATTAACGCTGTGTCGCAAACGTGCCCAAGCTCCTGTCAGCAAAGGTCTGGAATTCTTTAACCAGTTATTTATTGGAACATGTCTGAGTCAGCAATAACGACAGCAGGGTAATGACCCTTGCAGAACCTGAAAAAAATGCAACGTATGTTCATCAGGCCATATTACCGAAGTGAATATGATTTTACTTTGCAAGTTAGTGTTATATCCAAATAATTCATCAAAAATCTATTCGCTGTTGTTTAAATGTATTCTGGTCATTTCATGAAAAATTTAAGTGTATGTTTCCGCCAGAAACATTGAACACAAACGTAGCTTTGGAACCAGCAGACGTATTGCTCATGTTATGGGCAGTGCAAGGCTTGGTGTTTTCAACTTTAGCGTCCTACTTATCATCACGCTGCACTCTTGGCACTTTATTTGATGTATGCAAAATTCCAGAAACACTTTGTAATTGGTTGTCACTTATTCTTTTATATGATGCTACAGCATCACTGCGGTGCCCCGTCTGATTCATGATAAGTTTGGTATTAACGTTGTTGTCGAACATTCTTGTAACTGTGGTAGCCCGTAAGTTGTGATTTGAATAGAATCCTTCGATTCCAGCTTCTTTTATCATTCCGCCTATCATTTGAGACAGGGCGTTATGGCCAAGGGGAACCTTTGAGAACCAAACAGTGCCCTGTGGTTTTAGCAGAGGCTTCAAACAGAATGCATTTTGGAGACTTTCTGTTGGGCATTTAGAAATATACAGTTGTAAAATTTTTACTGGGCATCTCTCGGGGCAGTCTTTTTCATATACTCTGGCAGTATGTTTCTGTAGTTTTCTATCCTTGATTCCACCATGATTTGTTTTACTGACAGAAGCTGTATACAGAATATATATTTTTTGCCAGCAGAGTCCTGACAAAACTGAAAATTCTGAGATCGCAGATCCCGGTGCTCCTGGCCTGCCCTCAATCCAAAATGAAGACCGATCATATTTGTATTTGTGTCTTTTTGCCCAGGACCACTTCCTAGTAGTCAATATCCTATTCCGCAGTTCGAACTCTTTACTCTCCATAAGCTAACCTGTCCCTGTCTAACCTGTATATATATGGAATTACTATTGTCTATATTGCACACGTTCCTCTGTAAAATTTTGACATAGGCTGTATCAGCCCAATTAAATTAAAGGGTCTTCAGCGGGTAACTACTCAACGTGTTTCGGAGCCTTTTACCCGTACACGTCTCTCTGAGTAGCGGCTCCTTGCCTAAGCTAAATATTCAGCAAAGACAACCCACATAAATGAATAAATATGAACGTGGCAATTGATGAATTAGCTAAATATGTGAAGTTTTGCTTGTAAATGCAGAGCTTCATATCAAAGAAGAATACCTGTCAAACAAACCATAATTACCAAATTTTCATAGTACAGGTTCAGATAAGAACAATTTGACTTACCCCTGAACCAAAATGTACCTTTTCTAGCTGGACAGCTTTTCCTAGTTAAACCATCCGCCAATGTTTAACTGAAGTGGAAACAAGCTGGGGCATTATATTCAGTCCCAGTGATTGTAAAATAAACAGTTGCAGCTTGACCACCTGTACAAACCAAGGAAAATCCTAACAAGGACTGCAACAATGTACATCCTGTACCAGAGATGTAAAACAAACTCCATGATGACACCTACTCCTCAAACAATTAAGCTCTATTTAACTGCCAACCCTGAGTCAATGTGTCAACTTAATGTGTCAGGTTTGTGACACTTGAGAAAATACTGTCAATTTTGAGTAATTTTTTAATAGTGAGTAAATGTGCATTTAGGCATGTCAGAAAAGAATGGAAGTCATTAGCATTTATGCCAAAAACATGCTATCAAAACAATTTTTCTTAACAGGATTTTAAGTACAATTAGGCAAACATGCAACTGTCGTAGGCCGCTTCTTGCTACCTGTAGCCCCTGGGGGTTTACCTAACAGAAAACATGTAAGCCTAAAATGTCTGATAGTGAATATTAAAACAGAAAGATGCCAAAAGATAAAGTTAAGTAGCAAAACAGACAAGTCTAAAAACTGTAGATTATTGCAGCCAGACTTTCTAATAATCTTTGGATGTTAACAGTAGAATTATAGGGCAAGTCAGAAAAGAATGGAAGTCTTTTGTATTTATGTCAAAAGAATGCAATGAAAATATTAACCAGATATCAAGTACAATTAGGCAAGCTTGTAACTGTCGTAGGCCGCTTCTTGCTACCTGTAGCCCCTGGAGGTTTACCTAACAGAAAACAAGCTAGCCTAAAATGTCCGAAAGGTGAACGTTTAAACATAATGGTGTCAAAAGATGAAATTAAGTAGCAAAACAGGCAAGTCTAAAATCTCTAAAATTATTGAAGCCAAACTTTCTAACCATCTCGGGATATTTACAGCAAAATTTGTAGAAATATTTGATCAAAAGTACACCTTTGAATCCTCTTGACTCAAGTTTATTGTAAATAAATTTGGTTCTTGATGCAAAGTCCTGAAATTTAGAACAAATACGACCAAATCTCAAAATTTGTGACAAAAATGTATTATATCCAATAGTATCGGAAATATTACTGTCCGGGAAAGGATAATTAACTACTTCAAAGTTAAACTCATCTATTTTGTGATAGACTTTAATACAAAACCTGTCATTAGTGACCTGAATATCCAAGTCCAAAAATACATCTCTGAAACCATCTGAATTGTTACCCTCCAAAGGGATATCTTTTGGGTAAATTTCTTTAGCAATTTCATTGAAATTTTGTACATTTACACAAGCAATGTCATCAATATATCTTGCATTGTTTGATAATTTTGTAGCCATTTGAAAGTCCTTTTTCATCAATTTATTCATATACTTAAATTCAAGCCAGGTTAAATATAAATCTGCCAGTAAAGGGGAGCAGTTGCTACCCATTGGAATGCCTTTTATTTGTTGAAAAACCAGTGGTCCGCATTGAACAAAAGTATTATCCAAGAGAAATTTTATAGCATCTATCAAAGTTTCAACAGTGTAAGATTTAACGTTACTTTTTGAATATTTATTGTGTGACCAGTATGCTTTCTTTGTATATGAATTAATATTTATGTATGGTTTACCATTATGTTTAAACATTTTGCTAATTAATTCTGAAAGTGAACTTTTGACTTCATCTATGGGTAGATTTGTGTACAGTGTAGAAAAATCAAAACATTTGATATTTTTTGCCTTTACATCTTTGATTTTAGATACAAACTCGGAAGAATTGTTAATACTCCAAAAACAATTTATTTCACAGTTTCTAGAAATTGCATTACAGTATTTACGAAAATGATTCCTAATTGCAGTCAAACACAATGTTACTTCTTTTGATAATTGCTTTGTAGTACATTTTGAAGCACCAGCTATGAATCTAGATTTAAAAGGGTTTTTATGTAATTTGGGTATCCAGAACAAAAGTGGAATAGAGGAGTCCTCTTCAGAAATTTTGATATTAAAATTCCTTTTCATCTCATCTTTATGTGCATCAATCAAATTGTCAATGGATTGTTTGTGTAATTTATAAACGTCATTTCCTCTTATGTCTGAAATATTGTTTATACCAAGTTCCTTTTTCAAAACATCCAGATAATATTTTTTGCAGATGATCCCAAAATTGTTACCTGCCTTATCTATGTTAGTGACTACAAATCTATCTTGTAGTTCTTTGACTGCTTTAGAAACTTTAGGCTGTTTTAGATTAACCGTATTGAAATTCTTAATGTGGGATTTGTAACAATAAATTCTATTTCTAAAGACTCTTTTCAAGTTTGATAACCATCCTTCAAATTTCTGAAATTCCATTTTTTCTTTCTTTGCCCATTTCATACAGTAGGAGTCGAGTGCATCACATGTATCCTGAAAAATACTGTCAATATTCAACTTGGGACATATCCGAAATTTTGTACCTTTTTTCATTATTTCTTTTAAACCTGAATTTTGTATTATATCCAAGTTACCTGTAAATACATGTTTGTGGTGTGCATCAACAAAATTAGAATATTTACTATTAGACATACAGTCACAATTTTGATTAGCTGCGATATCCTCAAGAGTAATTGAAGCCAGAAATTTTTTGTAATTCATGATACTTTGTCCAATATTGTTGCCATATTTATAGGAAATGATGGGGGGATCTTTTATTTTGCATTCCTTGGGAATCGTGTTACGAACAAATTTCAATTTGAAAAGGGACTGAATGTTTAGTGAGTCAATGATTTTGTGTTTGAAAGGAATGCTGCAAAACATTTGATCTATTTTTTTCTTATTAGAATCTGGTTTCCGAATAGTTGTTGTGTAAGCATACACAATATCACAAAAATTTTGCGGAAATGTGTGTTCTGAATCAGTAAGACCCAAATATTCATTAATTCTTGTAATGTCGAAATGATAGTGCTTTAAGAGCTGTATGTAATTGATCAATACCATTGGAGAAAGCCTGTAGTAAATTTTGGACAAGGTCTTTTGTATCCATGTTCCTGCATTTCCTGTTTTTCCGTGATTTTCTTTGTCCATGACTTCTTCTTCTTCTTTGAATACCAGCCTGATTGTTGTGAAAAGGTGTGTGATTTCTGTCAAGAGTTGTAAAGTCCAAATTCCTAACATCACCGAAGCCTAAAATTCTGTCATTGAGTCCATAAGGAAAAGCTGAATTAAGTGTTTTGATCCAAAAATCTTCCATTTGTAATAATTTCCTTGTGTTAACATAACTGTCTTGGTCTAACAAATTTGGCTCTATGTAATCAATAATTTGTATCCGGCAATCCAAATGTGAATGTTCTGCAGAATTGAAATGGTTACACAAAAAAGTGTTTAACTTGTGATTTTTAATTGTAGTTTTATGACCACTGAATCTCTTTTTAATTGATTGAGTAGTTAGGCCCACATATTGTGCTTTACATTTGATGCAGGATAACAAATAAATGATATTGGTAGATTCACAAGATAATACCAAATTTTCCAATCGGGGGTTCCTTAATTTGAATTTTTTGTTTGTAACGTTACTGTGAAACTCTTTGTTCTTTGTGAAATTTGACTTGCAGAATAGACAGTTACAATTTCCATCAAAACATATTCCAAAATCAGCGCTCGAGGCTAACGCTGAACCGTTTTCATTGTTTATCTGACTGTTCATGATTGTATTAAATTTTAAACATAATTTTGAAAGCCCATCATGCCGTTTATCTGTAGTCATGTCCCTAAACCTTATCCTGGTTCGTCGTTCTTAAGTCCACCGAGTAACAAAATTAACAATAACAATAACAATGACTAAAACAAGTCCAAATGGGTGCTAGACTAAAGACGTTACCTGGAATTCCAGTATGCATTGAAAATCATAGATCGGGGACCAGCCTGTACAGACCTATCCACCAAGCATCAATGGTTCAAAGCGAACAGAATTGTATTTGTGTCTTTTTGCCCAGAACCACTTCCTAGTAGTCAATATCCTATTCCGCAGTTCGAACTCTTTACTCTCCATAAGCTAACCTGTCCCTGTCTAACCTGTATATATATGGAATTACTATTGTCTATATTGCACACGTTCCTCTGTAAAATTTTGACATAGGCTGTATCAGCCCAATTAAATTAAAGGGTCTTCAGCGGGTAACTACTCAACGTGTTTCGGAGCCTTTTACCCGTACACGTCTCTCTGAGTAGCGGCTCCTTGCCTAAGCTAAATATTCAGCAAAGACAACCCACATAAATGAATAAATATGAACGTGGCAATTGATGAATTAGCTAAATATGTGAAGTTTTGCTTGTAAATGCAGAGCTTCATATCAAAGAAGAATACCTGTCAAACAAACCATAATTACCAAATTTTCATAGTACAGGTTCAGATAAGAACAATTTGACTTACCCCTGAACCAAAATGTACCTTTTCTAGCTGGACAGCTTTTCCTAGTTAAACCATCCGCCAATGTTTAACTGAAGTGGAAACAAGCTGGGGCATTATATTCAGTCCCAGTGATTGTAAAATAAACAGTTGCAGCTTGACCACCTGTACAAACCAAGGAAAATCCTAACAAGGACTGCAACAATGTACATCCTGTACCAGAGATGTAAAACAAACTCCATGATGACACCTACTCCTCAAACAATTAAGCTCTATTTAACTGCCAACCCTGAGTCAATGTGTCAACTTAATGTGTCAGGTTTGTGACACTTGAGAAAATACTGTCAATTTTGAGTAATTTTTTAATAGTGAGTAAATGTGCATTTAGGCATGTCAGAAAAGAATGGAAGTCATTAGCATTTATGCCAAAAACATGCTATCAAAACAATTTTTCTTAACAGGATTTTAAGTACAATTAGGCAAACATGCAACTGTCGTAGGCCGCTTCTTGCTACCTGTAGCCCCTGGGGGTTTACCTAACAGAAAACATGTAAGCCTAAAATGTCTGATAGTGAATATTAAAACAGAAAGATGCCAAAAGATAAAGTTAAGTAGCAAAACAGACAAGTCTAAAAACTGTAGATTATTGCAGCCAGACTTTCTAATAATCTTTGGATGTTAACAGTAGAATTATAGGGCAAGTCAGAAAAGAATGGAAGTCTTTTGTATTTATGTCAAAAGAATGCAATGAAAATATTAACCAGATATCAAGTACAATTAGGCAAGCTTGTAACTGTCGTAGGCCGCTTCTTGCTACCTGTAGCCCCTGGAGGTTTACCTAACAGAAAACAAGCTAGCCTAAAATGTCCGAAAGGTGAACGTTTAAACATAATGGTGTCAAAAGATGAAATTAAGTAGCAAAACAGGCAAGTCTAAAATCTCTAAAATTATTGAAGCCAAACTTTCTAACCATCTCGGGATATTTACAGCAAAATTTGTAGAAATATTTGATCAAAAGTACACCTTTGAATCCTCTTGACTCAAGTTTATTGTAAATAAATTTGGTTCTTGATGCAAAGTCCTGAAATTTAGAACAAATACGACCAAATCTCAAAATTTGTGACAAAAATGTATTATATCCAATAGTATCGGAAATATTACTGTCCGGGAAAGGATAATTAACTACTTCAAAGTTAAACTCATCTATTTTGTGATAGACTTTAATACAAAACCTGTCATTAGTGACCTGAATATCCAAGTCCAAAAATACATCTCTGAAACCATCTGAATTGTTACCCTCCAAAGGGATATCTTTTGGGTAAATTTCTTTAGCAATTTCATTGAAATTTTGTACATTTACACAAGCAATGTCATCAATATATCTTGCATTGTTTGATAATTTTGTAGCCATTTGAAAGTCCTTTTTCATCAATTTATTCATATACTTAAATTCAAGCCAGGTTAAATATAAATCTGCCAGTAAAGGGGAGCAGTTGCTACCCATTGGAATGCCTTTTATTTGTTGAAAAACCAGTGGTCCGCATTGAACAAAAGTATTATCCAAGAGAAATTTTATAGCATCTATCAAAGTTTCAACAGTGTAAGATTTAACGTTACTTTTTGAATATTTATTGTGTGACCAGTATGCTTTCTTTGTATATGAATTAATATTTATGTATGGTTTACCATTATGTTTAAACATTTTGCTAATTAATTCTGAAAGTGAACTTTTGACTTCATCTATGGGTAGATTTGTGTACAGTGTAGAAAAATCAAAACATTTGATATTTTTTGCCTTTACATCTTTGATTTTAGATACAAACTCGGAAGAATTGTTAATACTCCAAAAACAATTTATTTCACAGTTTCTAGAAATTGCATTACAGTATTTACGAAAATGATTCCTAATTGCAGTCAAACACAATGTTACTTCTTTTGATAATTGCTTTGTAGTACATTTTGAAGCACCAGCTATGAATCTAGATTTAAAAGGGTTTTTATGTAATTTGGGTATCCAGAACAAAAGTGGAATAGAGGAGTCCTCTTCAGAAATTTTGATATTAAAATTCCTTTTCATCTCATCTTTATGTGCATCAATCAAATTGTCAATGGATTGTTTGTGTAATTTATAAACGTCATTTCCTCTTATGTCTGAAATATTGTTTATACCAAGTTCCTTTTTCAAAACATCCAGATAATATTTTTTGCAGATGATCCCAAAATTGTTACCTGCCTTATCTATGTTAGTGACTACAAATCTATCTTGTAGTTCTTTGACTGCTTTAGAAACTTTAGGCTGTTTTAGATTAACCGTATTGAAATTCTTAATGTGGGATTTGTAACAATAAATTCTATTTCTAAAGACTCTTTTCAAGTTTGATAACCATCCTTCAAATTTCTGAAATTCCATTTTTTCTTTCTTTGCCCATTTCATACAGTAGGAGTCGAGTGCATCACATGTATCCTGAAAAATACTGTCAATATTCAACTTGGGACATATCCGAAATTTTGTACCTTTTTTCATTATTTCTTTTAAACCTGAATTTTGTATTATATCCAAGTTACCTGTAAATACATGTTTGTGGTGTGCATCAACAAAATTAGAATATTTACTATTAGACATACAGTCACAATTTTGATTAGCTGCGATATCCTCAAGAGTAATTGAAGCCAGAAATTTTTTGTAATTCATGATACTTTGTCCAATATTGTTGCCATATTTATAGGAAATGATGGGGGGATCTTTTATTTTGCATTCCTTGGGAATCATGTTACGAACAAATTTCAATTTGAAAAGGGACTGAATGTTTAGTGAGTCAATGATTTTGTGTTTGAAAGGAATGCTGCAAAACATTTGATCTATTTTTTTCTTATTAGAATCTGGTTTCCGAATAGTTGTTGTGTAAGCATACACAATATCACAAAAATTTTGCGGAAATGTGTGTTCTGAATCAGTAAGACCCAAATATTCATTAATTCTTGTAATGTCTCGAAATGATAGTGCTTTAAGAGCTGTATGTAATTGATCAATACCATTGGAGAAAGCCTGTAGTAAATTTTGGACAAGGTCTTTTGTATCCATGTTCCTGCATTTCCTGTTTTTCCGTGATTTTCTTTGTCCATGACTTCTTCTTCTTCTTTGAATACCAGCCTGATTGTTGTGAAAAGGTGTGTGATTTCTGTCAAGAGTTGTAAAGTCCAAATTCCTAACATCACCGAAGCCTAAAATTCTGTCATTGAGTCCATAAGGAAAAGCTGAATTAAGTGTTTTGATCCAAAAATCTTCCATTTGTAATAATTTCCTTGTGTTAACATAACTGTCTTGGTCTAACAAATTTGGCTCTATGTAATCAATAATTTGTATCCGGCAATCCAAATGTGAATGTTCTGCAGAATTGAAATGGTTACACAAAAAAGTGTTTAACTTGTGATTTTTAATTGTAGTTTTATGACCACTGAATCTCTTTTTAATTGATTGAGTAGTTAGGCCCACATATTGTGCTTTACATTTGATGCAGGATAACAAATAAATGATATTGGTAGATTCACAAGATAATACCAAATTTTCCAATCGGGGGTTCCTTAATTTGAATTTTTTGTTTGTAACGTTACTGTGAAACTCTTTGTTCTTTGTGAAATTTGACTTGCAGAATAGACAGTTACAATTTCCATCAAAACATATTCCAAAATCAGCGCTCGAGGCTAACGCTGAACCGTTTTCATTGTTTATCTGACTGTTCATGATTGTATTAAATTTTAAACATAATTTTGAAAGCCCATCATGCCGTTTATCTGTAGTCATGTCCCTAAACCTTATCCTGGTTCGTCGTTCTTAAGTCCACCGAGTAACAAAATTAACAATAACAATAACAATGACTAAAACAAGTCCAAATGGGTGCTAGACTAAAGACGTTACCTGGAATTCCAGTATGCATTGAAAATCATAGATCGGGGACCAGCCTGTACAGACCTATCCACCAAGCATCAATGGTTCAAAGCGAACAGAATTGTATTTGTGTCTTTTTGCCCAGAACCACTTCCTAGTAGTCAATATCCTATTCCGCAGTTCGAACTCTTTACTCTCCATAAGCTAACCTGTCCCTGTCTAACCTGTATATATATGGAATTACTATTGTCTATATTGCACACGTTCCTCTGTAAAATTTTGACATAGGCTGTATCAGCCCAATTAAATTAAAGGGTCTTCAGCGGGTAACTACTCAACGTGTTTCGGAGCCTTTTACCCGTACACGTCTCTCTGAGTAGCAGCTCCTTGCCTAAGCTAAATATTCAGCAAAGACAACCCACATAAATGAATAAATATGAACGTGGCAATTGATGAATTAGCTAAATATGTGAAGTTTTGCTTGTAAATGCAGAGCTTCATATCAAAGAAGAATACCTGTCAAACAAACCATAATTACCAAATTTTCATAGTACAGGTTCAGATAAGAACAATTTGACTTACCCCTGAACCAAAATGTACCTTTTCTAGCTGGACAGCTTTTCCTAGTTAAACCATCCGCCAATGTTTAACTGAAGTGGAAACAAGCTGGGGCATTATATTCAGTCCCAGTGATTGTAAAATAAACAGTTGCAGCTTGACCACCTGTACAAACCAAGGAAAATCCTAACAAGGACTGCAACAATGTACATCCTGTACCAGAGATGTAAAACAAACTCCATGATGACACCTACTCCTCAAACAATTAAGCTCTATTTAACTGCCAACCCTGAGTCAATGTGTCAACTTAATGTGTCAGGTTTGTGACACTTGAGAAAATACTGTCAATTTTGAGTAATTTTTTAATAGTGAGTAAATGTGCATTTAGGCATGTCAGAAAAGAATGGAAGTCATTAGCATTTATGCCAAAAACATGCTATCAAAACAATTTTTCTTAACAGGATTTTAAGTACAATTAGGCAAACATGCAACTGTCGTAGGCCGCTTCTTGCTACCTGTAGCCCCTGGGGGTTTACCTCACAGAAAACATGTAAGCCTAAAATGTCTGATAGTGAATATTAAAACAGAAAGATGCCAAAAGATAAAGTTAAGTAGCAAAACAGACAAGTCTAAAAACTGTAGATTATTGCAGCCAGACTTTCTAATAATCTTTGGATGTTAACAGTAGAATTATAGGGCAAGTCAGAAAAGAATGGAAGTCTTTTGTATTTATGTCAAAAGAATGCAATGAAAATATTAACCAGATATCAAGTACAATTAGGCAAGCTTGTAACTGTCGTAGGCCGCTTCTTGCTACCTGTAGCCCCTGGAGGTTTACCTAACAGAAAACAAGCTAGCCTAAAATGTCCGAAAGGTGAACGTTTAAACATAATGGTGTCAAAAGATGAAATTAAGTAGCAAAACAGGCAAGTCTAAAATCTCTAAAATTATTGAAGCCAAACTTTCTAACCATCTCGGGATATTTACAGCAAAATTTGTAGAAATATTTGATCAAAAGTACACCTTTGAATCCTCTTGACTCAAGTTTATTGTAAATAAATTTGGTTCTTGATGCAAAGTCCTGAAATTTAGAACAAATACGACCAAATCTCAAAATTTGTGACAAAAATGTATTATATCCAATAGTATCGGAAATATTACTGTCCGGGAAAGGATAATTAACTACTTCAAAGTTAAACTCATCTATTTTGTGATAGACTTTAATACAAAACCTGTCATTAGTGACCTGAATATCCAAGTCCAAAAATACATCTCTGAAACCATCTGAATTGTTACCCTCCAAAGGGATATCTTTTGGGTAAATTTCTTTAGCAATTTCATTGAAATTTTGTACATTTACACAAGCAATGTCATCAATATATCTTGCATTGTTTGATAATTTTGTAGCCATTTGAAAGTCCTTTTTCATCAATTTATTCATATACTTAAATTCAAGCCAGGTTAAATATAAATCTGCCAGTAAAGGGGAGCAGTTGCTACCCATTGGAATGCCTTTTATTTGTTGAAAAACCAGTGGTCCGCATTGAACAAAAGTATTATCCAAGAGAAATTTTATAGCATCTATCAAAGTTTCAACAGTGTAAGATTTAACGTTACTTTTTGAATATTTATTGTGTGACCAGTATGCTTTCTTTGTATATGAATTAATATTTATGTATGGTTTACCATTATGTTTAAACATTTTGCTAATTAATTCTGAAAGTGAACTTTTGACTTCATCTATGGGTAGATTTGTGTACAGTGTAGAAAAATCAAAACATTTGATATTTTTTGCCTTTACATCTTTGATTTTAGATACAAACTCGGAAGAATTGTTAATACTCCAAAAACAATTTATTTCACAGTTTCTAGAAATTGCATTACAGTATTTACGAAAATGATTCCTAATTGCAGTCAAACACAATGTTACTTCTTTTGATAATTGCTTTGTAGTACATTTTGAAGCACCAGCTATGAATCTAGATTTAAAAGGGTTTTTATGTAATTTGGGTATCCAGAACAAAAGTGGAATAGAGGAGTCCTCTTCAGAAATTTTGATATTAAAATTCCTTTTCATCTCATCTTTATGTGCATCAATCAAATTGTCAATGGATTGTTTGTGTAATTTATAAACGTCATTTCCTCTTATGTCTGAAATATTGTTTATACCAAGTTCCTTTTTCAAAACATCCAGATAATATTTTTTGCAGATGATCCCAAAATTGTTACCTGCCTTATCTATGTTAGTGACTACAAATCTATCTTGTAGTTCTTTGACTGCTTTAGAAACTTTAGGCTGTTTTAGATTAACCGTATTGAAATTCTTAATGTGGGATTTGTAACAATAAATTCTATTTCTAAAGACTCTTTTCAAGTTTGTTAACCATCCTTCAAATTTCTGAAATTCCATTTTTTCTTTCTTTGCCCATTTCATACAGTAGGAGTCGAGTGCATCACATGTATCCTGAAAAATACTGTCAATATTCAACTTGGGACATATCCGAAATTTTGTACCTTTTTTCATTATTTCTTTTAAACCTGAATTTTGTATTATATCCAAGTTACCTGTAAATACATGTTTGTGGTGTGCATCAACAAAATTAGAATATTTACTATTAGACATACAGTCACAATTTTGATTAGCTGCGATATCCTCAAGAGTAATTGAAGCCAGAAATTTTTTGTAATTCATGATACTTTGTCCAATATTGTTGCCATATTTATAGGAAATGATGGGGGGATCTTTTATTTTGCATTCCTTGGGAATCATGTTACGAACAAATTTCAATTTGAAAAGGGACTGAATGTTTAGTGAGTCAATGATTTTGTGTTTGAAAGGAATGCTGCAAAACATTTGATCTATTTTTTTCTTATTAGAATCTGGTTTCCGAATAGTTGTTGTGTAAGCATACACAATATCACAAAAATTTTGCGGAAATGTGTGTTCTGAATCAGTAAGACCCAAATATTCATTAATTCTTGTAATGTCTCGAAATGATAGTGCTTTAAGAGCTGTATGTAATTGATCAATACCATTGGAGAAAGCCTGTAGTAAATTTTGGACAAGGTCTTTTGTATCCATGTTCCTGCATTTCCTGTTTTTCCGTGATTTTCTTTGTCCATGACTTCTTCTTCTTCTTTGAATACCAGCCTGATTGTTGTGAAAAGGTGTGTGATTTCTGTCAAGAGTTGTAAAGTCCAAATTCCTAACATCACCGAAGCCTAAAATTCTGTCATTGAGTCCATAAGGAAAAGCTGAATTAAGTGTTTTGATCCAAAAATCTTCCATTTGTAATAATTTCCTTGTGTTAACATAACTGTCTTGGTCTAACAAATTTGGCTCTATGTAATCAATAATTTGTATCCGGCAATCCAAATGTGAATGTTCTGCAGAATTGAAATGGTTACACAAAAAAGTGTTTAACTTGTGATTTTTAATTGTAGTTTTATGACCACTGAATCTCTTTTTAATTGATTGAGTAGTTAGGCCCACATATTGTGCTTTACATTTGATGCAGGATAACAAATAAATGATATTGGTAGATTCACAAGATAATACCAAATTTTCCAATCGGGGGTTCCTTAATTTGAATTTTTTGTTTGTAACGTTACTGTGAAACTCTTTGTTCTTTGTGAAATTTGACTTGCAGAATAGACAGTTACAATTTCCATCAAAACATATTCCAAAATCAGCGCTCGAGGCTAACGCTGAACCGTTTTCATTGTTTATCTGACTGTTCATGATTGTATTAAATTTTAAACATAATTTTGAAAGCCCATCATGCCGTTTATCTGTAGTCATGTCCCTAAACCTTATCCTGGTTCGTCGTTCTTAAGTCCACCGAGTAACAAAATTAACAATAACAATAACAATGACTAAAACAAGTCCAAATGGGTGCTAGACTAAAGACGTTACCTGGAATTCCAGTATGCATTGAAAATCATAGATCGGGGACCAGCCTGTACAGACCTATCCACCAAGCATCAATGGTTCAAAGCGAACAGAATTGTATTTGTGTCTTTTTGCCCAGAACCACTTCCTAGTAGTCAATATCCTATTCCGCAGTTCGAACTCTTTACTCTCCATAAGCTAACCTGTCCCTGTCTAACCTGTATATATATGGAATTACTATTGTCTATATTGCACACGTTCCTCTGTAAAATTTTGACATAGGCTGTATCAGCCCAATTAAATTAAAGGGTCTTCAGCGGGTAACTACTCAACGTGTTTCGGAGCCTTTTACCCGTACACGTCTCTCTGAGTAGCGGCTCCTTGCCTAAGCTAAATATTCAGCAAAGACAACCCACATAAATGAATAAATATGAACGTGGCAATTGATGAATTAGCTAAATATGTGAAGTTTTGCTTGTAAATGCAGAGCTTCATATCAAAGAAGAATACCTGTCAAACAAACCATAATTACCAAATTTTCATAGTACAGGTTCAGATAAGAACAATTTGACTTACCCCTGAACCAAAATGTACCTTTTCTAGCTGGACAGCTTTTCCTAGTTAAACCATCCGCCAATGTTTAACTGAAGTGGAAACAAGCTGGGGCATTATATTCAGTCCCAGTGATTGTAAAATAAACAGTTGCAGCTTGACCACCTGTACAAACCAAGGAAAATCCTAACAAGGACTGCAACAATGTACATCCTGTACCAGAGATGTAAAACAAACTCCGTGATGACACCTACTCCTCAAACAATTAAGCTCTATTTAACTGCCAACCCTGAGTCAATGTGTCAACTTAATGTGTCAGGTTTGTGACACTTGAGAAAATACTGTCAATTTTGAGTAATTTTTTAATAGTGAGTAAATGTGCATTTAGGCATGTCAGAAAAGAATGGAAGTCATTAGCATTTATGCCAAAAACATGCTATCAAAACAATTTTTCTTAACAGGATTTTAAGTACAATTAGGCAAACATGCAACTGTCGTAGGCCGCTTCTTGCTACCTGTAGCCCCTGGGGGTTTACCTCACAGAAAACATGTAAGCCTAAAATGTCTGATAGTGAATATTAAAACAGAAAGATGCCAAAAGATAAAGTTAAGTAGCAAAACAGACAAGTCTAAAAACTGTAGATTATTGCAGCCAGACTTTCTAATAATCTTTGGATGTTAACAGTAGAATTATAGGGCAAGTCAGAAAAGAATGGAAGTCTTTTGTATTTATGTCAAAAGAATGCAATGAAAATATTAACCAGATATCAAGTACAATTAGGCAAGCTTGTAACTGTCGTAGGCCGCTTCTTGCTACCTGTAGCCCCTGGAGGTTTACCTAACAGAAAACAAGCTAGCCTAAAATGTCCGAAAGGTGAACGTTTAAACATAATGGTGTCAAAAGATGAAATTAAGTAGCAAAACAGGCAAGTCTAAAATCTCTAAAATTATTGAAGCCAAACTTTCTAACCATCTCGGGATATTTACAGCAAAATTTGTAGAAATATTTGATCAAAAGTACACCTTTGAATCCTCTTGACTCAAGTTTATTGTAAATAAATTTGGTTCTTGATGCAAAGTCCTGAAATTTAGAACAAATACGACCAAATCTCAAAATTTGTGACAAAAATGTATTATATCCAATAGTATCGGAAATATTACTGTCCGGGAAAGGATAATTAACTACTTCAAAGTTAAACTCATCTATTTTGTGATAGACTTTAATACAAAACCTGTCATTAGTGACCTGAATATCCAAGTCCAAAAATACATCTCTGAAACCATCTGAATTGTTACCCTCCAAAGGGATATCTTTTGGGTAAATTTCTTTAGCAATTTCATTGAAATTTTGTACATTTACACAAGCAATGTCATCAATATATCTTGCATTGTAAAACACAGTACGTAGGAGGGTGGGTCCGTTATCAGTGCCAAGTATTTTTTTTCTCCCACAAGATGTTTTCAGTCTCAACTGAAATGGGACTAGCTTGTTTTGTTGTCATACCAAGGCCACATCGTGTCGACTGCTTCATTTCTATGTCCCGTGAATAATATGTCTGTGGAAAACTTTTGCAATCTATTAATTTGAGTTGACGCCCGTTAATTTGCATGTATTTTTGAATTGAAGTGACGATTTCGAAGAGTGTTTTGCCGAGATATCGGTCACCGGTGCTCTTTCTGGCCTGAGCAACAAAGTTCGCCAAAACAATATCCAAGTCACATTCTTTCATCAGCAATAATTCTGCATTAGCCAGAAGTAACTTGTCATAATTTGGAATATTGGTTTCAGAGCCCAAATACCGCATACATCTGAATGATGCCCACTCTTTGAAAACTCCGTATGCCCAGTTAGCTTTGCGTTGAGTCGCAGATGGCGTAGACTGTTTCAAAAGCTGTTCTGGGTCAATGGGTTCTTGATCACCAAACCTTTCTGCAAAAGTCAAGGATTTTTTTTTTCTTTTTATTACACGTATGCCTACACTGCAACCTCCAAAATCGATTATGTAAAATATTAATTTTTTCACCTGAAAGTGCTGAATACGGGTTGCACTCCCGGGGGGACGGAGGGGGGGAGGGATGCGGGTTACTGCCCAAGGTTGTTTTTCGCGGGCGAAGTGTGTGGACGGAGGGGGGGGGGGCTGATGGCGGCTCCCACTTGCACTTTTTTCACAAAAATGGCACATTACTTTATTGGTAATACTAACATTTTAGGCAAAATGTTGAAAAATCGGGGTAAAACGTGTCAAAAGTGTTCTCGCTAGAAATTTTGAACTTCAACTCTTGCACTGAAGGCTGGATGTCGAGCTTTGTCCGTCATAATAGTCCATTACACATTATCTACCGTTCCATATTTAATATATTTCCAGCATATGGTTACATATGCTTTAAAATATTTTAGCTCAGGATTGATGACTTCGAGTGCACAAAGCCCCTTTACGGAAAATGACACAATGTGTAACCTTCAGCACAAAAATCACCTTGATTTCCGCCAAAATGGGGATTTTTCTTAATGAATTTGACTGAAAACGGGGCTTTTGTCCCTGGGTGCACTCTCACAAGAGTTTTAACTATTTCAACGCCAAATGCGACTGTAGTTGAATTGATGTAGTTTGAGTTTGAATATGACGAGGACAACACCAGATTTGAATTCCCAGTAAAAAAAACTTTCATTCAAGTACCAGCACGCCTGTAGTTCCACAGAACATACATAAGAGTGACCGAGGTCAACAGTTTCCCTCGGCGTGATTTGTGAACGCGTGCAAATTGCACCGAGAAAAGCTGTTGACTGTCCAAAACTTGACAGTGAAAGAGTTAGGGCGCTTCTTCGCCAGGAGACAGAAAGTCACTCTTCAGGCAAGCACGTGCGCATTCGGAGACGCATCGGGGATTATTCTGAAGGACTTGTTTACACAAATACAGGGGTGGCATTCCCATCTTTATTTGGCAGTTTATGCCACTTATTGTCAACATGCCCCATCCCGTTAATCAATCAATCCATCAATCAATCAATCAATCAATCAATCAGTGGTTATTTCCAGTCCCCCCCTTTTTTATTTTATTTTCCATTTTACAGTCAATTAAGAGCATCTATATATATATATATATATGGGGGGGTTACTTCCTCAGATTTTTGGTAGGGCTGTGCGGGTCGAAACCTCTGAAAACCACCCTTCATTAGGGCACTTTTTGACCAAAAATAGTACCTTAGTTAGGGGCTTTTCAGGAAAATAGTGACAATTTTGGCTAAAAAATTGGTATGAAAGTGCTCCTGTGCAAAAATTTTGACCTTGATTAGGGAAAACTGACGTAATTTGCGGCTATCTGAGCCAAAATTTACCCTTGTTTAAGGCATTTTCAGCGAAAATTTGGACTTTTGTTAGGGAAATTTGGCTGGAAAAGTGACCCTTCAGAGCGGCACATACCTATTATGGTCACCCATGGGAGTGGCCCCCGGGATATATATATATATATATATATATATATATAAAGCGACTTCACTAAGATTCAAGATGTCAACGAGCGCTTTTTATTTATTTATTTATTTATTTATTTATTTATTTATTTATTTATCTATTTATTTATCTATTTATTTATTTATCTATTTATTTATTTATTTTATTTTTTTTTTTTGGAGGGGAGAGGAGCGTAATTTTGCAGTTTCGAAAAAGAGCCCCTGTATCTTGGGTACGTAGGTTTTAATGCATATTATGAAGTTAGACAAATGGCAGGGCAAGAAACACCCGTAAACAGGTACTCACCATAAGAAAGAGGTTTGCGCGAAGAAATCACATAAGGTCTATCCTTTTTTTACCATATCCCGGATGTCCTCCGGGTCCGCTAATGCGTTTTGCAGGTCTTGATAAGAAATTTTTAGATCGTCAGCAACTGCAATTTCTGTATCCAAATATTCACATATTTGTGAAAGCTGAAAGTCACATTGGTCATCTTCGTGCAGCTGTCTCAAATTAATGTCACTGAATTCCAACTGACTTGAAATATTGGCCTCCACATATTCACACATTTGTGAAAGTTTACAGTCATCTTCGTCATTTTGTAGTAGTTGACTTAAATTAGCGTCATTAACTTCAAGTTGGCTAGCAATAGTAGGGTCCATGGTAAATTCCGATGATAGCAGACCTCAGAGCTGACATGAACCTGAAGCACACACCACACCTTTCCTGGGCTCAATGACTTCACTTTTGACTTCACCACAGTCAGAATTATAATGTTATGTAAGAAGGTGAAGTGACCATGTAGCAATGACAGATCAAACCAGTTTTGAAAACAAATGAAACTGTGACTGTAATATACTATGTGGGGCATTGACTTCCAGCCTCGGAATCCACTAAAATAGCAACCTCGCCCTATCGGGCTCGGTTGCTATTACAGTGAATTCCTCGCCTGCCAGTCACTACCCCTCACGTAAAGCAGTGAATTATGACGTTTGTGATAATTGGCTACATGCCCGCTGAACTAGCGGTGTGATCACCGAGTACTTTTACAATGAAAGACTTAAAAACAATAATACATTCTCATACATATGTGATCGGTGCTCGTTAAAAACACTGCCATTTAGTGAATTTGACTTTGACTCCAACATAGAGCCTCATACTGGTGTTATGATCAAAAATAATAACAATCTTATTTCAAGAAATAGAAGATTAAATGGTAAATAAAAGGAAATAAAAATGTTCATTGAAAAACATTGTAAACCAGTTGTACAGCATGTATCCAGTTTATAGAACATCTGTCCTTCACAGTTAGGGGGCAAACTTTCCAAACGTGATACAAATCATAAGACAAGTTCATGTTTCAGGCCTACGTGTAAAACTGTTTGGCAAACACACACAGTCACATTTAAATATTTTCATATGCATATCTAAAATGTCAGAGTTCGGCCATTTAAGTATTTTCTTCTTTATTTCATATTAGAGAAACTGGATGCAGGTGGTCACATGACCAAGTATGGCTGGTATAAATATCTCAAGGGGCTGGCTGTTCTTCAGCCAGCCTGGGGTTGTATTGCGGAGAAAAGATTGTATTGTAAGGCTCGTCAATACAAGATTTTATTATCTTACAACCTCATGTTTGCTCTTCTCTCTGTTTGGTTTTGTTTTGTTTGGTTATTTGGCCCCTAAAGTATTCATTTTCCATTTTCTAAATTATTCACATCTTTTATATTCTGTAATATGGCATTTTTAGATGATAACTGATCTCTATCATAAGTTGTGTTGCATTTATATTTATAATCAAACCATAAACTTCTATTTTATGGTCTCTTTGAAACTCAAAATCAATGTTATGGCCTTTCCTGTACCTCTCATCAAAATCTACGCCAAGCGACTGCTCAAGTGATAACTCAAGTTGACATTCAGCCATAACACTGGACCAGATGCTGATAATGTCGACCAGAGAACTCCTGGGGATGCACACACAACTGAGTCAATAACCAAAGGTGAACACTATGAATGCTTTACTCGCAAAGGCCTGCACTTTATTCACTTGAATGTGCGATCATTGTTACCCAAACTCTCTGAGATATTAAGCTGCTTGCTAGTAAAACTAATGCAGCTGTTACCGGAATTACGGAAACATGGCTGGACAATTCTGCAATGATGTGAAGTAAATATTCAAGGTTATTGCCTATTGCGTAATGACCGAACCAGTCATAGTGGCGGTGTATGTGCTTATATCAGGAGTGACATAGCTTTTAATATCAGAGAAGATTCACTCACTGGGGACATGGAATCTAGACTATATGGTTTGAGTTACTTTTACCAAAGACAAAACCCTTCATTACAGGAATATGCTACAGACCACCCAAAGACAATAATTTTCTATCTCATCTTGAACAGACATTATCTTTGATGAAGTCTGATTGTGAACTATATATTTTAGGTGACTTTAATATATGTTTCTCTAGAAACAATTCTGGTATATATAAGAAATATACAGACATTCTTAACCTTTTCAACTGTAAACAGTTGATAGATTCCCCAACCAGAATCACAGATACATCAGAGACTATATTAGATCACATCATTAGTAACAGCTCGGATAAAATATGTCAACATGGCACCATTAATATTGGACTGAGTGATCACTCATTAGTATACTGCACTCGAAAAACTGTCAGAGGTCAAATTAATCAACATAATAATGTCATGATTCGTTCTATGAAGCATTACTCAAAGGAACTCTTAGAAGAAAAGCTTGCCGAAGTAGATTGGAAATCAGTTACAGACTGCACTTGTGTAGAACTAGCATGGAATGCTTTCAAAGTCATTTTTGAAAAAATAATAACTGAAATTGCTCCTTTGAAGGAAGTTCGGGTAAAAGCTAGGACAGAACCTTGGATGACAAATGAAATACTTGAACATATGTCTCTAAGAGACCATTTCTTGTATCTTTCAAAGAAAAAGACTGGTGACAGTACACCTACAATAGACAGAAAAGAAGCTTACAAAGAATATTGTAAGTATCGCAATAAAGTGCAGAGAGAAATTGGTAAAGCGAAACCTGAATACATTAGTAGTAAAATTGATGAAAATAAGAATAACCCCAAAAAACTATGGCATTGTTTGAAATCCCTTGGATATAGCAACAAATCAAAAGCCCAGTCAAAAGTTATCTTAAAAGTAGATGGTCAAATGTGTTACGATCCCACCGAAGTTGCAAATCATTTTAATCAATTCTATACATCTGTTGCTGAAACTCTGGTATCCCAACTCCCCCCCCCCCCTCCCCATCAAATAAATTTAGTACCAACACCCCCTCCTTTAAAGAATATTATAGACAAGTTGCCCCTAAAAAATTGAAACTTCAGACATTAGAAGAAGACTTTATTTCCAAAGAGCTAAAACAATTAAACCCTTTCAAGAGTACAGGCTTGGATAACATTCCGTCTAGATTCTTGAAAGATGGTGCAGAAAAATCAAAAGGGCCAATTACACACATCGTTAATACATCTATTTCTACCAATACAGTCCCTGAAGACTTTAAAGCTGCCAGAGTCAAGCCATTATACAAAAAGAATGACAAGTTGGAGGCAGGGAACTATAGACCTGTAAGTATTCTAGCTGCTGTCTCCAAAATCATGGAGAGAGCAGTTTATACTCAACTGGAGTCCCACCTAACCAACAACAATCTATTGTATGATTATCAGTCAGGTTTTAGAGGCACCTACTCCACGGACACCTGTCTTATCCACCTCACTGACTATATTCGCTCAGAATTTTCAAAAGGAAACTATGTAGGCATGCTCCTACTAGATTTACAGAAAGCTTTTCACATGGTAGACCATAACATCTTGTGTCAAAAACTACATAACATGAGTGTTGAGTCTACAGAATGGTTTCAATCTTATCTAAATTCACGTAAACAAAAAGTATCAGTTGGAGGAGTTGAATCGGTGCCTCTACCTATTACTTGCGGTGTTCCCCAAGGAAGTATCCTGGGCCCGCTCCTCTTCCTGTGTTACATGAACGATATGCCTATCAGTGTCAACTGTAAGCTACTATTGTGTGCTGATGATAGCGCTCTCCTTGTTTCTGGAAAATACCCTTTTGCAATAGCACAGAGCTTGACAACAGACCTTAACTCTTGCTATCAATGGCTCACTGATAACAAATTGTCTCTTTACCTGGGGAAAACTGAGTCTATGCTGTTGGGTTCCAAAGGTAAACTGAAAAAAGCCCAAAACTTCAGTGTCTCCTGCAATAACGTCAACATCAAAAATACCAAATCAGTCTCTTATTAAGGCTCTATTTTGGATGATACTCTTTCAGGCAAACCTATGGTTAACAACATCATCAAAAAATCAAATTCTCGACTAAAATTCCCGTACAGACATGACCCTCACTAAGTAAACAGGCCAGAAAAACATTGTCTACAGCACTAATACAGTGTCATTTTGATTATTTCTATTCCTCTTGGTTTTTTGGCCTAAATAAAAATCTAAAAAGGGAACTTCAAATCATGCAAAACAAGATAGCCAGATTCATTCTAAATAAAGGTCCCAGAGAACACATAGTTCAAACGGAACTCAACAGCATAGGCTTACTAGACGTGGAAGACAGAGTGAAAAAAAACTTAAAATCAATCATGTATTTAGAATTGCTAATAATACTGCCCCAGCCTACATGACTCACAAGTTTTCCAAAATTTCAGAAAATCACCACCATAACAGTAGGAATCACGAGCACAATTTCTTTGTCCCCACCATAACCAAAACTTTTGAATCTTCAACTTTTTACTATACAGCTATCACAGAATGGAGCAAACATCCCTCATATGTAAAAGCAATAACCAACAAATCAGGATTTAAACTAAACTTGAAGAAACACTTAGCCTCAAAAGCCTTTTAAAGAGAAAATGATGAATTTGTGTATTGATTCCTGCCAAATTATAAGTGCTCTCTAGAGAGCTAATAGATACACACTTGCGTATTACTGTGATCCCTAATTTAATCACCTTTACCAAAATGTTCTTACTTTTATACCAAGAAAGATATATTTTATTTAAAGTATTTAATTTTTAATGTGCACATTTATATTCTTATACAAGGGACCCAATGGAAATAAGCAAGGGTTTTTATCCAGCTTTCTTTGGCTATCCTGGTGCTGGCCAATTTTATAATTTATTTAAGAGTGATCTATTTTATCGTGCATTTTATGTACCTTGTGCTGCAATGTTCTTTATGTGACAACATTATGTGTATATTTTATTTATTTCAAACGTGACATTGTCTTGTGTGCTGTGGATAACTACCTCTTATGTTCTTTTTAGTCATGTTACACTGTGATATTACTTTTGATTTTATTTCGATGTATTATGATTTTATGTAACCTGGCTTGCACCAAATCAAATCAAATCAAATCATAGAATTGTATTGATAGTTTGTGAATTCTTTTGATCCTTGTAACTTGTATTGGATACTGTTGAGATCTGTTATCGATCTGTGTCTATGAATTGATATTGAACTGATATTTTGTGAATGAATTTGCCTTGTATTTTGTGAATTGTGCTGCGTTTGATTGATTGATATTTTTGGATGTGTCATAGTAGAGATCTGATCTCCACTGTGATTGTGTACTGATTATAGGATTGAATAATTGTGTCTGAATTTTGATTGCACATATGTGTTAGGTGGATCTGCTCCAACCTGACATTAAATAAGTGACTTTCAAAAAGATTTTTGACAACTGTAGGCCGTTTTCTAGATTTTAAAAATTCTGATCTGAAAAGGTCAGGGTGACCTGAACTAAGTGACACTGTAACCCTTTGTTCACTTTAAATTTTTCCCGCTATTTTCAACTGACAGCATTGTGAGTTGTTTTGATTTTCATAAATTTCCAAACATTTTGTGAATGGAATTTTGATTTCTTTTTTATTTAAATTCCAAATTTTTCCACATTTGTAACGTTGGATTTTTTTTTATCAAATTTAGGAAATTTGGACTTTGGTAATATTTCTTAAAAGATTTTGAGTGGGAAGTAGCAAGGATATGTTTCACTGATCATTGGTTTATTTTGCATTTAACCAGTGATCTTAAATCCAAATTTTGTGAGAATCAAGTGTGTGAGTGGGAAGTTGAAATATACATCAACACATTGTGTCAGCCTGGTGTTACACATTACTTCCCGGCCCACAATATTGCATACCTGCACATTTGTCGCACCACACGGTGTTAGCCCTGTGTTAATTTATTCCCCCGCTCGTGTCTTGGAATATTAGCATAGGAACAAGGAGCCTATTCCAAATTAATTATATATTCAAAATTTGATTGTTTCTTATTTGGAAATTAGTCAGTTGAAATTTATTAAAAGAGTAATTCAAGATGTGTCCTATTAATATACATACAGCACAAGCCAAGGCATTGACAGTATTGCCTGGAATAGAAATAACTTTATTGACATATACCATTTACATGGTGTCGTCAAAAGACATACATACACATCACAAAGACAAATAAACCCTTACAATTATTAAACAATCCCCTAGCATGGGGGTATACATGAACAATCAATATATCTACACACTACTACCTAAAGAATTGCGGGTGCTCCTGCCACTGCTGTTTTAGTGACCCATGAACTCGTGTAGCCTGGTATTGGTAATGCTAAGGCCCAACAGATCGTGGATTTACTCGTACTCAAGTTGCAGCTCTTAAACTGAATTGGGTTAAACGTCTGAACAGTGATAATAACACTAAATGGAAAGCTGTGTTACAACATTTTGTGCCTGATATTGAGATTAAAGATTTATTTCTAAGTAGGTGTCATATACATACAATCAATCTTAAAGCTTTACCTCTCTTTTATATGGACGTACTTGATGCCTGGAAGAACTATCAAAGTATTTTTGAACCAATAACTGTTCAAGATATATGCAATGAATTTCTATGGTTTAATCCTTTCATTATTATAGAGAAGAAAACTGTGTTTTATAAACACTGGTACAGACTGGGAATCAAATTCATTGGTGATATCATTAATACTGATGGGACATTTCTAACTGAAGATGAGTTGTATAGAAAATATAATTTAAGAACAAATTTTTTGGAATATCTAGCATTGCGGCTGTCAATACCTGGTCATTGGAAACATATATTATCTAACAATAGAATTAGAAACACAAGACCATCAGATGTTCCTATCTTTAGAATAAAAGGTAAATTGAAATTAGTCAGTGAGATTGGTTGCAAAGAGTTTTACTGGAGTCTGATAGATTTTATCATGAATGACTTACCTGCTTGTATAAATACATGGCAAGAAAAGTAAAATTTCGAATCTTCAGAATGGCACAAAATTTTCAGTCTTTCATATAAAAGCACCGTGGAAAGTAAGATTCAAGCATTCCAATTTTCTCTGCTACATGGTTTCGTGGTGCACAATTCAAAGTTGTTTAAGATGGGCTTAGTGGATTCTGAGTCATGTGATCACTGTGCCAATAAGGACACAATTATTCATCGTTTTTGGGATTGTCATAAAATTCAGGAATTTTGGACTAGTTTTCAAGATTGGTGGAATCTCATTCATCCATTTAATACAATATCACTGTCAGCAGAATTAGTTATTTTTGGTTATTTCTTTTCACCAAGTAAGTACTCTCTGAATAACTGTCTCCTGTTGGCAAAATTTTTCATTCATCGAGAATTATGTTAAAAACAAAATATTTCATTTGTAGCATTTTTGAATTTTTTGAAATATAAAATAGTAACTGAGGAACACATTTTATACTGTCAAGGTAAACAGGAACTATTTGTGAGCAGGTGGTCCAGTATTGTGAACTCGGTTTGATTAGATTATTTTATACATTGACAGGACTGTCTGTGTTCTTTTGTAGATTCAGGTGTAGCTAAATTTATATATGTACACTCTGTTACATGATCTTTGATTGCCAAAATATATGTAAAATTTTGTCAATCACACATGCTGTAATGTATCTATATGGTGTCTGAATTCTCTTCATTCCATGCCCATAATTGTAATGTAATTTGTATGAAAAATCAATAAAGAACAAATTAAAAAAAAAAAAAAATCGTGGATTTACGCGAGGACATGAGAACAGATGGTGAGCTTCTGACTTATGATCAACTTGTACCAGCAGGTATTTTGCCCAAGGAATCCTGGGATAGGATGTTGGATAATGGTCAGATCTGCTTCGACAACCCAGTAGAGTATGCGGCGACCTAAGCTGAAGCTCGACCCAGTGCAGCTGTGACACAGGACATGTTTCCACAGTACATGCAGCAGATGTCACTGCAGCTACAAGGGATGCAGCAGAGTTTGCAGCAGAGTATGCAGCAAAGCCTGCAGCAAGTCAATCAACGTATCCTGGATCTGGAGAACAGAACACTGCAACCAGCATCCATGACGGCGATTTGGACTTCCACTCCCAGACAGCCGGATCAAAACGTGACGATGACGCTGAATGAACCCCCGGCAGTAACAAGGACTGCTTTTCCTGCTACAGTACAAGCAACAGGTAACCAAGGAACGGCCACAGTAAGTCAAACAGTTTCACAGGGAATTATGACTGCTAAGGTGCATCCATCATTGGTGCCTGTTTTGCACGTTCCTGTATCCCAGGTCCCAAGTTCACAAGGTCCGGGTCAGCTTCCAGGTCAAGCACCCAGTATGCTTCAAGCACCTGGTATGCTTCAAGCCCCGAGTATGATCCAAGCACCATACCCAGGCCAAGCCCCAAGTATGTTCCAAGCACCATACCAAGGTCAAGCATACCAACAGCAAAGTCAAGGTCAAGTACCTTACCAAGGTTATGGTCCAGCATCATACCAGCCACAGGTGCAAGCCCCAAGTATGCAAGCATACATCACCCAGACTAGACCACCAGTCTCCTTGGGAATACAGCCAGAAGGGTGGTATTTTTCAATGCCACTGGAGCCCCCTGGTGTCGTGATGCCACCAAGAGGATTCAACGTACCCCCACCAAAATTAAGCCAAGGTCAACAAGAGACAACAAGGGTCGACACAGGTCGTAGACCTTTACAGCCATCTTTTTATGGAATACCATGGGCAGTTTTGATGTCCCATCACAATGGTACACCAGTTCAAGGAGGTTCATCAGACACTGACATTCGACGCCTACCACCGCCCGTGTTGCAGTTAGATTTAGTCTTGCCTGTGGTACAGCATAATGTAGGGCAAGCGGCCCAACATGTACCTGTACCTAGCCTTCAAGGTCAACCACATGTTCAAGGTCAACCACATGTTCCAGCTCAGCCGCATGGTTATGGTCAACCACAAGGTCAAAGTCAGCCATACATTCAAGGTCAACCCCAAGTTCAAGGTCAGCCACCAAGGTATGATCAACAACAACAGGTCCAAGGTCAACCATACTTTCAAGGTCAACCACAACCCCAGATACAAGTACAGCCTCATTTCCAGCCTCAAGGTCAAGCTCAAGGTCAGCAGGCTTACTACAACATGGCTGCACCTGCAGCAGCACCGATGAATGCTGTGCCGCCAGCCCCATACCATGTGGGACAACCTGTCGTCCGCCCTCCATATCCAGGTCAAGTTTAGCCTTTTCCTCCACAGAACCATGGAAGGAATAATCAACGAGAACCACCTCCACCCAAGATGGCCACGTACAATGGGAAACAAGACTGGAGGCCATTTATTCTTCAGTGTAACAAGAGAGCTGATAGGTATAGGTGGAATGATGAAGACAAGTTGGACCAGCTAACAGACAGTTTGCGAGGGAAGGCTCTAGACTTCTTTGGAAGTTTGGATGAAAGGGTGACTTCCAGGAATTATGCAACAAGATGGATCACAGATTTGGCCGCAAAGATCCACCTGCCAGGATACTGAGACAGCTGTCAACTCTCAAATAGAAAGCCAGTGAGTCTCTGGAAGAGTACGCTGAGAGGGCACAGAAGTTGGCGTTGGTTAGCTATCCAGATGCCAATGGACCTGCTCTGGCCATAGTAGGTAATATGGCCATGGAGGCATTACTGAAAGGGTGCACACACCAGAGCACAGCATTGCAGGTCATGAACAAAGAACCACCTGACCTGGAGACGGCTCTACATCAGATGAAGCTGCATGAGCAGAACTTTGAAATGTTTGGCAGGAAGTCTGTAAAACAGGTGTCTTTTGCTGACGATGAAGAGGAGTACAGTATAAGAGCTACCTCTACAGATGTAAGAGCCCAGAAGCCTCTGGAAGAAAGGGTTGCTGCTGTGATGGAGAAGCCTATCTCAATGGTAGTTAAATCTGGCATTGAAGGTGGGATAAAGGGTATGGAAGAGCTTCTCAAAAATGACTTGGGAGCAATGCCACAGAACCGGTTTCCCCAGAACTCCGGAAGTCCAGCGAGGTCACCCAGAGCTGAAGGCAATAAGACACCACCTAAAGAAAGAGGTGCTTGTTTTAAGTGTGGAGACACTTCTCACTTTGCTTAAGAGTGCCCCAATAGGTCACCAGGTCCCCCTAAAGCATCTCCCCAGAAAACTTCTCCAGGACAGCACGAAGTTAAACAAGAACGGGTTGTAGGTCCTGGCCACCAAGCAACCCCGACTAGGAGCCTGGGCCAGGTGCACAGTCTACATAGTTATGTAAATAGTTCTCTGCTAAGAGAAGTGGTTTATAGAAAAACTCAAGGCTACAACATCATTATACCTGCCGCTGTAAACTTCTGTAGTGCCAAAGCAGTGGTGGACACTGCTGCCTAAGTGACAGTAATAAATAAGGAATTGGCAAGAAAAATCAACCTAGATTTCAAGAACCTACAAGAAAGTCCTCTGAAAGGTGCCTCAAAAGAAAGCAAGATGAATGTATATCATGCCAAAGATGTGCGAATCACAGTAGGGATGAAGACCTATCCATGTGATGTCTATGTGGCTACCATCACCGATGAAGTCATTTTGGGACTAGCCTTCCTAATAGCTCATGATTGTATTGTGAATTTGAAAAACAATACTGTTATGATTGATGGCAATATCATACCAGCTATACTTTGCCATAATGGGGAGTCCCAGCATGCTGTGCAGGTGATACTGGGTCATTGACTTGTGGTCCCACCACATAGTCTTATGCACAGCATAGTCACTATAAAGAATGTACAAGAGGGAGATTATATCATTACTCCAATTCCAGTCAAGCCAGACTTGGTGTGTCCATCAGTCCTTGTTCAAGGCCGAGGTTTAGTGCCCATAGTGTTGGTCAACCTCAGTGACCGATACATTACTGTCAAGTCTGGTGGAGTAGTTGGCAGTGCTGTGCAGTTGGATAAAATTTTATCCAATTTAAATCCAGCTGATCATCTTTTGAGTGACAAGTTGGCGCAAGAGCCAGATAGTCATTCAAATTCTGATGTTAGGCCTACTGAACAATGTTCGTCTAAAAGGGCGGATATTTGTTCTTTTAACCAACCAAATGATGACCATGAGGAAGGGAATCCTGCAATGGTGGATATCTCTTCCTCTGAAGATACCAAGGGAGATGAAAGTTCATCGAATATGATACAAGCCAGCGACACTAATGATGACTCTTCATTACAGGTTCAGCGGGTTGAATGTTTGTCTGCATTGACGGATAACTCTCAAACTGTGAAAAGTACCTGTGATAGGGGGAAATCAGGGTTTGTCCAATATGACGGATACTCATTTCTCCAACAGTCACACAGTAAGAAGTCTGAGTTCAGAAACATCAACTGATTGTGAACACAACAGTGAAGTACCAGAACATCTGCAGACACTATTGTAATGATCTGGAAACAACTTGACGTCAGAAGAAAAAAGGTGTGTAGCCAACCTACTCAGTGAATATTCCGACATCTTTTCCATGAGTGACCTGGAGTTAGGTTGTTTTACTGATGGGACACACAAGATAGACACTCAAGGAGCCAAACCCATCAAACAACACATGAGATGGGTACCCTTGGGGTTTGAAAAAGAAGAGAACCATCTGAAACAGATGTTAGACATTGGTGTAATACAACCTTCATGTTCTGATTGGGCTTCAGCACCAGTTTCAGTACGGAAGCAGGATGGTGGGCTTGGCTGGTGTATAGACTATCGTGAGTTAAACAAAGTGACAGTTAAGGATACCTACCCTCTACCATTGATAGAAGAATGTCTAGACACTCTAGGGAGTAATATGTACTACCCGTCCTTAGATATGGCCAGTTCATACTGGCAAATACCTATAGAGGCAGCAGACTGTCACAAGACTGCATTTATAACTAAGTACGGTCTCTTTGAACATCATCAAATGGCCTTCGGACTCTGTAATGCTCCAGTGATATTCATGAGAGCTATGAATTTAGTGCTTTGTGGATTAACCTGGTTGAGCGTTTTAGCATTTCTTGATGACATGCTGATCCTGGGTAAATCTTTCTCCAGCCATCTTAAAAATCTGAGGGAAGTGTTCCAGAGGTTTCGTCAGAATGAGATCAAGTTGAAACGGAACAAATGCTCACTTTTCCAGAAAGAAGTAAAGTTCCCGGGAAAGATTGTGTCCAAAGATGGCATTGCAGTTGATCCAGACAAAATTAAGGCGATACAGTCATGGCCAGTGCCTCAGAACACCAAAGAGGTGGAATCATTCTTGGGATTTGTGAATTACCATACAAAACACATCCCAGAATTTGCCCATATGGCCAGTTGTCTTTATGGACTGACTGGACCTAAAAATAAGTTTGTCTGGGAGGAAAAACATCAAGAAGCCTTTGAAAAGCTCAAATCAACTCTGACAACAGCTCCTGTTCTTGCTTTCCCAGAGAAGGAGGGTGTATTTGTCCTGGATTGTGATGTGTTGAGTACAGCGATCACGGCCAAGCTCTCCCAGCTTCAGGATGGGAAATTAAGGGTGATATCATATGGGAGTCCGTCATTGACCCCAGTACAAAGGAAATATTGTACCACCAGAAAGGAACTTCTAGCCATTGTCCTTTTCACCAGACAGTACAGGCATTACTTGCTTGGTCGGGAGTTCATAACAAGAACCGATCATCTCACCTGGTTGATGCACTTCAAGTACATCGAAGGCCAATTAGCCAGATGGCTAGAAGAATTGAGCCAATATGATATGGACATCATCCACAGAGCAGGAAAGAAACATCTGAATGAACATTTTTTTAGCTGATTCCCTGATAGAGAAACGTTCTGTAATTGTTACCAGGCATGAGTTTCAGCAGACCAACTTCCATGCGGCGGTTGCAAATACTGTACTCGTGCGCATAATCAGTGGAGCCGGTTTGAAGAGGAAGTGGATAATGTGCTGCCCCTTTCCCTCAAAGCACTCTCCACAGAAACAGAGACTAGAGACACAGAGCTCACAGTTGACTGGTTGGATAAATATTCCTATCAGGAACTGCGGGATTACCAAATAAAAGATTAAGATCTTTCTCCAGTAATTTCCTGGTTACAGAATGACGAAATCCCAACATCTGGTACGCTTAACCTTCATAGTCCTTCGGTCAAGCATCTTTGGATGTGTAAGAGCCAGTTAACAGTGGAAAATGGAGTTTTGTACTACAGATGGGAGGACGCCATTCCCAGGAAGTGTCTGGTAGTGCCAAGATCCCTGAAGGAGAAAGTACTGAAGTTCTGTCATGATGTTCGGTTGGCTGGACATTTGGGACAAACTAAGACACTGCAACTTCTGAAACACAGCTTCTTTTGGCATAAAATGGGTCTCAATAGCAAGATCTATGTGGAATCTTGTGCCACATGTAGTATCAATAAGAAGCCCAAAACATGGCCCAAGGCAGGTTTGGGGAAATACCATGCTGGTGCCCCCATGGAGAGGGTACATATTGATATTTTTGGCCCATTTACACCCAGTTTGAGTGGGAACATTTACATCCTGATGCTCGCTGATCATTCACCAAATGGATCGAGTGCTACCCGCTACCCAATCAGACTGCAGAGTAAATTGTAAGCAAGATTGTGGATAAATTCATCGCCAGATTTGGTTGCCCTCTACAAATACACAGTGACCAAGGGAAAAACGTGGACGGAAATCTTATCCATGGCATCTGTGATTTGCTTGAAGTCACTAAAACCAGAACTACCCCTTATCGACCACAGGGTAATGGACAAGTTGAGAGGTACAACCGGCTACTCTTGCAGATGATACGCTGTTGTGGTCAAGGGTCCAACAAGAACTGGGACAAACCACTACCACAGTTAGCTGCTGCAATAAGAGCTACGCCCAACAGAAGTACAAGTTTGTCTGCAAATCTTATGATGTTGGGCAGGGAAGTATTTTCCCATACAGATTTTATATTTAGACTTGTGGAGGAGAATGGTGATAAGGAAACTCCAGCATACCTGAAACAACTCCTAGACTCCCTCTCCAAGACTCCCCATATTGCTCGGAAACATCTCAGGGTTGCACAAGAGAGACAGAAGAAGATGTTTTGAGGGATTTATTTGCAGAGACATAATCTCCTGGAGAAGATCAGACAAGTGATCATGGCAGTGACCCATCTGGGGAAGCTGTGATAGATCAATCTGCTATTCAGAGCACTGAGAATCAGGTAGATGCTCAAAACAGTGACCCACTAGGGGTAACTGTAGGTCATTCATCTCCTGAAACAGAAGAACAGCTGTCTGAAGAAGAATTCCTGGCTGGCACAGATCAGATTATTACCAGCACTCCAACTTCCAGGGAGACGGATGTGGTGCAAGAACCAGTAGTCCCTTCACCCTGAAGGACCAGAGGAGGCAGAACAGTAGCTCATCCTGCCTACTTGCAATAGTATGATCTTGGCTAGGTACAGGGTTAGATTTGTTCTGACCTGATGAGTCAGAAAAACCTCTATGTTATCCAAGAAATCATCCATTAGATGACTAGATGTAAATTTTGTAAATAAAATAAATGGCTTTCTATGGCCGACTATTGTTTATATTTTTTCATGATTAACCTGATCCAATCTGGTTAATTATCCAAATTTTATTTAAGATGGGTGGTCTAACTAGGCCTATCTGTAGCGATAGATGGGACATCATTGTGAATAAATCCTGTCTATATTTTGTAAAATGGCAGAACCTGTAGATACCTCAACAGAGAAGAATGACTGGCCTGAAGAATGGTACATACTAGATGTATGGGAAGATGAAGAGGAGAATATAGAAAGTAATAGAAGGGTGTTGCCAAGTGATGAAGGGAACCTTCAGGCTACTGTCCCTTATACGGGACCGGAGGTTGACGGCAAAGTGGATGAAGATGTTCTCACCAAGCAACAAATACACGATGCCAAGAAAGGTAAAAAGATAACAGTGCAAGACGTGGATGGAAGTCTACAGATGTCCATTCAGACGGGTCACAAAAAACGGTTTCATCCTTGCCCCGTGTGTGATGGGAGAGTTACCCACTGTAAAAGACATGTCCTTTGAGACCATCTACTTTGGTATGTGTCCCCTACAACAAGTTGTTGGGAATGCGGATTCCAAAATACCCAGATTACCGGCTTGGTAAGACATTTTTGAGACACATCAGGTTGGTGTCCCTGCATTTGAGGATGGCTACTTACAAGCATGGTCATCCCTGATGACAGGACTATTGATTACTCTGGCAGAGGAAACGGGATGCGGAACGGTCACAAATTTGCTCACCAAGGTACAGAACGACCATATCCACTCAGAAGGAACAGCTATAACTGATACGGAGCATCAACTGTTCAGAGATTTCAGTCACAGAGTCACAGAACTGTGTAACTGGCCGTAACCAGAACAGCTGACTGTGGATCCCCCAAATTGTATCCCTGGCCTATTGCACTGGAGAGTATTGGCAGCAGTAGTACGCACTTTATCAGATGATGGCAAGGAACGAGTGAAAACAACCCTGAGAATGGTTCACACGATTGGTATGGAAGGAGAGGAATGTCGTATGATTTCTGGATTAACTCCTCCTTGTATTGTAGTAGATGCCCATTGTCATGTGGGGGAGCTTCTTTATTGTGCTGGTCAACCCAGTTTTGGAGGCGGTGTTAGAGAACGCTACAGCAACCTGTTCAGAAGAGTTCCAGCTGGAGTATGTGGTTTCTAACCAATCCTTTGAAAATATGTGGAAAACAGTAAAGGGTATGGTAGACATCCAAGTGGATGCCAGGATCAGATTTTGGATTGGGATGCACCCAAGGTGTATTGGGACACATTCGCCAGAAGATATATCAAACATAATTGGAAACTTGGAAGGTGCATTTGCCACAAACCTTAAGTTCCAGTTCTAATGACGTCCTTAAGTTCCAGTTCTACTGACGTACTGTGTTTTCTATGTTGCCATTCAATTGAAGTATTGCCACTGTCAACCTTGGGGATTCAAGGTACGTTTATATGTTATGATGTATGTATGAATGAGCATTTCCTGAAGTCTATAGTACAGCACTTCAACGGAAGCGGCCCAACCAGTCAACGATCCTCATCCGTGCAGAGAGTATAACCTTCCTTGGTAATTTTATTTGTTTTGATTTTGAAACTTTCAACATGTTCAATGAAGCCATGAACAACTGATGAAATGTAAGTTTTGATACTTAGTCAATCACGAGCTGAGGAGAGTGTATGGTGGCCCAGTTGACGATAAATTGCATTGAATAGCACTGTCGCTGGTAACCCATTAATTCAATAATTGAAATCTTGAGCGGCTGCGGCCGCGAGGCAGCTTCGCCGTCTGCCCATTGGTCTCAATACCCATAGGCATAGGCCTAATATTATATTATATTATAGCTAAGTTTGAACATTCACTGATTAGAATATGAATCATGTACAGTTGAAACTATATGTAGCCTTCGTCGTTTCTGGAACCTTTGAGGCTTTTGTTGTTTCAAATAAGATGTATGTACAATGGACCATGTTCACATAGATGGCCCTACAGTCATAAACACACCTGTGCTGCCATGTTGGATTCTAGCTTCTAGGTTTTACTACTGTATAGGTCTTGGACCAGTAACCTAGCCCCATTGCATTTACATATTAAAATAGCGACATTCGCTGGCTTATTTCTCCTATTTCAAACGTAAAACAACAACTTCCTTTGCATTTTACTTCAAGTTTATACCGGTAGCAGCAAGTTAAAACCAAGAAAATGGGGGGTCATGTGATTAGATTTTTTTTACCGGTGCATTGGGTACGTTACCTCCATGACTGACCGTTTCGCGCCAAATATGTCTCCAAAAATACACAAAGTTATCAAATGATTTAAAATATTTCTTGAGTAGTGGTGCCTTTCTAAAACTCACAGTTGATAAGTATTTTCCTATCCAAAATTATGATGGGACTTAATTTGGGATGCTCTGCTTATGTGATATTAACATCCAATAGACACAGCAACAGTATTCGGTACTCGATCAAAAGTTGTGGATCAGTTGACCCAACCTTGAGGGGTTACTGGTCCAAGACCTATATATTATTCCTATATACCATTAAAATGTAGATGTATATATATATTTCAGCTAGGCGACTGGTGCCAAAGGTTGCAGGTTCGAGTCCCGCTCGTTCCGAACATGAAATAGCTAACCTCTTTCTGCAGTCCTTGGACATTAGTTAGGTGCAGTTGAAATAAAAACTCTCTATATTCATGAACTTAAATCCTGGGGATATCTCCTTATTTGCTCCATACAGACATAAGTAACAATGCTTTATTTTCTTTTTCATCAGCATTTCAACATCTTGAGTATGAAGTTAAAGAGGTATCATTAAGCCCAGGCAAACAGTTTTGTAAACAAAGCTGTTTGTCCCATACTGTATAAACTGTTTTTCATAGAAAATCCATATGGCACTGGCTATTATAACTGTGTATTCCCTTAACAATAGCAACTTTGACACCTAATTAATCCCCCAGCAGGTGACCCAGTATACAAGCTACTGGGCAGCCTGGCCCATGGCCTGTTACACAGACTAGGGTAGCTATCAGTGACATACTTGGACTGCCTTTAAACCAGAATTTACACAACAAATAACGAAAATATTGACAAGCAAAGAGCGAAAACAATTATTATTTATTTCAATGCTCCATTAATGAATCATTCATAGCTCCTGCAAGGGGATAAGTATTGTTTAACAGTAACGAGGGTCGGAAAGGGGTTGCCCGTACTCCCTACTGGGGCTTTTTTTATTTTTCATACAGCATAGAAAGAAAAAAGTATTCACTGTATAGCATACTGACAGCAAACCATGTACTCCGTACTGATCAAAATTTATTATGCGTAAAGCGCACCAGCAACACATGTAATATTCGTACCCATAATGAAAAAAATGAAAAAAAATGAAAAAAAAAGTCAACTCGCGTCAAAGTCAACATTATGCACAGTTTGCCTAAGTGGCTTTAAAAGTAAAAGTGTAGTCTGTGGCATCTTTGTTCTTACAGATTGTCTAATTATCTCAAATTTGAAAATGTATATTGCGGATGTCTTATTTTCTGTTCTGTGTACTGGAGAAAAATTATTTCCTGTACTCTGTACTGGCAAATTTTATTTTCTGTACCAGTGTACCAAGACCCCCCCCCCCCCCCCCAAATAACCTGTTGATAGTGTAGTAAAAGTTGTGAATGGTAGTCTAGTAATCAGCTGCAATAAGGTTCAGTATTCACTAAGTTCCATGTAAAATGTTATTGAAAAGTATTCTATAGACACTTAACTTGCTATTAGATCACCTTTTTTCCCTTTTGTAACAGCTCCTCTTTTAATTAACTCTTTCTTGAGGTCCACGACCTTCATGCTACCATAGTCAGCCATGCTGAAAGCATGTGCACTGAACCTTGGGTGTGAGTATGGATGCACTGCCATCTAGTGGCAAGTTGAAAACGGAACATGGTCCATTGTACATGATTATCAATAGAAAGCTGGACCATCACCCGGGCCAGGGCAGAATTTTGTCACTAGTGACACTGTTGTGCATTCATCTGAATACACAGATCTATACATGCAACTGTTACAATTGTCACCTTGACCTATTTAATAGGCCTCAAAAGTCAAAGTGGCTTGGTGCTATATCCATGAACTGCTCACTGGCTGAAAGACAAAATTATGCTTCAAAATTTGACCATGGAAACTATTATTTGACTTCAAAGTTTAACACAGATTAGCTGGCTTAGGCTTAAGGTAATTACATTTGCTGACTCACTGTACACAGTGTTTTATTCACACTACATAACTGTTACAGACATAGAGTGGTCTTTTCTTACTGTTTGAACAGGGCTAGTCATACATTACAGACGGGCATGGAATTAGATCTTGATACACAAACTGAATCGAGCATAAAGCAGTATAATCAAACCAGCACTTTCAGATGTAAATGTAGATAGCTCCAGTTCCATTTTTCAACTTTTCACCAAACTTAAATCACAAGTTACACAACAATCAGGAATCATATTTGTCAGTAGCAGCGTAGGAATCCTGGTGTATTGCAATCTGTTACCATGGTAACTGCAGCTAATCACTTTTTTTTGCAGCATTAGAACAGGAATCATGGGACAATGGTCAGCCAAAGGACACAGTAGAAATATCACCAGCTGAGTCTACTGGAGGACAAGTTCTATGCCCCAAGATAGTCTGATGTACGGAGATGGGCATGAAACTTGTAGCTGTTCATCTTATGTGCAATACATGCAAGCCACTATTACAGGGACATTCTTCAATAATTAGAACAACAGTGGTCCCTTAATATTGACGGTGAAGAAGGTACTATATGTATATTGCAGCAAAGCACCTGATGCATGTACACTTAAGGTATATGTGAGGTATACACTGCCTTACACAATTTTTAACAGGGATTGTAGATTCTAAGAATATAATTGTCCCTGTCTTCAGGACCACTCCATTGAGAGACCACCTAGCTGTCTTGAAAGGGCACCTTTTTAGCCCAATACATTGCATGTAATTTGTGTTTCCAACCAGAAACTATCCATTCAGCATACTTTGCCTGATGCATACATTTCATGTTATTTTTTGCCATATATGGTCTTTAGCTCTGTTGACTTGTCAGTATGCAGAGCTTATGCCATCCGTTTACGTCTATCTGTTAACTTTTTATATTTCCCACTTCTCAAAAACAGTTTTGTGGAATGCTTTCATTGTACACATGAAGGTTTACCAGGTCGGCCTCTATCAAGTGTACAAGCAAGATGAGGAGCCAACATTTTTTCTATTTTTCACAAATTTTCGAATAATTTTGGGGACAAAAATTCAAAAGTTTATTTTCTTATGAACTATGTGCCCAATTTGTTTGATATTTCATATAGGGTCTTCATGTATTGTTGACTTAGTCACTTAGTTCTCATTTTGGCTAGCCAGTGGTGATATTTTTTTTTGCTACTTTTTAATGAAGTTTTGTGTATCAAGGCTTTTTTCAACTTCTTGTCCAAAAATATGCACAGAACTCTTCAAAATTTTGTCAGATTTTTTTTTTCAGCTCAAGTACATGATTGTAGATTTGACAAAATGGTGAGGGTACATTAACTTTAAATGAAACTGTGGCATGTGAAAGTTTGGGAATTTGTCTGTGAGCTTCGTTATAGTCAACTGTGGAAAGATTGTATCCTGCTCTTGACATGTGGCATTATGTTATCCAGCCTGCTTACATCAGATGGAGGAAGTTAACTGCATACAGTGAAACCTGTCAGCATTTTGTTTTTGTTCCCATGACACTCTCCACCTGTCCCAAGTGCATACATATGCATGTCCAGTGTGCGAGTGCATACACATGTATGTATGTCTGTGCCTTGTGCACATGATGTACTCTAGCATGCGAGTTTTGCCACTTTACATGCTTCTTTGCTTTGACTCAGACACTGTATGGAAGCAGGTGTCCACTGAATGAGAGATCAAGTGCCTCAACTGACCTTTCTCCACATAAAGGGCTGGGTGGTAATGGTATGGGCCACATGTCTGACATTCCTGCTACAGTCTGTGGGAGGGGGGTGAGCTCAGGGGACTGTCTCATTAACTGTAGACTGCCCAGTTAGTCTCCAGGTAATCCGTCACTGCCCCAGCAGCAGTGCTGGTAGCCATGTGGTGCTGTCCAAAGTAGCCCTCCCCACTAGGCCAACATGAGTAATGTGGCCAGCCTCCTGTACCTCATCTCTGCCTGTAGGCTTCTGAAACTTTTATGGCCGATGGATCTTACCGGACAGATGAGCCTTTTGATACCTATGTTTATTAGATACTGCTTCATTAGGTATTTAGCAATGTTTGTTTCAAATACCATGCAATACAGTGGTACTTGCTTTAAAGACACCTCTGGTGAGAAACCATATTGGTTTTGAATAACCTAAAATAGGAACCATGTGGTATGTTAATTTGTAGCACAGACACCCATAAAAAACAATGAATGTATCTTCTGTATGGTTAAATAATATTTTTAATTGTATGGCAAAGCAAATGTGCTGTATCATTCTGCATTTTATTTCAAAAGTGCTGATTGGTAGGAAACATGTAATACACTCATAGGTTATTATGTATCCCATGTAAGAGGGGGCTCATATAGTGTTTAGTGTCATTGTCCGCTGTCTCCACGTATCTTATATATATATATATGGGATTTTTGTAAATACATGTATATAGTTCCATATAGGTCTTAGGATACCTAGAATGGGCCAGGTTAAATACTGTAAGATGCACAATGCTTGTATATAGGGGACAGAGCCAGAGGAAGTCACTTATGTAAATACACCCTGCTTGTGGCAGTACAGCCCCAAGCCTGGCATCTTGCCATAGAGGCTGCTGATAAACGCATACCAGATAAGGGGACTTGCCTGAGGGTACAGAGAGCCAGCCTTTGCATTCCCTGGCATGCTGCCAGGGCATGGGAATGCCCGCATGCGATCCAGACAGCCAGCCTTTGCATTCCTTGGCATGCTGCCAGGGCATGGGCATGCGATGGGACCTGGAGTGACCCCAAGGATAGGAACAGGGATGGGCATGCAAAGGCCAGACAGGTTTTGGGAATGGGCATGCGAACTTTGGGAATGGGAATGTGAAGCAAGAGTATATAAGTGGGAAGAATTCTGTAGAGGGGTAGTACGAGTTGAGCTGTACGTGGTAAAATACTTAGGCTAGGATGGAGCACTTTGAGCACAGATTTGTAAACCTTGTATATCCTTGTAAGTTTTCATTTAATAAATGGTAAAAAGGAGCTAAGCCTTTATCTTCATTCGGTAAAACCCAACACTGGTGGACAGTGAGTGGGATCGAATTGTAACACAAATCAGGAGACTGGAAAGTGACCAGAGATGACAGTCAGAGGCCTACAAGCGGTAGAATGCCCCAAGTGCTTTGCTGTACTGCCATACATAGGTGTACTTCATACTGCCCTGGAGAGGAGGACAGCACTGCCTATGAGATAGAACCTTGCATGGAAGACTTCATCCAGCAATTGAACCTGTTTATTGGCATGGAAAAACAGATGGGACTGAAACTGATCTACATTATCCCAGCTGAGGAAACTCCAGATCAACAGTAAAATTTTGAGAAGAGATCACTACAAATACCTGAAAATTCATTTTTTCAGAAAAGGGATTGGTGTATATCCTGAGAAAAGAGGTATTTATTTCAGTAGACATGTTCTGCTTGGGACTGATATTGCTGCTGTCAATGATTGTAACAGTATTTTGTGCCACTTGGTGACCTGCTACCTCTATACCATGTGCTGCCATTCCTGCTTTACAGAAACAGGCTGTCTACGATATATCACCAAACCCGGGGTGGAATCACAGTGCATGCTGAGGTACATGTTGTGCAGTGAAGTGAACAGACTTGAGAAATTACAGTGTACAAGAATAATCCAGACTTTTCAATATGCCACCTAAGAGGACAACCAAAACTTCCATGGCAGCTGAGGTTAGTAGTGACATGACAGGGGAGGCAGTTTCCAACCAAGAGAATGAGACAAGCGATAGAGACATGGAGCAAGAAATAAAGAGTCTGCGCCAGCAACTGCTAGCAACTATGCAGTCAGTCCAGGAGGCTAACCAGAGGGCAGATGAAGCAGAAAAAGATAGACAAGCAGCTCTAACCAGGATTGAGAGCCTACAGAAGGAAAAAGAAGTGTCAGAAGCTACAAACCTTCAAGTACAGTCAACTTTATATTTGCCAGAAGTTGGTCCAATTGCCAGATAAAGAAATGCATTCAGCCATGGTATGGACCAGTGGAATATTCCGGCCACTCAAGCACAGCCACTAGCCAATGCAAGGGCACAAACAGATGTGCAATCTCCACATGTGGCAGCAAGGAGAAATGTAAACCTTCGTCCCCCAGTAGGAGAGATACCTTCACCACCCAGGTCCCATCCTACATATCCTCCACATCAGAGGGCAACATAGCCACACATAATGTTCCCTTGCCTCGCCAGAGTACATATGATGGGAATGAAACATGGGAAGGCTTCATATGGCCATTCAGTACTCTAGCAACAGTGTGCCAGTGGACTGAACATGAGAAATTGTTCAGGTTGACAAGCAGTTTGAGGGGTGATGAGCAGAATATGCATTTAGCCAGCTACCACAGGAGACCCTACAAACTTATGACCTACTGGTACAAGCACTTGAGAGCAGATTCAAGGAAAGGCACACAGTCAGCTCTTACCTAGCCAAGCTGGAAAGCAGAAAATTGGGCCCAAAAGAGACCTTTTGAGAATATGTGGCAGACCTAAAACGCCTAGTCATTAAGGGCTACCCTACAGCAGACAGACATACCAGGGAAACAATAGCCATGCGCCACTTTCTGAGGGGGCTGCCAGATCAACAAGCTGCTGTTGCCATAGGGATGAGAGACCCGCAGACTATTGAAGAAGCCAGAGGAGCCTATGAGATTTACATTAACCTGAAGCAAGATGTTGGCAAGAGTCAGAGTTATCGCATAGCTGTGCGTCCCGTGAAAGCTAGTGAACAAGTTGAGCCCCAACCAAACAATGCTGCTTTTGTGACTGAGAAACGACTGCAGGAATTTGGTACAGAGCTCAAAGAATCACTAAAACCTAAGTCTGGAGAGATCAAGGAAGCCATTAAAGCTAGTAACAAGCCATTTCAAAATGGTCGCCCCAGGAACAGGGAAAAACCAGACCTGTCAAAGATAAAATGCTATAACTGTCAATGCTTTGGACATTATAAAAGAAATTGCCCAGAACCAGATAGGGGCAACAGAGAGCCAAGACACAAGTGGCCAAACAAGTGTACATTCAGAAAACTAGTGGGGACCGAACCTCCCGGCCTGGTACCGGTCCACAGCACAGTGACTGATGAGAAAGTTATAAGAATTAACAGACAGATAAGTCCTATGGGTGTCTCCATGATAGTGCCTATTAATGTTAATGGGTTTGACACTGGTATACTATTAGACACTGGTGCAGTGGTGACTATTCTGTCCACTGAAACATTTAACAAGATACCAGAAGAGACATGTCCTACCATTCAGCCTTTATGTGAGCCAGTATGTTTGGAAGTAGCTGATGCCGGCCAGCTAAAGATACTGGGGACTGCAAGCATAACCATGGGGATAGGAGACCACACATATGAATGGGATGTATATGTGGCTCCCAATATTAAAGGACAGTGGGCTCCTAGGAATGGACTTCATGTATAAGCATAATTGTACTGTGCTTACCAGACAAGGGGGATTTTGTATAGATGGTGACTGGGTCAACTGTAAGGTTCAAGGTGACCTGCCTGGAGTGAGAAGAGTGAGCCTAGCTGAGACTACTCCAAAACCTGCTTGTAGTGAGGTAGTACTGGAGGGAACAGTACAAGGCAAGAAGCTCAACACCATGACAGCCATCATAGAGCAAGATCCTACCAATTGCCTGGGTGAACACTTACTGGTTGCGAGTACCTTAGTTGACCCCCAGAGGGTAGACATAGGTATACCTGTGAGAATTGTGAACACAGGGAATGAAGATTATGCTGTAGGGGTCAATACTTGGGTTCATCACTGCTGTTGACCATGTACAGGAGCTTTCTATCTCACCCAAGTCTATCACAGTGTGCCAGGTGAAAAGTGCTGCCTCAAGCAAGGTAGATGTGTCAAATTTGTCAGCAAAGTGGTGCACAGATATCAGAGACCTATACAACAGGAGCATATCTGAGTTAGATACAGGTCAACAAGAAAAATTGGCCCTTTTGCTGGACAAACATGAATCAGTCTTCTGTAAATCTGCAGATGACTTAGGCCGCACAACAGTAGTAACTCATTCTATTGCTACTGGGGACGCCAAACCCATTAAGCAGAGGCCACGACGACCACCCAAAACATTTGAAGGTGATGAGGAAAAAGTTATACAGTCCCAACTCAAAGCAGGCATCATTAGAGAGTCCACTAGTCCCTGGGCTTCACTGTTAGTGTATTGTAGGAAAAAAGATGGATCAGTCAGGGCCTGTATAGATTATCGTCACCTGAATGAAGTAACTAACAAGGGTGCTTTCCCATTACCAAGAATACAAGACTGTTTAGACTGTTTGAGTGGGAACAGTCTATTTAGCATCTGTGATGTGTCCGAGTCTTATTATCAAGGTATGTAGCAGAGGAAGACAAACCAAAGACAGCCTTTGTCACAAGAAGCGGCTTGTGGGAGTACAATGTTATGCCTATGGGGCTTTCAAATTCTCCATCCACATTCTCCAGGTGTATGGAATTAGTGATGAGAGGGCTACAATGGGATAGCCTTATTTTGTATCTTGATGACCTGGTAACCATAGCAACTAATCCAGAGGAAATGACTAATAGGTTAGACCAGGTATTCACCCGACTACACCAGGCAGGGCTGAAATTGAAGCCAGTAAAATGTTACCTGTTTCAGAAGGAGGTTACCTTCCTGGCCATGTTGTGACACAAGATGGGATCAAACCAGACCCAAGCAAAGTTGAGGCTGTAGTAAAGTGGACCACCCCAAGAAATATTACTAATGTGAGGGCATTCTTAGGGCTATGTGGTTACTACAGGTGCTTCATAAAAGGGTTTTCAGCAATTGCAACTCCAATGATTAGCTTGTTAGAGGCCGGACAAGCATTTGACTGGACCAGTGATTGCCAGACATCATTTGACACTTTGAAAGCTGCTTTAACCAGTGATTTAGTGATGGCTTATCCAACAGATGAAGGTTTATGGATCCTAGACACAGATGCCAGTGTGAGGGTGGTGGGAGCTTGTATATTTAGGTTACCTGGTGTGAGGAGACACAACAAGAAATTGAATGACCAGTAGCATATGCAAGCAAATTCCCTCACTAAAGTCCAGAGGAGGTACTGTGTCTCAAGGAAAGAGCTATTAGCAATTGTTGTATTTAAAGACCTTTCGCCCCTACCTACTGGGCAGAAGTTTCATAATCCACACAGATCACAGTGCATTGAGATGGGTGATGTCATTTAAAGAGCCACAAGACCAGATGGCCCGCTGGTTAGAGCTTATCTCCCTATATGATTTCAAAATTCTACACAGAGCTGGATCACGTCACTTAAATTCTGATGGGCTAACTCGTGTCGCATGTGATCCAGAGGAATGTGATTGCTATGATGGGGATACTGTACTTCGGGAATTACCATGTGGTGGATGTGACCATTGCCAGAGAAAGCAGCAAATGTGGTCAGATTTCTTTGAGCTGGATGATGTGGCACCATTGAAAGCAAGACTAGTGCAACCTGTTAAAAGTTCAACAGATCCAGAGAGGGCAACATACAGTGATGGAGAAACCCTGGTTGAGAAGGGAAGGAAGTTCTGCCATAGCCTGTATGTAAAGATGTGTGGAGTGATCACATGTGTCCTGGGCTGTTTGAGGTGTGTAGTTCAACAGGTTACTAAAGCTGTTCATCACAACTTGTGTTGTTTAACAGGCAGTAAATATTGTGTTGTAGCTCAGGAGTTCAAGCCTCATGCAATGCAGTACTCTGCCTGTCCAATACACAAAAAGAAAGTGCCAGGGGCTAAGAGTTCTCAAGAGAGTAGTACCAGGAGACAAGGTGATATACCAGCTGGGTGTGACCCCATTCCATTGCCTGAGCCTGCAGACAGTTCCCATGGTGATGGGTGCTCCCAGGCAACCACTGAGGAATGTGCTATGTCTGGTGATATACCTAGTGTCTGGCTGGGCCAGTACTCCCCAGGGGAGATGGCAAGGCTACAAAGGGAGGACTGTGACCTGGACAAGGTAATGGGATGGATGGAGGCACAGGAGGAATGGCCTGTTAGAGACAGGATTGCTGCTGAATCCCCTGCTGTTAGAAATATGTGACTTATGAGACAACAACTGGTGATGAGACAAGGAATACTATATAAAGCATGGTTCCCTCTGGGAGTTGAAAAGCCTAAACTAAGACTGGTTGTTCCTAAGTCCCTTTATAGCACAGTCATGCAGGCAATGCACAATTCTGTTACAGCTGGACATTTAGGCATCAGAAAAACATTAAGTGCAGTGAAGCGCAGTTTTTACTGGTACAGAATTGGTGAGACAGTCACAGACTGGGTGCTAAATTGTACTAAGTGTGGTGCAAGGAAAAGGCCAGTGAAGCAGGCAAGGGGTGAGTTAAAAGACAACAGAGTGGGTGCCCCTATGGACAGGATTGTGGATTGTGTTATGGGGAATGGGCCCAGCACATCTAGATGTGCTGGGCCCATTCCCCATAACACAGAGACAGAATCGCTATGTTTTAGTAGTATGGGACTACTTCACCAGATTTATAACAGCCTGTGCAATACCAGACCAGACAGCCAGCACACTGGCACGTGTCCTGGTGTATGAGTACTTCTCCATCTTTGGCTGTCCCCTAGATCTACATGTGGACCAGGCATGGGCCACAGAAGGTCAGCTGTTCCAGGAACTTTGCAAACTGTATGGGATACTCAAGACTCGCACCTCCCCATACCATCCCAGCTCTAATGGTCTAATTAAAAGATATAACCACACCTTAGCACAGATGATATCTGCCTATGTTGATAAAGAACAGAGACATTGGGATGCACACTTACCTTTGCTGACAGCAGCCTATAGGAATTGTGTCCATGATGCTACATCCTATTCCCCAAATTATCTCATGTTTGGGAGAGAAGAGCATATGCCCATAGAGATACTGTTAGGCTGTTCTCAGGAAGCTGCAGATTGTCACACAAGGCCAAGTGAATATGTTGCTGACCTAAAGGAAAGGCTCAACAGTGTATATTCTAATGTGAGGGAACATTTGAGAAAGTATGGTGAAAGGCGAAAGAGAGATTATGACAGCAGACTAGTGGTCAACTCTTATGCCATAGGTGATTTAGTGTATTACCTGGACACAACTAGAACAGTAGGTCGTAGCCCAAAGTTGAACCCTGACATATAGAAAGGACCCTGTATTGTGGTTCAAAAGTACAGTGCACTTTTGTTTAAGATTCAGGCTCATCCTAAAGCAAAACCCAAGATTCTACACCATGACCGTCTCAAGCCATATATTAGTCAAGACTTGCCTGCATGGGTAGCTGGGTTCAAGAAGAAAATATTGAGTCAGATACAGGACACCAATGGTAAAATCAGGCCTGACACTCCAGATTTAAGGGTAAACAGTCAACCCCTCAGTGATGCTGAACCGGGAACTAAGACTCCCACATCAGAGAATGTACATAGGACCAATGCACCTACAGATGACAGGCTATCCTCAGCATTGCAAGAGCCTACTCCAAAGCCTTGTATTGACACAGGGACTGAGCCAGGGCAACATGTGAAATCAACTGTAGATAGGAAGGACAGACCCACACAACAGCACAAGTCTCAGGCCAGCCCCATGGAAGCAAGCAGGGACGACCTGCCACAGCCAGGGCCTAAGCAGCACCAACATGTGAAAGTAAACCAGGACAACAAGTGACATCACCAGGCAAGGGTCAGAAAAATTGTGACAAACTGAGTTCTACTCCTTACAGGAGGTACAGTGATAGGCCAAAGAGAAAGACTAAATTCTATGGCATCTAGATCAGTGCAACTGGCTCCACTAAAATGGCATTAGGGTTCAACTTCAGTCAAGATGGCCTTTGATCCTATTGGCTCCTGTACAGTAGCCACCTGCATACAGCAAGCATCCAGTTGTGGGCACCAAGTGTCCCATGGGGGCAGCCCAGCATCAAGAGGCCTGCTGGGGAACAAAGCAGTGTCTTCCCAGGGCTTATTGATATGGGCTTTGGTCTTAATGGAAGCTGCAGAAACCAATGGGACATGTAATCTGGCCACCTGTGGAAGAAGGGACAAAGCAGGGAGATGTATGAAGGTGACACTATGTTGCTAAACATTCCATGTTCTGTAACTGTCCTTGAAGTTAAAGAAGCTAGGGTATAGTGGGGACCAACTGGGTCTCACAGGAATTGATAGTCAGCTGACCCTATGAAGCCAGTCATCAAATCAGTTCAGTTGTTGGCAGTTAGAGAGAGAGAAGATACATTGTAAGAGAGAGAGAGACTTAAAGTAAAGACAGAGAGGATCAGTATTTTGGGGGAAGAACAAAATTGTTACAGGAAGAAGAGCACCTAACAACCATGCTTGAATGTGAAGTGTGTCACAAGGGCTTGTCTTGTAAAGGTAACTTGAAGCGCCACATGAAGGAGAAGCATCTACATCTGACTACCAGGCTTATGCCTGTCAAGTATGCAGCAAGGCTATTCGCTGCCAAGAGAGATTGGATCAACACTGTGCCACAAGTACCCACCTAGCAGCCTGTGCAGAACAAGAATTGGCCAGCCAGGATCCAGGCTATAAGCCCCCAACACCACGCCTACTGATGGAGGGTTATAAGAACCTGCCAACTCCAGGTGCACCACAGACAAATGGGGGTCGTGGATCCCTGTCCCAAGTACAAGGGGCCATCAAACAAGAGCCACCTGAGGCCCACATAGACCTAACAAGCCCAGGCACCCCTGTTCAGGATGAGGACCCAGTTGATTCTCCCCCAGTGCCAAAAGCTTTTGCAGACCCACAGTCTCCATGCTGTATGGATATCTCAAGCCCAGGTACCCCAGTGGAAGATGAGCACCATGAAGGCCTAATACTCATGCCTCCGGCAGAGTTCTCAGATCCACAGCCTTCTACATCAACTGCCGCACCAGATATCTTGCCTCAGAGTAGGTTAGGACTCTCAACTTGGGAGGTTTGGGAGCTTGAGCACCTTGAGAAACTATTGACCAGCTCAGCTGACTCCACAGTCACTGGCCAAATGCCACAGGGTACCAGCCAAAGCCATCATGATTGGGCTTATGAGGACATAACTGATGATGAGGATAGCCAGAATGTTACAAACACCAACCAAGACCAGGCCATGGACTGGGAAGAAGAAGGCCAGGACCAAGGCAAGGACCAAGGTGAGGACCAAGGCGCCGACCCAGGCCAGGACCAAGGCAAGGACCATGACTGCAAAAACAGCACCACTGGCAGACAACAGGGGCAGGCTAGTCCCATCTGTGATACAAGTATAAAGGCCACCTTGCCCATTGTCAACAGCTCTAAGCCTGTAAGCAGTGACAATCACAATAGTAGTGGTTCCCAAGGCAAGGTCAGTCAGCAGGCAACTGGAGCTACGGAAAGCGCAGGGCAGTAGAAGCAGGCTTGGACTGTCCCCCAGGGAAATTACAAGTACTGGAGGATCGCCTGCATAACGTAGAGGAACTGTTGGCCACCCAGAACACACTACTAGAAAAAGTGTGTAGGAGCCTGGGAAATTCCATGAAGGAAAAGTTTATATCTGTGGCCCAAGCACAGACAAAAGATATAAAAACACTCTATTGTGAAAGCTGCCAGCGCGACTACGGCCACTGTAACTCCAGACATAGCCAACATCAACAAATCAAGGATGGCCCGAACGCAATATAAACTGTTGGGTCAGCTACATGTTCTTCATGGCCATCAAGATAGTCTTGCATCTTGCCCAAGATGTCAAACCACTGAGAAACTGCTGGCTGAGGCATGAGGCCTGATGGACAGGATCAGACTGAATAGAGGACTGTTGCCTCTGAGAAGTTGTGCCCTGTGACCTTGTGCTTACCTATGGATTGTAACCAGGAACTGTGTGACCCTACTAAGTTGGATTAATGTGACTTACTTGTGTAATAACTGTGACAGTGTAACTCATGGATCTTAAGGAGTACATAAGATGGACCACATGGACATGTAAATACCCATTAGAATCTTGTTATGTAGCCATCTAGTAGGAATTGCCACTTTTTGTGTAATGTGAATATGTTGTGGAAGTTTTCATTTTTGTAGTGCATTACCATGGACAGTGCCAGTACATGGCACATACTCTTTCTTATGCTATATTTATAAAGTTGCTTATTTTTGAATACTTGGAGAATGCTAGGTCTCCATTCACAATATGTAGCTTAACATGGACATGGATTTATGATGATGGATTCAGAACTTTCTGATGGGAAAGTCATTTCCCCTTGGAAGTTTAGACAAAAGCAGGCACATGCCTGTACAGACATTCATACCTGGAGAGTTGAACTCTTGTGTGCATAGTTCTATTAGGATGAATGTACTTGCTCCTATTAGCACTGGACGCTACTATGATCAAAGGACTCAAACATGACATCCCTTTCTTGGAATGTCATGTGGCAACATGTAAATATTTGTAACTTGTGATTTTGTTTATTTGATTAATATACAGTGCTCAGAGTGTTATGCTCATAGCTTGTATATTTCGGTATGGACAGGAGAGAAATAGATAGCTTAGGAATGCCCAGGAGGACATTCAGACTAGGGATGGAGAGTGAGGGGATTTTTGTAAATACATGTATATAGTTCCATGTAGGTCTTAGGATACTTAGAATGGGCCAGGTTAAATACTGTAAGATGCACAATGCTTGTATGTAGGGGACAGAGCCAGAGGAAGTCACTTTTGTAAATACACCCTGCTTGTGGCAGTACAGCCCCCAAGCCTGGCATCTTGCCAGAGAGGCTGCTGATAAACGCATGCCAGATAAGGGGACTTGCCTAAGGGTACAGAGAGCCAGCCTTTGCATTCCCTGTCATGCTGCCAGGGCATGGGAATGCCCGCATGCGGTCCAGACAGCCAGCCTTTGCATTCCTTGGCATGCTGCCAGGGCATGGGCATGCGATGGGACCTGGAGTGACCCCAAGGATAGGAACAGGGATGGGCATGCAAAGGCCAGACAGGTTTTGGGAATGGGCATGCAAACTTTGGGAATGGGAATGCGAAGCAAGAGTATATAAGGGGGAAGAATTCTGTAGAGGGGTAGTATGAGTTGAGCTGTACGTGGTAAAACACTTAGGCTAGGATGGAGCACTTTGAGCACAGATTTGTAAACCTTGTATATCCTTGTAAGTTTTCATTTAATAAATGGTAAAAAGGAGCTAAGCCTTTATCTTCATTGGGCCCAACAATATAATACATTACCTATAGACTACTACTGGGTATTTGACCTCTCAGTTCATGTCTCTCCAAAAATTAATACCACAGGATTATATTTTCTGATTGACCTCTGCTCACGGTAATGGAGGCCACTACAGCACCATCTATACCAGGAAGCTGACCTCTGGCCTTGACTGTATACATCAGTTATTCTATTCATGGACTTGTCCTGAAGAATGATCTGATGGGGGAGGTTGGGTGGGCTTCCGTGTAGTTTACAGGTAAGAATAATTAATAAATATGTCAGATTCACTTCAAACTTAGTGGGTATGTACATTCAGTAGGTATCTAGCAACTTTGTGCAGATGGTCCTGCTCCAATGATTTTTGGATTTGATTTTTTTTTGGGGAGGGGGGGTAACTTTTGCATTCCTGTTGATTACTATGGGCAATGTAGGTCAACGGGGTCTGCAAGGATAGTTCACAATTTAACTTCTTCAAAACCATATTAAAGCCAGATTCACTTGAAACTTGGTAAAGATACTCCACATACATTTTTGGATTTTTTTTTATATGATTGTGGATGACCTTCAGGTCATAGGTCAAGGTCACAGTGCCTTGCAAAATATAATGTTTTCCCTGCCACATTTTCAAATAGGTATGATTGAAGTTCATCAAACTTTGTCATTATTTACCCAGGTGAAAAAGATGTTTTTAACATGAAAAGGTATCTTTTTGGTTCTCATAGACTGTCTGCACATAAACACAAGTGTCCACAATTGTCACTGTGCACTTGCAGCTGGGCTTTATATGGTACTCAACCTCGGGGGTGGTTCAACATTTTCATGATTTTCTCCAGAGTACAGACAATTTTGTAGAGGGATGGAGTGCGTGTAGAAGGCAGGTGTGCTCTGCTTTTAATGATGCAGTAAAATGGTGATAAAATCATACAAAGTCATTTTAAATCATGATAAATATATATTTTCTGACTTACAAGTGTGTGTGATTATTAAGAGATCTATGATCATACATGCAAACCTATGCAATACATGTAGGAACTAAAACTATAACATGCATGATACATGTAAATTATGAAATGTATTTTTGTTTTGTAAAGTGTTTTCACAGACTTGAACAGATAAATAAAAAGAGGGTCAATGTTGATATAATTGTTTGTATTCCACACTTCAAATTTTTCAAGTGTATTCATATTTCTTGTGAAAATGTTGAACCACTCCTTAATCAATTGGAAGCTGTCCACCATTTGATGCAAATTGTAACATATCTTCGGTACATCTACAAAATTTGTTTTGCAAAGGTCAAAAGCTCATCAAGGTCACATACGTCAAAGTTCCATGTAACTTTGTGCCGATTATTGAACTTTTGAATCTAGGGTGTTAAATGTGAAGCAGAACCAAACAGAGCAGGTCTTTATAGGTCTCTCTGGGTCGGCCCATCTGAGTAATGTAACATGCATGAAGTGCTTTGACCTCGTGACAGGTGGAAGGTGATAAACTGGTTTCCATGGGCCCGTTTATATGGTTCACACAGAAAGACTAGCCAGACTGAATCGTCCATCTAAACCAAGAGCCCATTAAATCAGCCCAGCAGGCAAGAAAGTCAGCTATATGTAATATGAATATTCAAGTGCAACTGCCTTACATTTCAGGCTAAAACAAAGTGAAACATTGCATTTTTGTAGAACTCCTATTTTTACACGATTGTTCAAGTGCAGTGAAAACATTCAGTCTCTGTGCTTCATGTTTGAATTCAGATATTTGTACAAGTTAAGAGTGTTATCTGCACAGTAACTTCTACATTTTGGATCTTCTACTACCCTTCCCCCATTTTGGAGGTGATAGGATTGTGAACTTTGGCATTGGCAATTTGGCACCCTCTCTGTGCATTATGTTTGAATTCAGATATTTGTACAAGTTAAAAGTGTTATGTGCACAGTAACTTCTATATTTTGTATCTTCTACTACCCCTCTCCTCATTTTAAAGGTGATAGGATTGTGAAATTTGGCATTCGCACTAAAGATTTACCTTATTTTATATGTGATGGTCAACATCAACTACACGACAGTTGGTTAGAAGTTCATGATATAGGAAATATAGAGACAAAGTTTTAGTTTCTGCTGTTATTTTTTAACCTATCAATAATTTTCATAAAGATTCAAATCAGATCCAAGTTTTTAACTAGAACAGGCTGATTTTCCAACAGAAAATCAAATGTCTCCCTGTGCGCCCTTACTATTGTCACCCTTATTTTTATAAATAGGCATACGGATTCCAATGATCTACAGATATGGTAAAGTTACACTCTTTATTGACATCTCAAAACATTCATTTTTGATGAAATGCCTACGTGACCTTGAAAAATAGGTCAAGTTCATATATTTGCAGTTACAAGCAAGGTATTACAAAAGTCTTACATAGAAACATAATCACACAAAATGTCAACCTCTTTAAGACAAATCTTTCTCAAGTGCATCTGCAATGATTTTTTAAAAGTGGCCATGTGACCTTGAAAATCGGTCAAGTATACCCATCTACAATCCCAACCTAGTTCAAATTATGGTACATAATCATGCAAAATTTCAACCTCTTAAGTCAATTTTACATAACATGCCCATGTGACCTTGAAAAATAGATCACAGTTACCCATCTGCAATCCCAAGCCAGGTTTTATACAGGAACATCTTCACAAAAAATTTCAACTTCCCAAATCAAATCTTTCTTGAGTTATCATGTCTGCAATGCACAGAAGAAGAAGAAGAAGAAGAAGAAGAAGAAGAAGAAGAAGAAGAAGAAGAAGAAGAAGAAGAAGAAGAAGAAGAAGAAGAAGAAGAAGACAATGTGTCCCCCCGTTGCACGTTGCCATTAAACTTGATACAGATGATTGAAAAGTATCAGATCTAGAATGCAGTACATGTGCAGGAGGGGTGGATTTTGTTGGGGGTTGAGAGGGCTTTAGTGCCCTCTGCCCACCCTTTTCTGTTTTACAAAATACATGTGAATACTTTAGTTTAAACTCTCTTCAAATCTTAGCTGGACTTCAGTCTAAAGGGCTTAGAATCCACCATTTCACACAAAACTTTTCTGGGGTAGGATCCCCAGACACTCATTTTAGCAAAATAAGTCAATGATTGGCTATCCTTTTTTTCATGTTCCTGGTTCTACCCCTGGATGTATGTTGTTTGTGTATCAGCCACCAGCACTGCTTATGGTAGGCTGTCACACTACTCTAAGGTAACCCAGATGTGAAAAAAAATGCAGTGACAATTTTAAGTGTTTACCTACAAAGAACAATATCATTTAGACCATAATAATGTTAACACTGTGCAAGCACGGAACATGCATATGGCTGATACATATCAAGATTGAAGTTACCAGCTGAGTTGAGTGTGTCATGCAAGCCCAAGGCTCAGCCACCTTTTTTTCTGAATTTTGTCATTAAGCCAAATATGATACAGTATCTCACTTGTCCCCATATTCAAACTCTGGTTTAAAAGCAGAATTCCCTGTTACCTACCCCAAAGGCAAGTGATTCGAAATTCTCATGCCGAGATTGGAATTTATAATTGTCCTGGTATAAGGTGGTTGCCACTAAATGATGAATAAATGGTCAATAAATGATGAAACTTTTTGTTGTGTTTTATGTGGAATATACTGTATCCAAAGATCTGGTTACAGTGTAAATGAAGTCAGATGTTGTGCAGGAAAGGATACACTGCTTGTGTATTTTGCAGTCTCTGCCAGTCCACTCCTAACAAGCCTGTCGAGCTGCCGAGATCTTGGTCCTCCAGGTCCGAGCACTCGGAAGGTGCTCAACACTGCAAACCGGTGCACCCGGCTTGGAAGCCTTCGTGCCGACATCCTGGAACCCTGGCCTGTCCGAGAGCTCAGGTCTGAGTGCTCAGACAGAAAGTCCAGGAAGTATGGGAAGCCGGAACCCCGGCCTGTCCGAGAGCTCGGACAGTAAGTCTGGCAAGTATGCACCAGGTGCCCAGCAAGTACCCCTAGCTCCCGGATCCGGGAGCTCGGGCGGAAAGCGATGGCACAGGGGTCGTAGAAGAAAGACACCTAGGAAGGAAGATCCTTCGACTGCTACTGGGCCCTTGGCCCCGGCGGCACCCCTGCCCTGGGCAGAACGTCCTGCCAACCCTTCTACCATAGCACCGGCAGTCCCTTCTGCACGTTTGGTGGCTCCACCACCTAGTAAGCAGTTGGTAATTTCGCTCGTTCCATCCTTTGAGGCGAGTACCCTGCCTCACTCACTCCAGTGGCAGGCGGACCAAGACCTTCTGGAGGAACAGCGGTTGAGGGAAGAGGCTCTCTCTCCTCACGCTGGTGGTGCTTGGACAGGCCCAGTAAAGCTGTCGGCCACGGTCACGGCAGAGGCTTCAGCCCCTGCACCCATGGACACGGCACCTGCCCCTGTCCCTGCAAAGGGTTTTGACCATGTCAAGGCCCTTATCCATAGGCTGGTGGGCAACCAAGCAGTTGTCCCACCAACGGAGGAGAGGTCGGGCGCAGTTGCGCTGTCTTGTCGGGGCTTGTCCCTAGAACACACGAGGCAAAGGACACCCATACCTTTCTCGCCCTTCGTTGCTCAGTTTTACAGCCAGCTGACGGCCAAGACTCAAGGCACACGGGTTCCCGGTGAGCCGCCGACATCTGGCTACTTGAAGCCGGGGCGTCTCCTCCCTAAGCCGGAAGTTCAGGGGAAGTGGTATTCGGTGCCAGAACGGATCTACCTGTCGGGTTCACTGCCAGTAGACCTTGATTGGGAGGAATTTGATTCTCGGCAGCCAAAGGCCATCACTGCATCCGCACAGGCCTACCAACGATTGGAGGAAGTTGCCCAAGGCTCTGTCCTTGCAGCGTCGTACTCTGACGTCTCCAGAGATGCCAACCTGGATTTTTGTAAATGAGTACCAGCAAAAGCCCCAGAGAGTATTTTGGGACACCTGAGAGTAATTCCCAGGCAAAGCTCCAGAGGGTATTTTAGGACATCAGAGAGTGATGACCGTGGGAATTGGGAAGCACAGAGTTAAGCATTTTACTACCAAGAACAAGAAAACAACAGTCCAAGTTCACCAAAATCACTGTCTTTGTAGAGCTAATAGAGTATTGTTCATAAGATCATACAGTCTTTTCTAATTATTGTCACCTGTGGGTTAGACTGATTGAGTCCCACCATGAGTCTTTTTTTAATCCTTCTCAAATGAAATGATTGTTATTAGCCATTCAATTATATAGCCATCTTGGGTAGTTTCAGTAATGAAAAAATAGAAAGTCAAACAACTCTGTAGAGCAAGAGAATTGTTCATAAGATATAGTCTTTTCTTATCTCACATGTCACTGGATTAGACTAACACTAAATCGAGTAGCACTTGACTTAGCACTTTCTGTTTCATTATTGTTATTATTTTTGTAATGAACATCATTGCTTGCCCTGGTACATTCGAACTATGATATGTAACTTCACAGGATTAATCTACTGTTAGTAATATCAGAACTGCAAGAAAATGATGCAATGTATAAGCAGTAACACTGTCACAGGTTACACTGTTATCATTACAGATCCCAGTAGCATGAACATTGAATCATTTCATGTTGATGACTCAAGTTAACAAGTTAAAGGTTTATCTGTTGAGTCAACAGATGAACGTTTTAGCTTGCTTACTGTTGCCTTTTTAGCTTTGTACAGTGTTGTTTTCCCTGCTTTTTGTTCATAACCTACTTTTTGTTCTGAGATCATTGTCATTTTGTGAGTAAGAATTCCACTCAACACTTTGGTACTCAGATTTGGTCTAAATTTGGTTTTGTTTTTGGCAACCAAACTGAAGATTCGCTCACAGTCTGCATTACTGTGAAATATGACCAAAATTCCTAGCATGAATTTTGACAAAGTGTCATATTTGAGAGCACCATTGATGTCAGTCAACTTCCCCATACTGGCCCAGAATTTATCAACACGTTCATATGGTGGCAAAACATCAGTTTTTTTCAGCCTGATACTCCAAGAACTGTGATTCCAGTTTATCCATGAGAGTCGCATCATCCTGACCTAGGATACATGGATATCTGTTCACAAAGAATTCAACTGACTGGAAGTCCTTTTCAACCCTTTTTTCTGGATCAGCAATTTCAGCATGTAGTAGCAGTTTGTCAACATATGGGAATTGCTTCACCATATAACTACATGCTGTTGTGTAGAATGACCTGACAGACTCATAGAATGTTTTAGTGTCAATATCATTTCTGTTTTCTTTCAGGAAATCTTTGGTTTCTTTCCCTATGTAAATTTTATCATCTGACTTCTGCAACAAAATATCATTAAAGTCTACACAGGACCATGATGACAGGAAATAACATCTGGTTTTACAAATCTAAACAACAGATCTCTGAGTTGCTTAGTCAAAGTTCAGTGTAATACATGAATGCAAGGCTCCTCCTTTTGTAGCACTAAGTTTGTTTGATCAAACAGTGGCAAAGCTGATTTCAGGAAATAACAAAACCATTTGTTGTTTTTGTCTTTCAAAAACTGCACTACACGTTCCGGTCTGTCTTGTGTGCGTTGCACCTTGCTGGTCTGTGCATTAGGTGTACTACTGGTATGTTTTGGCACACCACTTGAACTAGAATGCTTTGGCTTATCACTGACACTAGTGGTATGTTTTGGCACATCACTGGGACCAGTAACTTTTGGCTTTGACCTTTCATGACTGCTCGGTTTCATCTTATCACTACTGTGTTTTGGCACATGATTTGAACTAGTAGACTGCTTTGATTTATCACTGACAGTCTTGGCACATCACCAAGACTAGTATGCTTTGGCACATCACTGAGACTAGTATGTTTTGGTACATCATTGGGACTAGTATGTTTTGGCACATCATTGGGACTAGAATGTACTTTTGGCTTATCTCTGTTTTGTTTTGTCACACTTAAATGTGTACTGGTAGTTGATGCAGACTAGTGCCTTGTCTTATCACTAGGAGTATTTGAAGTGGTATGCTTGGACTTATCAGTGGTAAGATCTGGCCTGTCCTTGTGACTTGTATGCTTTGACTTGTCAGTGCTAGTATTATGTTTTGGCTTCTTGGTACTTGGAAGTTTGGGCTGGTGTCTCTGGTCAGGATCAGGCGTTTGCTTGTCAACTTTGCGCTTTGGCTTCTTCTTGGCTACTTAACTGACAAAATACTGGTAGAGTAGTGTCCACTGAGTTAATAATTGGGACAGCGCAATGCCCAAGGAAAGCCACCTTGTACTCACATGCTTAAGTATTTTCCTTATTTCTGTGTCACAAAGTTCCTGGAATTGTTTCAGATCCTGGTGTCGGTTGGAACTTTTGTCTAAGTAATAATAAATGTCCACAAGAGCCTCTTCAAGGTTGCATGGCAAGGCATTGCCTGCTTTTTCAGCTGCAAGATGTATTAGGTGACATGCACAACCCACCATATAAATATTCTCATGTACTTGTAAAATACATCCAGCTACCCCTTTGTTTTTGCCCATCATAACTGCTGCATTATCAGCTGCAAAGCTAATACAGTTCTTCCATGGTATCTTTCTTTTCTTCAATTCTGTGTCCAGCAAAAAATGTTCTCACCAGTTGAAGGAAGACTGCACTCAACTAATGATAATAGTACACAAACAATATGACCAACCTTGCTATTATAGTAGCGAACAACAAGTGGGTATAGCTTTGTGGCTGCCATATCGGTACTATCATCCGTTGCTACACTATAAGGAGAAGTTCCCATAGTTTCAAATATACAATGTTCATCTTTATCACCAAGTGTTTCAATAATAGCTCCAGTTTTCGTTCGGGCGCATTTATATGATTTTGCGATGTCCGAGTCGGTAAACATGGCCTTGAATAATGGTCCCGCATGATCAGTCACTGCGACCGGTAAATTATGTTCTATAACGAAATTTGTGAACAAGACTTCGGCATTGATAACTTTGTAATCATCTTATTGGCAGAAGTCTGTAATCTTGAAGTTTTTGTTTAGCTGTGTTGCTTTTTCCCCGTGCACATTAGTTGATACATGTTTCCGACAATCATACAACCCTCCGTGACTGACAGTGAAATCCAACCGGCACACGGTACAAAAAGCATAGTATTCACCCATGCGTGATTTTGAAATAACTGGGTACTTCACACTGTAAGATGTCTTGTATTTTTGTAACACCTGTTTGGGTTTCTTCGCCGCAAAAGTTTCAGATTCAGGCGACAAAGATCTTTTCTCCGCCATATTTGCTCAGTATGGAATACCGTCGGACGTGTTGTGTCAAGTAATTTCTGGCTGACGAAATACTTTACACTGTACGATGTCTTGTATATTTGTAACACCTGTTTGGGTTTCTTCGCCGCAGAAGTTTCACTTCTAGATCCAGGCGACATGACTTTTTCTCCGCCATATTTGCTCAATTTCGTCGGAAGCCTCCGGAAGCCATTCGTTTTGTGCCGAGTAATTTCATTGGCTGACGAAATACCGTACTGGACGCCCTGATCGTCGCAGCTGGAGGGGTAAAATAATTTTTTCAAAGACATACCTGCGACCATTATGTCGACTACAGTCTAAATTTCCCGGGGACTTAGCCTAGGAGGAACTTTTCTTGAGGATGGAAAAGACCGGCGGCCATGTTTGTTTACATTGCCGGTATACATACATGGAAGATTGACTGATTAAAAGTTGTGATCATCGTCAAAAAGTCTCAATAATGCAATAAAATGTATAACTATAGGCTTACCCTTACTATAATCTGTGTATTCTTGTTCATAGTTTAATATGCAGACATAAAAACTGGGGAAATACCCTCGATCAGTGTTCATAAGACAAGCATACATGTTTGCCATGTGTTAGTCACATGACACACTTGGGATGATTTAAAGAAGCTTGTTTAAGCAATCTCGTGAGAGTCTCCCAAACGAGATTAGTCATGGCGGCACCCTAATGGGAACAATTGTGAATCATCCAGGATGGTTTTGCAGCGAGATTTAAGAAATTTAAATTACAAAATAGCAAATAGCAAAGTTTCATAACTCATAATGTTTTAAAGTAGCCATATGATAGCATTTACCCGCTGATAGCAAGAATCTGACACAAAACGACAGTTTCAACATGAAAGTAAGGAGCGAGATTCCAGTTCACTTTTCACATACCAAGACAAAATAAAGAGGCACCAAAGGTGGATGTTTTTAAGTTTATTTACTTTCATTTTAATTTTATTCACCAGCTTTAAATCACAGATTTTCGTTCATTCCTTGTCATGAGGAGCCTGGTTATACTTCTTCATGGTATTATACCCGGTAGACCATTTTTTAAAAAAAATTTGGGGGGGGGGCGACTATTGTGCCGCACATACCGTTGAAGTGTCTTATTCCCCCTCCACAGTTGGGGGTACGACCTTTGTGAGGATGAGACCATTAGGGCATCCAGTACGGTACCTGGACCGCATATGGAAAATACTGAATAATTCGGCGGTAGAACTAGAAAAAACAATTATACACGTAGTCAATGCGCTCAGCATTCCATGCTATCTGCAGTGTATTTAATAAAGTACGGCTTTTGGGTTTTTTTTTTTTTTGTACATTTCTTAGGCAGCGTAATATCTAGTTCTCTCGGCGTAATGGCGTATTTTACTGCCCATATCGTAATGATTATGGCGAAATCGTTATAGTTGGCATCCCTGGGTCTCGTTGGCCACCTTGGGGTCTCTCCTGGAGGACCTCAAGGGCTCTCTGCAGGTCACGGAGACAGTGTGAGACTGGTTGGACCAGGCGACGCTGCTTGCGACTTCGTTGTCGTGAGTGGTAGATCACCAGCTCCGTACCACTTGCACGCTCGAAGCTAACCTTCGTCTGTTGCAGAGGGATGCCTTCCTCCAGGGTCAGTAGCTGACTGACCCGATTTTTCGCTCTTCTCAGGAACTTTGTTTTGAGGAGAGATGGCGAATGCTGTTCGGCGGACGCAGGAGCTTCGGGCCCACTCTGCTGAACAAGCACATTCCAAGGCGCTGACTGACTCTGCTCGGTCGTTGCCATCCTTGGCCCCCACAGTTCTCCTGGCTTCTACAACCACCTTTTCCTCGTCCCCAAGCGAGACGGCGGATGGCGCCCTGTCATAGACCTGAATACTTATCTACAAGTCCCGTCCTTTCGGATGGAGACACCCCAGTCAGTGGCAGCAGCCCTCAGGCCCTTGGAATGGACCATGTCTCTGGATCTCAAGGAGGCATTCTTCCATATGCCAATCGTGGAGTCTACTCGGAAGTTCCTGCGATTTGCATTTGCGGGCCAAGTTTACCAGTTCAGGGTGCTCCTGTTCGGTCTCGCCACGGCACCGCTGGTGTTTTCCAGGTTTGCGCAGACAGTTGCTGCTTACCCTCATCGCACAGCCGTTCACATTCGTGTACTTGGACGATTGGCTTATCCAGGCACTTTGGCGCTTAGATTCGCAACGTCACACGCCGACCTTCCTGGAACTATGCCAGTACCTGGGCCTAGTAGTGAACCTACTGAAGTCCAGTCTTCTGCCACAGCAGATCTTTGTCTTCCTCGGCATCCATTTCGATCTGGTAGTCTGCATCTGTCGGCCCTCAGATGACAGATGGGACAGACTTCAGCTTCTGCTCCACCCATTTCTGACTGGCAAGGTCCACTCTGCGCAACAATGGCTCGCCCTGCTGGGCTCCCTGTCCTCCATGGACTCTCGGGTCCCCTTAGGCCGGCTCCAATGTTGTCCACTGCAGCTCGTGCTGCCCAGCTCACCATGCACACAGACTTGTCGAGGTCCAGGTGGGGAGCCCACGTGGAGAGCAGAGCGGCGTCGGGAATGTGGCAGGCATCCTTCAGACCTCACCACATCAACTGGTTGGAACTGGAGGCGATACGCTTAGCGCTCCTTCAGTTCCAAGACCTGGTGGAGCACAAGAATGTTCTCGTAATGTGTGACAACCGGACCGCGGTGGCCTACCTCAACAGGCAAGGCGTACGCGCTCCCAGAAGCCAACTGAATTGGCCGGGCTCATTGTCAGATGGTGCTACGCCAACAACGTTCGCACACACACAAGACACGTCCCGGGACAAAACAAAATCCTGGCCGATCAACTCTCGAGGAGAGGTCAGCTGGTAGGGACAGGGTGGGTGCTCCTCCCAAAGGTCATTCAGGCCATGTGGGCGAGATGGGGAACCCCCCCACATGGATCTGTTTGTAACTCGTGAGAACCATTAACTACCTGTGTACTTCTCGTCTGTCCTAGATCCACAAGCCCTAGCGGTGGATGCTATGGCAATGGACTGGAACAACCTGTGGGCATACGCCTTTCCTCCTTGGCAGATCCTTCCGAGGGAATTGCGTAAGGTTTGCTCCCACGATTGCAATCTAATCCTGGTTGCCCCCTGGCGGCCGCAGAGTGGTTGCTGGGTAGACCTGCTGGAATTGAGCGTCGAGCCTCCGCTACGGCTACCCCATGGCTGAAGTTTCTTGTGCAACCGCGGACGAGCATGTTCCATGGGAACCCTCAAGTGCTAAACCTCCACGCTTGGCGGTTTTCTCACAGCACATCTGCAAAAGAGGCTTCTCAGAGACGGTTGCAGATAGAATCGCCCCAGGGGGGCTTCGATCTTCTTCTTTGACTGTTTACTTGGCTCAGTGGCAGGTGTTTTCAAGTCTGGTGTGCCAGTAGGTGAATTCACCTTTGGGCTCCGCATATTGCGAACATTGCCGACTTCCTGTTGTTTCAATGGGAAATATTTGGCAAGAGCTCGAGAACAGTTGAGAATTTTCGATCAGCCATTTCCTGAACCCTTGCCCACGTCCTAGACGTTCGCATCGGGAGCGATCCTTATCTGTCCGCACTTATTGCGTCCTTCTACACTGACAGGCCAGCGATGCGTCAAATCCTACCCCGGTGGGACTTACCCCTGGTTTTAGTTATGTTGAAGAAGTGGCCCTTTGAGTGCCTTGAGGACCCCAAAAGGGTGTCTTGCAAACACTGGACGTGGAAGACATGTTTCTTTTTAACACTGGCTTCGGGGACTCAAAGAAGCAAGATCCACGCTCTAGCAGACGACCGTCTTCAATGGTCACCTGACCACACTCAGGTGACACTGAGGCCTCATTTTGGCTTCCTTGCAAAGAACCAAGTGGGTCAAGATCAAACTACGGCCTTTAAGGGTTTCACCCGTTGTGTGATGGACCCGGCTCTCCCTCTGGAGGAGACAGCCCTCTGCCCAGTGATAGCTCTTCGCTGGTATCTTGCTTGCACGGAGGGGCTCAGAGGACAGAGGCGTACCCTTCTTCTACCTCTTAGTAACCCAAGGAAGGAGCAAGTTGGCCAAAATACGATTTTATCGTGGATAAGGCAGATGATCCTTGACGCCTACGAGACAGCGCTGGACAGGCCTGGTGCCCTACAACTGGTCTCTGCTAGAGCCCACGAGGTAAGAGCCTTCGATGCATCCTGGCGTGCCCTGAGGGACGTTGCGGTTATCGACATTTTGCGGGCCTGCCGCTGGCGATCATCTACGACTTTTGCCGAGCACTACTTGCGTGACATGACTCTGCTTGAGGATGGCACGTTCGCCTTTGCGGGCATAACCAGCTCCTTTGCATAAGTTCCGTTAGGCCTGCATAGGTTCCGTTAGGCCTGTCGGATCCCATCTCAGCTGCCACAAGCGTTCTGCAGGCATGCTTACCTGGTTGCATCCGACTCGCCCATAGGTCGGCGCATTTCTTCGTGGGCCTTGTAGGGCTCCGTGCCTACTAGACCTAATCTCGGACAGTTTCAGGCAGCTGCTGATTTCCCGGCTTGTTGCCGTTAGATTTTGCATGCCGCTCGGGGAACCTTAACGGCCAACCCGCCTGGTTTCGCGACTAGGTCCTGTTAGATCTCCGGGACCGATGGAGCTTGAAACAGATTACGCTTACCCACGAGGCAAGCAGTAGGCAGGTTGGCGGGGGGAGCATCGGGGGGTCTATGGCGGTCCCATGCGTGTCGGTTAGGAGGGTTACCGGTTCAGCCGGATTCTGCTGTTGGCGGCCCCATCCCCACGATGCTCTGGGGTTTTCCCTTCAGAAGGCGCCTCCTCACTCGGACCAATGGCTTGCCCCCAGGCAGTTGGTCCCCTGGTTACGAGGTCAGTGTAGCCGTGGCGATTACCCCCCACCAGTACGTTTGTATATCAGCAATGGTGGTTGAGAGGTAAAGTTATGTAATTCATACGCAATATTTGAAGTAATATTAGTATTAATAAGTACACTTAGCTCTCAACCACCAGAGAAGCCTATCCGACCATCCCCGCTTTCCTCTTTCAAGCTATTGTCACTGACCCCTGGCCAAAAGAGGACGGAAGATACGGGGCGCATGTGCACAATGACGTCACAATTAGTTCCAAATGGACCAAGAGATGGCACCACGGGACCGTCAGGTTTTGATCAAGAGTGAGCAGACAAGCTTCTCATCTCGTTGGGCATCATGCAGAGGTCTTGGCAATCGTGCTTGAGAGGTAAGTGTATTTATTAATACTAATATTACTTCAAATATTACGTATTGGTCTTATCTGAGCCAGCTGAAAGTCCCTGTTTTGTATGTGATGGACCCATTTCACCCTCAACACCTAATACCTGTGGCATCAACCACTGCAAGGTCTAAGATCACATGCCTTAAACGTGAGCATGTCCATAAAGTCCCTTGGCTTGCATGCTGTGATTCCACAACTTCACAGAAAAGATGCAGAGTATGATGAATGACAACTCTGCCACAGTTATGGCATGATGCCTATTACACTTGACCCAGTCCTGTGTACCCTGTGAAGGTGCATCCCCCCCCCCCCCCCCCCGTGTGCTTGCATGCAGCAAATGGCAAAATCCCACAATAAACCTTACTTTGTGTTGAAATTGCCCATGACGGTGCTACAGTGTTCCACTGTAAACAACAACACAATATAGAGGCAACCGATTTCTCATTTATTTTCTTGTCAAGTACTTCTGGAGGCATGCGAGATCAAAACAATCTTGTTGGCTTTTTGCATGAGAGCATTTTAGTGACACTCAGAGAACTTTCCAACTCATGATTGGTCAAACATTGCAAAAACCAGGGACGTGCTATAGGTGGACTGCCAACGGGAGCGCTAATCCCTTTAGTGGTCAACTGGGCGCGACGACTACAAAGCATGTTCAGTAGCGCCGCTCAAGTTAATCCCCCCTGCGCAGTCCGATTGTTGTTCCATCTATGTTTCCGCGTTGGGTTGTATCGGGTTACTTACATCAGGCTTACATCCAGTGTGCTATTGTACCAAGTTCAAAAATGGAGTTTTATGCATGCGCAACCAGACTCATCATTTGAATCAGAACCGTGCGAGTCCATCGATGTGTTTTTCGTTGAAATCGGCCGATTGAAGGGAAAGTTTTTGCATTTTTTCTGTCCAAAATGATGCAAAGTTAGACAACTTGCGTGCGTAATAACTCCTTACGCCATAATCAGCAATAAAAAATGTAGTTTTAGATGGATAGTGTATGCCAGTAGGATCATGATGGTGGTTTCATTTCTTGTAGCTGAGCCTGGCGTAACGCTAAATTATGACTTTAAAATGTGGAACAAGGTGAAAAATTTTGCACATTTCAGTCGGTGACGCGATTATTCTCACCTTTCATCGTGTGACCTGGCCACGTTTATATCAGCGGCCAGCACGGACCGTGGAGTTGTGTTTGTTCAGCACTGAAGGTGCTCGCTCAAACACCCGATCACTTGAGCAGCAGCAACATAGATGGTACAAAGGGGGCCCCCCCCCGTTGGTAGTCCATCTATAGCACGTCCCTGCAAAAACTGAAAAAATACTCCAAATTGTGTTACAAACATACCCTTGAATGCTGCTGTTATAATAGATTGTATTAAGCAATTTCATTTGTATGGTATTACTCTTTTATTTATTCATTTTTGTAAAATGTGATATACACATGTCCATATGGCACCACAGATATTTCGGACGGGATACATGTACGACTATTGTACAAACTTACTTATTTGACATCTTCAACTTGCAGTCAGAAAATTTGATATGTACTGGTAGAGTTGTCACTGGTAACAAAAGGAGGATTGCCAAAGGTTACAGCATAAACACATTATATTTACAATACAGCAATGTCATCAAGAGAAGCTATAAAGTGGATTAATTTTGTCAATATGAAGTCCTAAAAGTTCTTTCCATGTGCTAATTACCAGTTTATTTTCAAAGTCACAGATGTTGCAAAGTAGTCCTGGGATACTGCTAAACTTTGTCCCAGCTGAAAACCCAGTTGCCTCAACATCAGAGGGAAAAACGCATAACTGATCACTGGCCAGAATTCCTATAAATGGTCCACTGAATAAAAGAACACCTACTGGGAATGGGCAAAACACCTGAAGTTACCTTGCAATAAATGGAACAGTTGCCCCAGGCAACTGGACATTTCTGTTGTTTGAGCCATTTGCTACTGTCTAATTATGGTGCTGTCTCTTTCAGACTTTGAAACATTCAGCTGCATAAATAATGTACCTTTTCCCTCAAATCAGGAAAATCATTTTTTCTACTGCCAATTCAACCAGGGTCTTATAATTTTGACTATATATACCATAAAATGACATCATGTCACAGACAACTGGATAATTACCAACTACATGTACGTGGCCTCATGTTTTTTTTTCTAATTCTATAATTTATCATGTAAAATTATTAAAATATTGATCTATGTACATTTAAAACATACATGTAATGACATCACTAATTTCACATGTATCAATATATTGTAAGAATACAACTAATACATTACACATAATAATTAATGATTTCACAATAACTTTGTCCATATTTTCTTGACTTCAAGAATAAATTACAATAAATGACAGCTGCTAATACTTTTCTGTCTTAATGTGCTAAGGTCACAGTAAGGTAAAATTATAGCCAAATACTGTTTCAATATTTATACATGTCACTTTCCCCCTACAATACAATAAAATAACAATGTTAAAATACCTGAATTATTGAGACCAGCTCTGCAGTCAAGATAAATCTGGATTTATCATTATCCTAGGGCCTTAATTGTCAGAAACTCTACATATACTGGAATCAGAGAAATATACCAGCTCTGATGGCACCGGTACAAAACTAGAAATTTCACTTATTAAAACTTGATATGCCCACCTCAATAAAAGCTCAGTCACAAATATTATGAGTAAATTTATCTAGAGTGTCACAGCAAAATGTGACATATAAAGAGTAAATTATAATAAACTGGCACAAGAAAGATGGTGCCCACACTTGTGAGGAACGAAAACAATGATGTCTTACCAGTACACTAGAGGCGGCACAGTTCATTATGTGGAAGATGCTGGCTGCCTAGACACAAATTGTCATCTGACAGGCTCATATGTACTTTGCATGTGGGATAAAAAGACTGAGAGCAATCCCATTCCATGTAACTTTCTGTTCTTTCTACATATAGTTCACATATAACTGTTCAGTCAATGGTCCAAGTGAGTTCATGCAGATACAATTTAAAATTGCCCACACCTCAATATCAAATTGGAACTTCCCACAACGGCTGTGGAAACCACACTATTTAAGAGTTGTATAAAAATGAGACCTGTAATTAATACCCACTGTATCCAATATAGCCTAGAGTTGCACTGTATAAAAAAGTGTCCCCAGTGATATGAGTGCCGTTGAAAAGTAGTTCCCTAATATGTCAGCAGGTGGAGCTTTTCCTCATTACACTCCAACTTTGCTTCAGAGTGCAGTTGTTGTCCTTGTTGAGCAATTATGCTCTGCATAAAAGGCATCTTCATATACAGGGATATAAATATACATCTCTATATATTTTGGTAGACCTTCAGTGAACAAAAATCCAAGAAACTTTATTTGACTGTAAGTAGAAAGCTGTACATAGATGAAATGTACAGCCAATTTGCACGACTGGTGTGGTACTTATGCTCACAGAAATGCTCCTTGCCAAATCCATTCAGTTTCCTGCACAATGACTAGATCAGAAACATTTCAGGTGGACGATGTTACTGCCTACATCTTGGTACTCCTCATAGGCAATCCAGCTTGGAGCAAATGTAGGCAGGCTTGCCAACACGGATGCTCCACACCACACAGAATATTTGCGATCTTCAGGAGAGGATACGTGCACACTGTTGGCTAGACCAGGTGGCAACATTGCTGTTAATTCTTGCTCCAGACGCTGAGTAATGCCAGGAAACATGGTACTTCCACCTGGAATTGATATGAATATAACCACTGAAAAGATTCCCCCATCATTCAGCGCAACATGTCGTCCATGTCATACATGATGTAATCCGTATATACATATTCTACCTACTTCCAGTAGAATGCAAAAGCTTTACAGGCTGATGAATATTTGATCACAGTGTTGTGTGCTGTGAAGGATTATCAAATTAAATCATTGAATTTGTATTGTAAATTTCAAGACAGCTTTGAGATTGAACCCTTTTTTCACACACACATACTTATTAAACAGATATAATTTTAGTCAACTAAGAATCCGTGCACCCTGCTGTTGAATCCAGTCAATGCACTAAACCATAAAACACCTGTTGACAAACGTTTTACTGTGTACAACGAGAGCTATTAAGGGTGGATTCCATGCACTGCTAAAATGTAAATATCAGGTGCTAATAGTGACATATACCAAATTGTTTGACATAGAGGAAATTTTCAGACTTTAAATACTGATGACAAAACTTTACACATGTATATCATGGAATTGATGCCAGACTGCCATTTTTCAGTATATAAATTACCTGTATGACACAAGAAACAGCTAGGATAGCGACCTGGCTGTCTTATTGTAAATATTGCCCCAGTTGCTGCATAAAGTTGATTAATGATTTGAGGCCTAATGTCACTTGCTTCTGGCTGGTGTTCAACATTTGAACCAATGTACTTACTATATTTGCAAATTCAAACACTTTTCTTTTTGAAATACTCTTAGTTTATCTCCTTTAAAACAACATCATGTCTTTAACTACTTGCCTAAAACACATCGAATTATATAATCATGTTGTTTGGATTCTTATTGATGGTCATTTTAGGCCTAGAGGGCTTTTCTGATGGATTGATGTTGGTGTTGGTGTCGCTTTGTGGACTTATATGGATGATGATCATTGTTGAGATGGTGGTTGCAAGTAGTACCTTTTTAAATACTGAATTTTATTGACATTTTCAACAAGTTAAGAACCTCCGCTTACAAATTCTCTGATGTATTGCAAATTTTGGTTCCTTTTCATAAATTGTATGGTCCTGTTGTGCATGAATGATGCACCTGTTCCAGACAATTTACTGAAATAGGCCTATAATTTCAAACAAAACCTTTTGCATTCTGTCATGTTAAAACTAGATATGGCTTTTTCGACCCTATGGACCTTTGCACTTACGTTTTGGTCTCTTTTGGGTAATTTCAAACTATAAATTTATGTGTTTCAGCTATACATACCAAGGAACATTGCCTTTGGTCGGAATTGACTTGGATTTGTTTCGTTAGGACTACGGTTTGGATATGGTAATGACCCTGTCTAATTACAGGGTGCGCCTGTTTCATGTCATGTCCAGTTAATTCTTATTTGTCTTCATCTCTTTGTGGCTATATTTGTATGGGACCATACCATTTAAAGTGGTGTATATTAATGAAGTATTCATAATACATGTAGTTTAATTGACTGAACAAAAATAAACTTCTGAGTTACTATCAACATGTCCCTTAATCACAGACTGACAGTCAGCGCTGTATTAGTCCATTCTGGTTGTCTTTATTTTTGTGTTTGTTTTTTCTTGAGCACAGATGATAAAAATCAATCAATCATGCCAACAGATTTTCTTGCACCTTTGACCAGTGATGTATTACCCCCCCCCCCAAGTGCTGCCTCGTTAGGTCAAAGGTTGGAAGTAAACATAGAAATCACTCATTATTATTAAAGGTGTGTAATTTGTCGGCTGAGATTTGATCTTCAAAGATCAACCTTTGCACACCTGAACACAGGTGAATATGTTCAGCAAGAAGAATGATGACTGCAGTGTGTTTGTGATGTGATTTAGCCGTCAAAATTGTACACGAGTGTTCTGATCAGTTCCAGTTGGAGCTCACCTCAGACACAAAATTTTGTTGTTCTGTGCAAGCATATTATGACAAAGTCATCTGTACCCTGACTGGGGTGTCTCTCAACACTGAAGATTTTTCTGTACCTTTGAAAGGCAACATGTCATATTTGTGGAGGTCAAGTCTTAAGTTTTTTGATGGGTGGGTGCATTATTCAGTTGAATGTTCACTTATCAAAATGTGAGCAAGTGAATGAAGATGACCATGCCCTACTCTGTGTCTGTGTGGGTATTTTTTTATTTTTTATTATTATCTTTTTTTAAAAAAACATGTAACTACTGGTATTTGGCTTGACCTCAGACTAATGTCCTCTGACCCCCCCCTCCCCCCCTACTGCTGGGTCTATGTATCTATGGATGTATAGGAGGATGGTACTTGGGAACTTGTTCCCTAAATTGGATGAACTTAAGAGGATGCACACCTGCCAAAAATGTGAACTTCTAAAATTCTTACCCGAGAGAATGATATTTGCAGTCAGTTGCTGCCGCAGGTCAATATCACACTGCATTATGGACTTGTAGACACTCTGGTGAATACCAGGTAACTCTCGTCCGAGCAATGATGGCTGGAACAGGGCTTCAGGGCATCTAGAATGAAAGATCATATTGAGATAATGTTCTTCAGTGTAAAAGTGTGTGTGTGTGTGCATGTGTGCACATAAACATACATACACATAAGAAGCTGCACAAAAATCAATCATCAACACTTACCTTGTCTTTCTGATGTTTTTTTCATTCTAATTCTTTCAGCCAAATGTCATAAACTTCAAATGCATTTTTGCAGTAAATTGCAGAGTGATATGGTATTTGGTTTAAACTTATTTTATTTTTCAATTGGGAAGAAGGGCAAGCCCTATATTAATCCCTCTTGAGGAATTAGACAATATTACAGGACAAGATGAAGCAAGTTACTTTCAGTGTAGTGTACGCTGCTTTTTAAAATTCTCAATTAATGATATATATATACACCACAGACACTACACTGAAGAACAATAAATGAAGGAACTGAACATAACAAAGACAAGACACATAGTGGGACACTCATAAAACAAATCTACTGAGCAGGTTACTTCCATCAGGAACTTATGATTAGAACCGGTCATGTGTTACAATGTATATTGACATCAAATTGAAAGCTTTTAGCGTCATCAATATAGTTTTGAACAGCAAGAAATATCAACTTATTATTTTCAAGGCTACAAGCAGCAGAACCGAAAGTAGAGTTTGAAGTGTAAACGGAGCAAAGTTTATCGTAGCTGCAAGTAATTTATTGCGAGGAATTAAATATCGAGGACAAGAGGAAAAGAAATGCAAAAAATCTTCAACACCAGTACAGCATATACAATCAGGCCAATCTTTAAGACCAATTTGAAACAAATGTTTGTTAAGCTGGCTGCGGCCCATATGTAATGGAGTATGTAACACAGGCACATTTTCTTTTACGAATGTAATAAAGAGAAGGGTCTTTCACTGGGTGTAAAACAGGAGTCTGTATTTTCCTTTCAAATTGTGACAGGGAAGGGGTATTCATAGTATCTAAGGGAAGAAGGTTTCATAGGCGTACGGCAGAAGGATAAAAGGACTTATCAAACAGATCTGCACGAGCTCTTAAGTGGGGTAAATCACGCCACCTGCGAGTGTTATAATTGAAATAACAGTGATATGGCATTTTATACATAATGCTGTTTGTTATATGAAGCATTCATTGACAATTCTTCAAACTTGTGTTTATACTGAGAAGGAATAACTTCAGATAAATTAATTAAATAGCACATTGCGAGTGCCATAATATTCCTTATTAGTACCCTGGCCCCTGCCTCATCTACTCAGGGGTGGAAACACAAAAGCTGAACATTCTACATTTTATAGATTATCTCATTGCTATCATGTTCAAAATGCACACCCATGATTGGTGCAAATCTTGACACTAGATGTAGTGAGCAAAAGATTACTGAACATTCCAATCACAGAACATAAACATGTGACCTTGAGACTTAGGTTAAGGTCACCAAATTCTGGTGTCACCAAGAGATCACCCAAATGCATCACTGTGTAAAATCTGAACAGAATCAGATCCGTTACAAAACTTTGTTTTCACAGGGCATACAAACTATCTAAGAACCTTCAGAGCTATTTGGGACACTATTGTATTGTATTTTCCCACCTGAATCGTTCACTGTTGATGTTGACCATCTGGCCATCGGGCATGGCATAGAATTCTGCATGTTCACTGGATGTTGCTGCTTTACAAAGCTGTGCCTCAAAGTTCTGGGCAACAGCTTTCATGTAAATATGCAAGAAAAACCCCCATCACACTTCATGTTACATTTCTATAAGTGCTATTTACATTACTTTTTTATCTTTTAAAATTTATAAACAGTTTACTTCCCATAAAGTTGTCAGAGCAAAAACAATACATATATAGGTACATGCACCTGAGCATCAACACATTTATAAATTCCACTTGCAATATATTTTGTACATTAGGTTTTTTATGTGAGGTAGTGATCTGGTGAAGACTAATAGGAAATCTTACTGTTTAATTTCCAACTTTTATGAGTGATTAAAGTGGTTGCCATGGCAACCCGTCACGTGACTATTAGCAATTTATTGCACATAATGAAACTTAGCATTCCAGCCATCACACTCATGATATATACTTTTGGTATGGTTCAAAGAAAACTGTTCCCACTGCACTGTGTTCAATGAAAATTGATACTGTTCCCACTGCACTGTGTTCAATGAAAATTGATATTTTTATTTTCACTGGTACAAAAAATAACCTGACACTTTAAGGGTTAAGCATGAATGGTTCAGGAGTAAAAAAGTTTTAACATTCGAAGATCACAGAAACCAAGCAATGATACCTTTCAATAAGGTCTACCAAATAGGTACCCTAGGAAGTTATACTTTATTGCAGATACTTCTTCATTGTCGCAGAACAAGGCTTACTCATTCCATATATTTATAAAAAATACATGTATTTTCTATATATGCCTGTACATATATATGTCCTACCCCAACCATTTCGAAATACAATCCATTTTCATGACAAATTGTTCAAAAGTAAACTTTTTCGAGCCCTTCCCTCTTAAACCAGCCAAAACTGGCTGGTGGTTAAATGTCTGTTTCAATGTTTTTGACCAATTTCAGCTGTAACTAGACATGCCTTCAATGCAAAGCCATGACTGAAGGGTCTGCCTTTTGCTCCAATTAGGTCATGATGACACCAAAATCTAATCAGTTCATCTTGCCAGGTAAGATAAGCACATTTCCAAATTTGAGCAAAATACACGAAGGCATTCTGTAGAATCGCGGTAATGAGAATGTGCACATCCAGACGGACAACCTGAAAACAGAAAGTGTCCCCCCATGGGGCGGACCCTTAATGAAAAACAATGTGAATAAGAATTGTTGATGAGACCTGTGAAGATAACATGACCCAGGTCAACAGCTTCTCTCAGTGCGGGTTAGTAACTCAGGTTTTGCATCACATTTTCTGCAAAAAACTTCAGCACAACTCTAATGGCCCTTGCTGTACCAGAAGACAAGGGGTCTCTTACCTTCATGAGGTATGCTGTCAAATCACGTCCTGCCAGGTCAAGCCGCTGTACAGCATGAGGCAAAGAGCAGCCCTCATATATGGGAACCACATGACTGACACCATCACCGCTGTCAAGGACCACCCCAGTGGTCCGTCCGGACGCATACAACGACATCACAGCCTGGACAGCTACGTAGGTGGCAGGCACTTGAAATGACTCAAAGAGGATTTCTATCATTCGCTCACGATTCTTCTTTGGGTTAAGTGGGGCTTCTGTGATAAGGACTGGGTGCTCCTCAGGGAATACTCGTAGTTGGTCATAGAAAGCATGGTTCCAAAGCTGCCAAGCAAAAGAAAAAAAAAGTGAACAAAATATCAAAATAAACAAACAGGGACACAAGTTAAGTACTCTAAATCACCCAATGAACTGAACGGTATGGAGTTGATTGCACAACCTCCACATCCATCACTACACCTGTATGCAGTTTCTCCAGAATATTCCTCTGCAAGTTGCTAAAGTGTATACTGCATTATCTCTCATGCACCCAAGGCGCTTACGAAATAGAACATCAGCAAACCTCTATTTACATACAGGTCTACATTTGGATGATTATAGCTCAATTAACACAGAAATGATGGTCAACTATTTACGGAGAGAAATGGGGGGGGGGGGGCACTTGCACGGACAAGAGCACTCACAAGACATAATAGATCAGTTACAATGCATAAATTAAAAAGTAGAATGGTATTTCTCCCTATAGTATACAGTGACTAACAATTCAGACTTTTTTCTATTTTCTCTTTAAAAAACTAACCAAACCAAAAAGAAACAAAACAAAAATAAAATAAAAAAACACACATGCAGATATGTCTATAGGTGACAAGAAACAGATTTTCTTACCAGTTCTAGATCATTCCAGTCTGTGACTATGCCATGTTCCAGTGGGTACTTGAGTTTCAGGACTCCTCGCATGCTTTGTGCTGCGTCTCCTATATAGCTTTCCTTGTAGCGGCCAATTATTACATCCTGAAAACAAACAAGGACGAGTCTTCACGTGCAAGGAACTCAACCTACATTTAGGATGTATAAATGAGTAAATATCAAAACCTTGAGAAATTGTCAAGTGAATGCTGAGAAATTTCTAGCATCTGCAATGAAAGCTTCAACAAACACATTTTTCATAAAAGTGTGTTTTTTTACTTCAAATTGCTGCATACTTCATCCACAACTAGAAGTGAGTTTTTTGTCCGAAAAACATTATGCATCCCCCAAGCAGGGGCCTCCCCTGTAAGCAGGCCATCATTCTGCTGCAGAAAGTTTGACCTTGACCTCAAGGTCACCTCTTACCAAATTAAGGGAAGTCTCATCTGGGTAAATGATGACAAAGTTTGATGGACTTGCATCATACCCATTTGAAGATGTGGCAGGGAAACCACTTTATTTTGCAAGACATTGTGACCTTGACTTTTGACCTGAAGGTCACCACAATCATATATAAAGAGATACCTCGCAGAACTATCGTGCCTCCAAGAAGGCTGCAAGAGGGCCTTCCCAAAGATCAAAATCTTGCTCCACAACCAGCCGACCCGGCTGGTACCAATAGTGCTGCTGCCTTGCCACAGAACATTTCCGACTTGGTGGCAGAAGGCATACAGCGTGGTGTGCAGCTTGCACTTGAAGCCATGGCTGCTGCCAGCCCACAAACTGTGCCAACAGATAATAGTACTCTTGAGCCAGTACCCACAGGTAATGGTAGTTCTATTTCCCCAGCTGTGCACACAAACAATCAAGTTTCGCAGGGCAATGTTAGTTCTTTAGATGCTACAGTAGTAGAGGCTCCTGACCAAGGAATGGGTCTGGATGAGATCACTGCAGCCTCAGCGGCTGGTAATTTTATTCCTATGCTGCCAAATAAATCAGCACAGTACTCTGTTGCCAAACCCATCCATGCTCAGGTGCCTCTATGTCTCCGCCAGAAGATCTGGTCAGGAGAGTATGTTGACTTCAATCTACTTTTGAATAGGGAAGATAGGCCTGTACGCCTAGGTACATTTGACAATGGAGGGGAAGTCCCTCAGCTAGTATGGCGTCTGTCCAAACAGCATCCATTGTCCATAGCTGAATGGACGGACGCATTTCACATCTTCATGTCTATACTCATCATGAAGGAGCCTAACGAGGCTTCCAACCTTCTGAAATATAATACCCTTGTGCGGAGCATTGCTGCGGAGGGAGGTGACTGGCGTCACTATGATGAAACTTTCCGGCGTTCACGGCAGTCTGAGAACCTTAGATGGGAGGATGTCGATAACGTAACCATGAGTTTTGCTATATCACGCGGTATGGTCCGCAAACGTGATAACCAGTCCAAGGGCCAGCCCTTTCGTGGCAAAAATCAAAAAAAGAAAATGTGAATCCCAAAAGGATATTGCTACAACTATCACCTTGGCAACGAGTGCTCTGGCCCCTGCGACTACAAACACGCATGCTTCAAATGTTCTGCCTCCCATCCAGTTCTCAGATGCCCCAAAAAAGATGAGAAAGACGGTCAATCTCCCTCTGCGCGACGCCCCAACAAATAAATTGCCTACACCCATCAATATAGACAAACTTCAGGCTCTCCTTAAGGGTTACCCGCAAGACAAAATTGAATTTTTGGCAAATGGTTTTCGGTACGGTTTTTCTTTAGGTTTCGAAGGCGAAAGATCCGGTCAAAATTGTAAAAATTCTAAAAGTGCAAGGTTGCACCCAGAGATTGTCACTCTGAAAATTGAGAAAGAATTGGCTGCTGGCAGAATAGCCGGGCCTTTTGACGGAAAACCATTCCCTGATTTGCACTTAAGCCCCCTGGGCTTGGTACCAAAAAAGGATGGCGACTTCCGTCTCATCCACAACCTTTCGTATTCAGAGAGTGATGAGGTATTGTCTATTAATGAGGGAATCCCTCGGGCCATGGCACGTGTCCAATACGCAGGTATTGACGATGCGGTACACTATCTCAAGTCTCTAGGACCCAATTGTTTCATGGCTAAGGTCGACATTTTGAACGCCTTTCGGCTTATACCAGTCAGACCGGAAGATTATAGTCTGCTGGGTTTTACTTGGAAGGGTAAATATTATTATGATTTATGCCTTCCAATGGGCGCCTCCAGCTCGTGCCGTACGTTTGAAGCCCTAAGTTGCGCATTGGAATGGATTTTGTTACACAAATTGGGTGTGAAGTGTTCGGTACACTGTTTGGATGATTTCTGGACAGCCCACCCCACAGCTGAAGGGTGCAAAAATGCCCTTTGGCAATTTTTGGCATTATGTGGTGAGGTGGGTATTCCCATCGCACACGAAAAGACTGTTGGGCCAGCCCAAACATTGGTGTTTTTAGGCATTGAGTTGGATGCCGTCCACATGGAGCTTCGGCTCCCAGAAGACAAAATTTTAAGTGTTTGGGTCTTTTGCATGATAGTTATAAAAGAAAGAAAATGACCCTAAGAGAGATACAATCGCTAGTGGGTTCTTTATCCTTTGCATGTGTAGCCGTGGTCCCTGGGCGTGCCTTCTTAAGACGTCTCCTTGACTTGACAAAAGGTAAACATAGACCGAAAAAGCCACATTTCTATAGGCGCATAGACAAGGAAGCGAGAGCTGATATGGCATGTTGGTTGGAATTCCTTTCTCATTTTAATGGGAAAAACATGTTCCTTGATGAAACTTGGCTCTCGAGCCAAAAATTGTCTCTAGAAACTGACTCCGCAGCGTCTCATGGCTATGGAGCGGTCCTCGGCTCCCGGTGGCTCTATGGGGTCTTTCCAGAGACATGGAGAAAACTTAACATTACATTTCTGGAACTTGTCCCTATTGTCCTTGCGCTGCATGTTTGGGGCCCCCTACTTCGCAATCATTCCATCCTTTTATTAACAGACAATGAAGCTCTCGTCTCCATCATCAACAAACAATCATCCCCAGACAAGTTAATTATGCAAGGTGTTCGGAAATTGGTTGTCGGCTGCCTTACATTCAACATAAGGGTGAAGGCTCGGCACATTCGTGGCTCAGTCAATTCCAGAGCCGATGCAATTTCGAGAGGAATGATTGCCAAATTTAAATTCCTTTCTCAGCAGAGCCATCCAGAGCCAACAACCATTCCGGACCACCTGCTACCAGAGAGCTTCATTCAACGGTGAGAAAATTGCTCCATTCCGCTGTGGCACCCCAGACAGCAGCAGTGTATGACAGGGTGTGGAAATCTTGTGCAGACTTTTGTAAGGAGTTCGATTTGAGTGAACCATATCCTCTATCAACAACCAACTTGTCACTATATGTCGCCTACCTCTTCGACAAGCATTTCTCCCCTAAAACGATCTCAACCTACCTTTCAGCCATTGCTTACATGCATAAAATGCGAGGGTGGCCCGATCCCACTAAGCATTTTCAGATTCAAAAAATGCTTGCTGGCGCTTATAGGCTTAGACCCACCTTTGATCTGCGCTTGCCAATCACTTGCCCTATATTACAGCGTTTGCTGCAGGCAGCTGACTTGACTTTGTCACCTTTTGATCGAGTACTCTATAAAGCTATGTTTGCTTTCGCATTTCATGCCTATGCTCGCATTGGTGAATTAACTTTCTCTACAAATTCAGCTGCAGCAAATATTTTGCAACTAAGAAATGTATCTATTATCACTAAAGCAAAAATACCATGCGAGATAAAAGTTTGCTTTCAAAATTTTAAACACAATCTGTTGGGTCAGCCGCATTTTATTTCCTTCAAAGCCACAAAAACAGGTCATTGTCCGGTAAATCTGCTGCTGCAATATCTAAGACTCAGAGGCCCAACTCCTGGTAATTTATTTCTCAATGCAAGTCACCTTCCAGTTTCCAGAGCTCAATTTGATCACAGCCTCAAAATTTGCCTGAGTTTTTGCCATCTAGACACCAGAGTTTACAAAGGACACAGTTTTCGCATTGGCGCAGCTTCATGGGATGCACTCAATGGCGTTCCAGATAGTCAAATAAGGCTGAAAGGTAGGTGGAAGTCGGATGCCTTCCGTAAATACATCCGAGTTTCAACCAATTAACAGATTAGGACTGTGTGGTCAGTCCCAAGCTGTGTTCGGGGTGGCCTGCCACCCTAGAAGTTGGTAAGATGCGGTTAGTACCTGTGTGGTCGGGTGCTGATTGGTCATCTTGCCCAACTTTCAATTTTCACATTGGACATTAGCTATAAATTATATACACAGGTGGTGAGTCTCACTTGACATGCTTCACTCGTGTGGTCGAGTCTTGCGTGTCCGTATTGTACAAGTTGAAACACTAGTCAGATAATATTGGAAATGTTCGTATTCTTACCACATTTCTGCTGTGTGCACAGCTGGGAAGATTTTGAGTTAGCTGGTGAGATATAAGGTTGTGGATCTATTACTCACAGCGGGACACTGATCCATACATATACGTCACTGTGTTTGGTTTGTTGGGACATGAACATGTTTGACTCTGTGGTTCAGTTTTTTATGTGTTGAAATGCAGGCACCTCATATACCTGCCTGTCAGAATAATTTAGAATATCATTGAGAACTGCTATTCAAAGCCGGACGCTTGGTGTGCCATGCATTTGGGTCACCGTTACTGGACAGATTTGAAACTTTACCACAGATTGAGAAGTGGTGTTTACAGACACAAACAAGTTGTTACTTTCTGGTACTTATCCCTTACTTGTGGGAAACACGCGTATATATGCAAGCAGTTGCCCTATTCGGGCTTCACTTTATTTATGTGAAACACATGTATATACGTTCATAATTTAAAGTTCAGCATTTATTATCACCATAAGTTGCCAATTCAGTGCCCATGATGGAATATACGGGTTTTGTAGTTAAGTATTGTTTGTGTCATTGCATGTTCAGTATTATTGTTTACACTCAGGTTATTTTCAAAAGCTTTTCTTGGTGGAAACCGGTAGCAATATGTCCTTCCCAGTATATGCTCAAACTCTTTCGCCTTGGGTGGGGTCCAGACAAAGTGACTCGGTTCGGACCAAGGCACTTTTTCTGTTTGGCGCTGGAACCCCTCACCTTTTCCATTCACGGATACATTATGGAGCCATGCCCTCACGGTTCATCGCCTGGGAGTGTATGATCGCTCTAGTGAGTCCGCTCACATTGGGTAGATGACTGTCAGGCAATGGCTCTATTCATTGGGAATTTGCAATGTTTGTAATATATAAATAAAGTGCGGCCCGGAAGCGCCAAGCTTCCTGGCCATTTATCAATCTGAAAGTTGTTGTTTGCGTGAATGTTCAAACATAGCTGGCATAAGATTTTGAGCAACATAAGTGAAGTTCCCCCATTTTACAGGACATAAAAAATTCCCCACAACTATGGAGTATCTGTACCCAAAGTTTCAAGTGAATCTGGGTTACGGTTTTGAAGAAGTCAAAATGTGAACTACCATTGTAGAGCCCATTGACTAACATGGAAATCAATAGGAATGCAAAAATGCAACCCCCTCCTCACCACCTCCCCCCAAAAAAATCCAAAAATCATTGGAGCATGACCATTTGAACACAGTTGGTGGATACCTATCTGAACTACAACTCCACCAATGTTTGAAGTGAATTTGGCCAATTGTTTTGGAGAAGTGGAAAATGTGATTAGCATTGCAATCCTCATTGACTTACATAGTAATCAACAGGAATGTATGCAATTTGACCTTTCAAGGTCACTCAGGTTTAAACTAAAACATACAAACTGAAAGCCCATGAGCACTTTCCTATTAACAATTAATAGTAACCTTCGGCCTATGATGCACCATCAAGATGGTATAAGCCAATATGTAAAAATTGCTGAGTCAGCAGAAAATGCAACAAAGATTTGACCTTAACCTTTGACCTCAAGGTTATATATTATTATATGGGACAAATTTCCCAGACCCATAGATTATCTGTACCACATTAAGAGGCAATAGGTCCAGAGGGGACAGAAATATAAGGAAAATAAGATACGCAGTGGCAGCGGACGACGGGACTAAACACTCTATGCATCCCCCCTACGGGGGATGCATAAATTAACAAGGGAGAAGCAATAATGTAATACCTGTAATATAGCATTGAATCTTTGCTGCATGTTTGAGTTTGTTTTATACCAGTCTTCCAGGCCATCCAACAAAATGAATCTTGCAATGCAGGATCAATTCTTCTATCATACATAAAAGCGAACAGCTTGCACTCAGGGATATCCTCCAGTAAAACTGACTCACATTATGTACCTGTATCTCAGTCCCTTTACTTAAAGCTTGGAGTTGATACTCGATGAAGTTTCAGCAACACTCACACATTTCACAAATAAAGTAATTGCTTTTGTGCCAACTAGTACTGCCAGGGGGACTCAAGTGACAGCTAAATTCTAGTCAGTAATGAGCACAGGAAATATTCTGAAAAAAAATACAAAAGGGCAAAACCCTATTAAATGAAATACATTCATGAAAATGTAGAAGTCTCACCTCATACTTGGCCCGGCCCACCACTGCAGGAAACACAGCACAAGGCCGGTCCTGATCCGCAAACCCACACTTGCATAGTCCACTACCATTGTCAATAATAACAGGAGTCTTCAAACTCTCCACCTGCAAAAACACATGCACATACAGTTGTGTAAGGTTTAGGACCATCTTGGCACTTGTACTTCAAGTATCACCCTGTTATCCAGATTTAGCAACAAGTAGAAATTGAATCAAATATATGTATGGTCAATGCTAAGTGTACATTCAATCATAAACATACTTCAAGTAAACTCTTTGAAAGGCTGTTTAGTGATTAAAATTGTGTCTTTTTTTTTTCCTTTTTTTTTTTAATAATGTGTTGTTGTTTCATGTAGTATTACAGTCAATTCTCTGACAGAAGGTGCACCCTAACTTGGAGCATCATACCAAGTCATATTTGCTGTCATTTAAATCTGGGAAACATCTGTTGGAAGTTACATCCTGACTTTGGTGTATTGTACTGCAACGTGATTTCAGGCTCTAAGTGTCACTGTTGCTATTAAACTAAGTAAAATATTCAACCCCTTTGCTGGTCAGGTTAGGATGCAGTCAATAGCTTTTCTTTGGGTTGGTTAGGTCCAATGTGCTAAACCCGCCCCCAAGGAAAGCTGGGATGTGCCATCTTCATATATCTGTCCTGCAATTCTCATCAAATATAGTTTCTGCTATGATGAAATTGAAGTAAAAACACTGCAGGGGATGACAATTTACATGTGGGCACTTTAAGCTGATTTGAGTGGGAAAGGGCTAATAATGGAATCCATTTACACATATTAAAACATGCACATAATTGACATTTTGTCCGATTTTTCTGCATCACTGAGTACCTTTGGGAGAGACCACATAACAGCCACATCCTGACTTTGCAATGTTGAGTCTCTCTTTATAAACTATTCTAATTGACATGACTGTTCATAATAGATTTTATGGCAGTCAAATTGTCCTGAAAACTGACAAGTAAGCCTTTTTCTTATTTTCAATCCATAAATTACCACAAATTTGAGGCAAATTCATAATAGATCTGTTAACCCTTTCCCGATGAACATAAAATACAGTCAACAGCTTTTCTAGGTGTGGGTTGGGTGCAATGTGCCCAACCCATGCCAAGGAAAGCTGTTGACCTGGGGCATGCTATCATTGTAGGACAATTCTCAGCAAAAATGCAGAGACTCCAACTCACAGCTTCATACAAACTGGAGATTCTCCCTCCTGGAGTACTATTGAAACTGGAGATGTGACAGAGCACAGCGCCCCCTCCTGGGTGAAAATTTTTTTTTAAAAAGGAGTTAAAATGGTGTATTTTGATGATTTTTTTTACCTCATCCATTTTTTTTATCTGGGCGAGAGAAAACATATTCTAAGCGGGAGAACGGGAGAATTTGGAAAAAGGGCAAAAAATGGGAGATCTCCCGCTGAAAACGGAATGGTTGGAGTCTCTGAAAATGTTTTATGTTGACAACAATTTTATGTGAAAAGATTGAGGCAGATGACAATTTTCACCCGGGTACTTTGGAGAGTGGGAGAAGGTTAATGTACAAAAAAATGTTAGACAAACAAGATGTATCATAATGAGGGAATCTACTATTTGCCTGCAAAACAAGACTGATTTACCCTCAAAATAAAAAAGGTAAGGCTTCTGACCTTATGGACATGCTGCCCTGTTATGGAGCGGACCAAGTTGAAACTGGAGAAAATGGTGTTGATGTAGGCTTGGGTTTTGTATGGAGTCTTTAAGGATTATATTTGCACCGAAGTCCAGCAGTGGTACCACCCATATGCTTAACCCTTTCCACCTTGAATTGACACTGAGTCAACAACTTTCCTTGGCATGGGTTGGGCACTAAGTGTCCAACTCATGCCAAGGAAAGTTGTTGACCTGGGGTATGTGATCTTAAAGCGGCTCATCTACAATTCTCAGTCAAAATTGTTTTTCATTACTGTTGAAATTAGTGGAAAACGTTGAAGCAGACAACATTTGACCACCAGTCGGTTTTGACCAGTTTAAGGGGAAAAGGGTTAAACTGGCTTTCTTACTGATGCAAACTATAAAACATGACCTGCACATACATTCCATAAAACTACTATATGTAATATAATATCATCTGATCACTTCATACTGTTTACTAGTGTAACTTGGAATACTTCATGTGAGATATCAATGCTAAGTGGAAATAACATGAGCCCATATAATATTGTGATGAGAAAATGTTGATTGAATGCAGTATCACCTACATGGCCTATCTATGTTACACAGGTACAACAGCGTTGCTATGTTGTACTATATACACATACATATATATTCATGTCCAACATAATTTCTACAAATTAAGATACACTGGTAATATCTACATTAAAGTTTTTACAACATGAATGAAGTCATATAGACACAGACACTCTCTCACACATAAATTTTTAAATCTATTTGTGATGTTCCTTTATTGTCCCAACTTCTTATTTTCTTTGAATGATAAGTTGCAGTAGTAGTATGGTAGTAGCAGTAGTTTTATATAAATGTGTATTTTTGCCAAACTGAAAGTGTTGACTTTTATTTAACTGCTATCAAAATGTTCTGTCCTTGTGAACAATGGATTTTAAATCAGTTAATCACCTCATAACCATATCATTCATGTAAAATAATGAAGTGTACCTTGGTAATTAGCCTGCATTTAACTTGCTATTAGCATGTTATTGAGTCAACATCATGAATATTTCTAAACAACCACATAAGCAAACTAGAGGACCAAAATAGTCCTGTGCTCTGCTGACAGGTATAGCTCGGGAATCATGATTGACCCAAATACAAATAAATTAATATAAAATGTTGTAGTCTTAGTCTGATTAGTTTTGAAGCCATCTGGCCCAGATCAAATCCAAAAGATGAACCCCACTTGGTGGTAAGTAGAACATGGGATAAAACAGAAGCACCGACTGAGCACAGCTTCCACAATACATCATTTAAGTGGTCACCTTTCCGATGGCATTACATGACAGAACCTGCTGCAGTGAGGCAGCTGCTTGTACATGCAGTCATACAGTATACATTCTTCATTATAGTCTCTGTCCTCACAGCATTTTTCTTCTCTCCCCCACTTCTTTTTTTTTTTTACCAGAGTGTATCTGAACATGTTCCACACAGCCTTCTACTGCACTGCATTGACAACATGCTGCTTAGTGTCCTGCCTAATATGCCACCTAGCCACAGGCAAAGGAACTAATCCATTTGGCTTAGAATTTAAAAAGAAAAAAAAGTTGTCATCATAACTCCTTTGCAATTTACCGTGGTGCATGTAGCTACGAAAGCAATATCCTTGCTCACAACCAAAGTCCTCTGTCGAGATGTTTGGCTGGAAAAGATGGCTAGACCATATGGACAGATGGATGGACATCTTAAACATGCATTTTTAAATGCTCTGATATAACATTTTCTTCACTGATCTCATTTAAATTACACAACGAAGCAGTTCACATCACTCAGTGAATAGTATGGCCATAGATGATCCTGTCATTGATGGCACATCAACGCCTACATTTATTTTACGTTTGAGTCAATTTTAGTGCTATAAAGCATGTGTATCAATATCATATAGGCCAGACCACTATGAGCCCTATAATTAAGTCATTAGAAAGTCCTACAATAGGCCTACTGTTCGGTAGAGTATCTATAACCGGAAATACCGATATATGACATACTATTATGGGCTAAGCCACTTCCTGGGTAACAATAGCGTCGTCTGCTGAATCTCTGCAAGAACATTTGGCATCTTGTGCGGCACAACTTATTGAAGTGGGCCCCATACATGACATAAACAGATCATAGCATGGTTTGTTGTCGATACGAAGAAAATCAACTCGTACTAGATACCATATAGCAGAACTCGTTTGCTTCGCTCACTCATACTGCATATATGGCACCCAGTGCTCATTGATATTCTTCGTATCAACAACAAACCATGCTATAATCTCTACATTGGACAGAATCTTGTTAATGCCCATAAGTGGGCACTGTACTGAAACAATGAGTTCCTTTCTGTTATAAAAAGCATAACATAAGCATGCTGTATGTTATCAGGATATTAAACCATGCTGGGATAACATGACCAGACAGGCAGATGCTAACCCATTCAAATAGCTCTGCTGACTAACAAGTCAGCAGAGCTAAAAACTAAACACATAATCACAACAACAATTAGGTAAGATTTACATGCAAAACAACACTATGCCCATGTAAGTTGAATACCATGCATTTAGTATGGTATAGTTCATCCAATGTAAATCGATACAATAGGTATATAAGTTCAAGCCATAAACTGTTTCTAGATGAAACAAGATGGCCAGTTAAGTTAGTCGATGGGATCTGACAAATGAAAATTTGATTTCAGCTTACTTCCACGATATGCACACTTCTGATTGTAAGCCTGCTGCAAGGACATAGTTAACAAGTCAGTCCCCCACTTTTCTGTTTTCTCATATTCATCCAGCTTATGGTGACATTGACAAGTATCTTCAGTTTTTACTTTATCACCTAACCTTTCCCTGTTACAGTAAGAGTACACTACTTTCATACGTGTGAACTGGGAAGCAAGGGCCCAATCAATGTCAAGCATAGCTGTTGACCGGTGCATCTTCTCATGCGCCCTATCTATCTCACATAAAACTTCCTCAACCACAAAAGTTAAAGGGTTGTCCATAAATGCCACCATTTTGTCAAACGTGCAAAATATGCAAGGGACAATAGAGACTAAATGTACTAATTATCAAATGAAAAAAATCAGTATTTTTACCGAAGCAAATTCAACTAGAGCTCTGTTTGAAGATACAAAGTATATTTCAAATAAAAAAAAAAACAACTTTCATCTGTTTTAACATATACATGTATGAATACTTTTTTATAATCATACTTCTAATAGTTTATAAGTACTTTACAAGTTAAACACTACATTGTATTTAAGGCCTGTTATAGACTACCTGAGACTTCTCCTAGTAACAACATTTCCTCCAACTCTTATTTTGGTAGTGACGCATGAAGACAAATTTTGAACAGTAACCCAGGATAGCCTTGGGTGTACTCACTACAATATGACATGGCATAACATAAAAGTACTGTAGTCTATCCTTAATTGCCTAATTCCACATTTATTATGGCCTTAAAACCTTTTAAAATGTGTGTGCTGACAACTTAAAATCATTCAAATGTGTTATTATCTTATGAGATATCCAGCAAATAAAAAGTACCGACTTGTAATCAATTTTGATGGAGGTCAGCAGAACTGTATGTTTTGCATGCTTGTGAGAAGACTGACAATTATGGATGGCTCCAAAACCAAAAATACTGATACAAAGGATATCTGGTGCACAATTTTGTGCAACCACATATCAATTATTCCATTATTGGGCCCACAATTTCTCTGTACCCATGAGTCCTACACACAATCACAGCTACCTTCATCAATGATGATGTGCTCTAAACCCCTGTCAACCCCAAATTGTTCTTGTACTGCTCAGGCTATGGTCAGTAGCTGTAAATGTCACTGAAAAAGAGAAGTGCCCTTGACTCAAAGTTCTACACTGATATGACTGAATTTCTCTTTCTTTCTCTTTGTCCCCTCCTTCCTTCTTTTCTGTCTGTCTGTCTTTCTGCTTTTTTCAGTTGAGGTTGAGAAAACATTGACTGTTGGTACAACAGCATGAACAGAGCTCTGTCCTGATCTTGAAAGCAGTATTTTGGGATAAAATGAGGGTTACAAACTCCAGTAGCCATTTTTATGCATTTACACTAATACTGCCAATACAGTGCTGCCATCTACGCAGGGAGTGTTGGAAGTTTAAGCTGCATGATGCAAAGCTAAAGCACAACTGCCACCTTGCATTTGATTAAATTGTCTGCCTGGCCATTCCAAAAGGGCAAATCTCCAATTGAATGACATGGAACAGAATATGGCAATGAATTCCATGCTGCATGACCAAGATTCTGCCCATTTGGAACATTCTGGACAGCAAATCCTGCACAAGATCGCATACCAATGTTCATGCCCATTGGCAACTATTTCTAAAAAATCCAAAAGCAGAACTACTCTTGGCTGCAATACAACTAGTCTACAACACCTACAGGCACATGCATGTGATCACTGTCTACAAGAAAAAGTGCTCAATTGCCCCACTTGCTGTGTCCAAGATTTATAAAACCAAAGCCTAAATATGGATACAAACCTGCATGCTATAAGAAGATAAAGCAGCAGCACTTAGAGCATTAGTCCCACCACCACCACTGTGACCTCTGACCCCCAAATCTGCGACTTCTGTCCTCTGCTTGCAAGATTTCCTGTAAACGTGGTCATCATTACCTATGTTAAGAGGATCGCGTACAAGTCCACTTTTGGATGATCTCCTCTCAACTGGAGGGGGAGGGGGAGGAAAGTTCACTTTTTCCGACACTGAATCATAGACTGGACTGCTGTTGTTACTAGAGTTATGATTGGCTGTACCATTCATCCTTACAGTTTTTGCTTCAGGGTCCACAAAGCCAGGTTGCTGTCCAGTGTGGTTCTTGTCATCATTCCAGTCATGCTGATTTGTATCTCTTTTTGTTGTAGTTGTATTTGTTTCAATGACTGCTGAAATATCTAAAGACAACGTGTCATCCTCTGAACTGTACACGGACAGACGCCTATCCAAGTTCAGAGTACAGGCCTCTTTAGAATTAGCACCCTTTAGAGCGGACTTTCTGGGTTGGGAGTGGACAATATCCCGGAAGTCCTGCTGCTTTGCAGTTGATGGTCTTTTACTTTGGAAATTTCTAGAGGTACCATTACTGGAAGTGGTGGCCTTGCCGCCAGTGTGGTTATCACCAATATTTTCGGAGACCTTCTGGCGAGAATCTGTGCTACCATGTGTGTAAATACCACTTTCCTCACTCAAGCTTCCTTCAAGGTCTTTTGGTGCAGTCACCACTTCTTGACCACTTCTGGAAGACTGGCCCATGAGTGACTTTGTCGACTGGCCTTTCTTCATCAGGTGTTCCTGTTCCTGCAAGCAAGAAGTATATACATGTTAAGTACAGGTATATGATAATACATACAAGGTGGCTAAAGCTTAACATGTTCAATGCAGAAGAAAAAAAAAAAAAAGCAGAAGTTTGTTGGAGACCTGTGAGTCAGACAAAGATATACTGAGCACCCTTTTATCCAAGTCAAGAAAAATAGACACACAGTGCAACAAGTGTTAAGAGAGTGCTTTCTGGCAGCACGTAAAGTTGGGAATAAATCTTAACCAGAATTTAGTGATGTTGCAAGCCAAAATCAAGTCTCCCTATGGAAATCTTTTGGGACTGAAGAATATGCAGGGAAATCCTGTGATGGTATTTAAAGTAATGTATGTTGAGATGCAGATGAAAATAGTGTGTCCATATTCTCAGTGTAAATCCTCCAGATATTAAGAAAAGCAACAAACACATGTACACAGCTCATCTGTTTATATTTTGCATTTAATTGTATCACATTGCCATAAGGAGTTTCAAATATACCCTAATTTAGAGAGGACCTTAACTCTCCAATACTGAAAACATATGGGGGGGGGGAAGGGTTAATTCTGCTGTGACCAAGTTCAGTGCTCATCACAGTCTGCTCTCCCAAGTCAAAACAAAGGGCACTCAAAGGTCTGGCTACGCAGGCAACCAAGACACCAGTGTTTTCTATTTGTATACAATTTGTACCATCACAACAACTGTGTCAAGTTTACTAAATGCATTCCCAAACACAGAGACTTACCTGGATATCTTGTCACATTTTTTAATGAAAAAGTTCTCATAAGTAAATTAAATTAGTATCAATAAATGAACTCTGGGACCTTGGTAATCAATACCTTTTATTTTATTTTTTTACACAAACATTCCCATTGAAGAAGGGTTAAGATGCATGGCCAGGACACTGACCCACAACAGGGACTGGACAGAACAAATGTCCACAACTGACCTGGTCCAATCCCTATGACTAGTTCTAAAGTGCAATAATTTTGAATTTAATGGAGAACATTATATTCAAATCAGTGGCACAGCCATGGGCACAAGTGTAGCTCTTTCCTATTAAATACAAAGAGAAACTTTACAAACCTAATTCTGTAAGCCCATGTACCGTTTGAACACTATCAAGTCTGATATTCTAAGACGCAAAGTCCTATTCCATACCATTCACTGAAAAACTGCATAGTTCTAAATCATAATAGCAAATTTATTTATGCCAACATCTTCACGGGAGTCCTGGAAGAAAACAAGCTACTGAAACTTCCACTACATGTACAACCACTGGTTTTGTAGAAATTCATTGAGTACATATTCTGTTTCTGGACGTTTGGAGAAAATAACACCTGTCAGATATCCTGGCCCACCTCAACTCCAGCCACCCCACCATCAAATTCTCCATGGAACAGTTGTTCTTGGAAATCCCTTTTAGGACACTCTAGTCCATATAGGAAATGACAGGAAAGTTTACATTGCCCTCTACACCAAATCATCAAATACACGTACATATCTGCATTACAGATCAGCCCATTCCAAACACAACAAGGAAGGGGGGGGGGGGAAGCATGCAGTCAATTCCTGAGACTGAGAGGAATTTGCACCACCCAGGACTACCGCCACTGAAAGTTATAATTGAAAAATACTGGGGCACAATACAAGCCTCCAGAAATGCATTGATCCTGGCAGACAAATGGGTCATTGTAGGATTCAAACGAGTGGAGAATCTGAAAGATATTTTCACTTGAATTTGAATCAGATATCCTCCCAGACCAACTAGGCCACCACCTGCAATATCAGCTGTGGACGAATTGAACCCTTGCAACACTATGGCTTGCATGTATTGCCCCAAAATGGATACTCAGGGCACAGTCACAAGTACCCGGACGGGCAGAAATTACTCTACCCCTAAAGGAGAATCATGTAAACACAACAATCTGGTGTACCTTCTGACATGTAGCGTATGCAACAAACAATATGTGGGCCAGACAGGCACAACACCGATGGACAGAATACGTGAACATTTCTATTACATCAATAAACAGGACACAACACAACCTCTGGGCAGACATTTTGCACTCCCAGACCACAGTAGTCCAGATTTGAAAATTCAAATACTGGAGCACATCACCAACATTAGCCTAGACTACTAAGATTGAGACTTGAGAAAGAAAATTACTGGACCCATCAATTGCGTACCACAGAACCACACCGTCTCAACGTTATGGGCAGATGAGCTTACTTGCTTATGTCACATGCTAATTTTTTCAATGTCTATTATCTGCCTATTAACAATACCTCCATACTTGTGAAAACTCCATACTTCACAAGTTAACTACTAAGAAATACACAGAGGCTACCAAAGGGTACTAACCTTGATTTTTCACAATCAGATGGAATATATTTATACAGTACAATGAGACCCTGAGTGGGGCACAGTCAATGTACAGTGGTACCTGCTGTATGCGGCCACCCCTTCTGCCAAGAAAAAGTGGCCACATACAGCAGGTGACCTGTCACCACAGGTAAATTTTACAAAGATATTGACTCCTATATCTGAGCCTAGTGACCACAAAAAGCAATGCGGCTGTTCACGGCAGTGGTTGCATACAGCAGGTAGCACTGTACTGTTATTATGCTGACTTATGGGGACCCGAGCTATGACAGGTTTCTAGAACTGTTGTGATTACCATGTGGGACTGTTTACACCCCGATATATAAGCTGGCACAAGTGGCGGTTACACTCATTCCCAGAAGATCTACAGATGTAGCAATACGCGCCGGAATGCACTACACTAGTAAACAAATTATGGAGCCTTCACTTTTGCCAAGCTCAAACCTTGGTAATTATGTCAACATGACCTACACACAATTCCAATCCAGGTTGTGCCCAGATACATAATTCTACCAATTTGCATCAAGTTTTGTTTAACTTCATCAGGCTTTCTAGCACAAAATTGAAATTCAAATAAGTGACCCTGTGACTTTGTGAATTATGTGAAGGTAACCTGGATACATTCCTGACCTAGTTTTTACCTATCTATATTATCCTGCTATGTTTCAAAAAGTTTTATGCATTTTTTTTCAGGTTTTATAGCATGGAAACAAAATTAATGTAATTGAACCTGTGATCTTGAGAATGAGATCAAGGTCACCTATATTGAATCTCAACCTAGGTCTCGCCTAGATACATAATCCTCCCAAGTTTTGTCAACTTTGTCAAGTTCTTCAGGTTTCTTGCATGGATTTCAAAAATGTGCCCTTGAGAATTATGTCTAGGTGACCCAAATACAATACCAACCCAGCTCTTTCCAAGATACATACTCCTGCCAACTTTTATACAGTTTTGTCAAATTCTTCCGGGTTTATTGCATGGAAACGAAACAATTGTCAGTGACCCAGTGACCTTGAGAATTATGTGAAGGTGAGCCAAACACAATGTAGCTCTCACCTAGTTACATACTCATACCTAACTTCAGAAAGTTCTGTTCACTTCTACAGGTTTTATGACAAGAAAATGAAATTCCTGTAAGTGATTTACCGACCTTGAGAATGAAGTAAAATAGAACCCACGTACAATAGCAACACAAGTATCACCCTGACAGATAATCCTATCAATTAAGGTCTTTGGGGTTTACACCAAAACAAAATTCATGTAAGTGACCCTGTGACCTAGAAAATTATACTGAGGTACCTCAAATTTGATCCCAACCTGTCTCATTGAGATGTATAATCCTGCCATGTTTCATCAAATTTTGTTCAGTTCCTCTGGTTTTATCACACAGAAACAAAACTCACATAAATGAGCCTCTCGCCCTGACAATTAGGTCAAGGTGACTTATATACAATCCCAACCAAGGTCTCACCCAGATATATACCCTTCAAAATTTCATTAACGTTTGTTGCATCCTTCAAGGGCTATTGTACACAAACCAAAAGTGTTGAAGACCAAGAAGCATGAGGAGCAGAAGAAGCAGCAAGAAGAAACATAAGAAATGGCCAGTAGAACAATATGGTGCACATCTCTCCATGATTCCAGGGGAGACAATAAAATATCAACACAACTCGAGAAACGTTCCAATACATGTCAACTTTATGAAATCTATCTTTGATATATTGCCCAATAAATTTGTTATTTTCAGCTGACAAAAGCTATTCTGCGCAGATGGGCAGTATTTCGAAGCCATGACAGTAATTCAGCTCCAAAATACAGGTCTTTGCATATTAATTTTTACCAAAAACACATTTCCTCTGCTTCATCTCTTAAGGCTGTCTGTTCCCGCATTACCTGTAACATAACCTCTGTACGTCTCAGTGTCTGTTCCACCTGTTCCTGTTCCATCTCCTGCTCCTCAACAAGTAAGTTTCCCAGGCGATCCTGCTCTCGTTCAAGTTCTTTCTCTTCACTTTTTCTACAAGGAAGGGGTCAAGTTCGAGAAAATTAGGGTCATGCATAATGAAAGTCACATACGGGGGAAAAAGGCCCAGCTCTATTAGAACTTATGACACTATTTCAAACGTACATGTAAATTTAAATCCAAAAACAGTAATAAGTCCTTGGTTAGCTGTCTAGCAGTAAGCTGCTTTAAAACTATTTTTGCTGACTGCAGATGGTAAATTTATATGCAACCTTTAAAACCCATAGCATCTGAGATTGCCCATACAATAATTTAATGATATGCAGTTCCTTGTAAGCTCTAAATTCCAAAGTTTTGTTTTCTTAATGGTCTATTAGCACAGCAAAGTTAGCTCAAATGGTAGATTAAGGAATGGGGTTGTGGCAATGTGTAATAAAAACACAGCAACCTTGAAGAGAAATAAAGTGGTCATCCTCTAACAAGATGCTCCCCTACAAAAACCATCCTCTCAACACAGGCCACTTTCTCATGCAGGGAGTGTACCTTTTCCATTATATTGTCAACCCTGGGAAAGATCAGTCCTCTTGTGTGGTCACTTCTAATGCCACAGGGGTGGCCTCATTAGTTGGGGTCCACTATACTAAAATTAATATACAGTGAAACCTACCTATTCAGACAACCTAATGGATTGAAATACTGTGGTCTAAATAATAATTATAAGTTAATTAAGGATAAAATCATGGAACTGTTAATTGGTGTTTTGAACAGAAAAAAAATGTCCTCTTTCTAGAGATGGTCTGAATAGGAGGTATTCATATTAAATGGATATACTGCCACCTAGGCTGCAGGAAAGAACTTTGACAAGAGGGAGGGCATATTCATATTAGCAGGGCCAAATGAGCTTCTATTATAAAAATAACAACTTGAGAAAGCAAAAAGCTTAAGAAAAGCCATTCACAAAGTTTTCAAACATGCAGGATATTTAGAAAATTCCATAAAAAGTGTTGTTTCTGGATGGTTAAGTAACATGAATGGTCCAAGTTCCCTCATCATTGTGAAGGCAGTTCTTCAGTTAATGTAGCTCAATATGAATACCTTCTATTGGAGCATCTCCTACTTATGTCTATGTATACACCAACCTGTCATGCTTAGCGTCTTTGAGTTTCTGAATGTACTGGTTCATGCTGTCTTCACTCCAACCTGTCAGCATCCATACTTGACTGCTGTGATAACCCACTGGTCCCACCTTTACTCATCCACTCCTCTATGTCTATGCCATAATTTTCTCTCCCAGAAGCCCTTGTTCCATTCACTATGTTGTGCATTTCACCTGGTGTGCGATTATGATGGCTTTGATTTAAATTTTCCATTGAAGCTTGTCGTCTAGTCAGTGACTGGCCTCTGGGAAATTCATGAGCCTTTGACTGGCTGCTAGCAGACCTAGGCCTTGAAGCAGCCATCCCAATTCTACCATTACCACTTTGATTTCCTGGAAGAAGTTTCTCAATCGTATATGGGTCTTCTAGCAAATCATCTTCCCCAGCCAGTCTTGCATAAAGGTTTAAATTGTCAGCAGGGGCTAACTGCAGTGAAAAGGTCTGAGATTTTTTCATACCCTGGCTGTTGGATTTTTGGAAAGGACCTGGTTCACGAAGATTGGCTGCTTTCACTGCACGCGGCTGAACAACTCTTCGGGTTTGGCCTGGACTCTCACACATAGCAGCCATTATGCTTAGCTTTTCTTCTGCTGACAGATGACTGTTTATCACTTGGTCAATATTTGCTTGTGTTAGTTCAAGCTGGCCACTGTCTGATTCTGTCAAATCTGGAAGACTCTTGGCCAAGTCTCTCTGAAGGAGCATGGACCTGGGATCATGAGGAGTTTCCCCAGCAGAAGTATCAAAGAAAGATGTATGGCCCCAGCTGTGGCTAGGACTTAGACCTGCTGTACTGACAGATAACCTGGAAGTGTTAGCACTGCTACAAGCCTGGCCAATACCCGAGTCTGTGGAGCTATCATAACGCTGATACAATCTGGAATTGTCTTTATTGGATTGTCCTGCTGACGTCTGGGGGTGATTCCTCTCCCACCTGAGGTACATTATGATGGAGTGCATTTAAATCTAAGTGTTGCAGAGTTGGAGGTAAATCTGTCACCTCACGTGCATCTGGGTAACTTAAGGGCACGTAACGCTCACTGCTTTTCTGCCCAGTGTCTGGATAACCATTAATAAAGGCATTTGTCCTTGCCTCAGCTAAAGCACTGTCTTCTTGGTCTGAATCTCCATAGATACCATATGTAGGCCTCAGTTCAGGACGACTCTGTGCCCGCCTCCTTTCATACACATGGTCTTCTTCATTCGTGATCTCTGTCCTGCTCTTAGACCTCCTTTGCAGCCTTGGCTGGTCTGGGTGGTGTACCTCTAGCCCGGTGAATCGTAAATCCCCTGTACTGACAGAGTTCTGTGGGACAGACTGCATATTTCTGGCCTTGGACCACCTCACCTCTACAGGATATCTGGCAGAATGAGTTCGTCCTTGTTTCTTGCCCTTTACCGGCATCTGTCCCACATAGTGTTGATGAAGCAAGCGTGGCTCATGTACTGGCTGCTGCTGGTGGGCCCGTGATTTTAACAAATGTCTTCTATCCAAAGAGTAAAACTGTTGATCTCCTGCCTGGCCTTGAGATGGGGTGCGACTGGGTACACGTGGTTGCTTGTGTGTTACCCGGTCATCAACATACACCTTATCAGCACTGTGATCAGGGCTGAGAAGATCTGAGTGGCTCGGATATTTTGGTGACTGATTTAGCATTCTGAAGTCTGATCCTTGCAATTGGTTCACATTTGTAGCACTGAAGTCAACTTTAGTCAGGTCTCGTGTGCTTTAGAATATGTTGAGTGTTATTTCATCTTGTCCATTCAAGACTTGTTCCTTCCAGCGCAGAAGTTCCCGCATCTCCACAAAGCTCATAGACTCTGCACTGGCTAACAGCTTGCAGATTATGGTGACCCTGGAGGAATGAAAGCTTGCATTATCAAAATCTTCTGAACAAATATGTGACATTATGGGAAGAAAATTATTTGTTTGCACTGGAACCTTCCAGAATACAATTAGTTAATACACTGCATGTTAATTAAGTTGTGCAATGCCTTAATCAGTGTTATCTCCCTCAAGCCACCTGGGGTTTGGCTGACTGGCTGGTCATTACATGAAAACAACAACTCACTCAATATTACACTTCAATGTTCCAATAAAAGCTTTCTATGAGGACTATGACTAATAATTACACCATTCTCAATTATCACCTGAGCATGAGCCACCTATAAGCTTTCTTCATAGAGGGCACCCATACATGACTGCCACTCCTAACAAACAACAAAAGTCACCATGCAATGCATCTGCTGGAACTTGTTTACCCACTCCAACCATGGTCCATTCATCTATTCATCTCAGAAACAGTTTAACTACCATCCCTTCCTTCATCAGTTTGTGTAATATTTGGTAAAGTCCAAACCTGTTAATGAGAAGACGTGCTTGGTTTCTGCTGCTTATTTCATCAATAACTGGTATGATATTCCTCATCTTCTGCAGATGATGCGGTTTCGGGGGTGGATGACTTTCCTGGTAGTGGGCAACAGCTGCCCTGCAGGCCTGGGTAGAATGAATGGTGATTGGATGGTTTGCTGTGCCATGTGACTGCCGAAGTAGATGCACGGGAATGTACCTTAGCGTCCGCTTGTACCATTTTGTCACCTGCAAAAATGGTTTCCAATAGAAACATTGGCACATACACAGACTACATGCAACATAAATTGGACTGTTATTTAGAGGTGTAATGGTTTTGAAGTGCACACAGTGGTTCAACCATATATACACAAATCCACAGAGCCCTGTTACAAAATGTTAGTTGTAAGTCTTAATACAGGCAACTGTGCTGAAGAGTGTACAATATACATAATATCAACACACACTCACAATAAACATTACAAATATATTAGTTCTTGGGCAAAAAATGCCAATTTTACTTCTCCATTTAATAAGATTATACAGCACATAGAAGATGTTTCACTAAGCTGGAATGAAGCAGTTTGTATTTTGTGATCTTGACCACCCTACAAAGACTACAAGGGGAGAATGAAGAAATGACTATCCTGTTTCTATTAAACCCTTTCCCTTTTAAACCGGCCAAAACCGGCTGGTGGCCAAATGTCCTCTGCTTCAGCATTTTCAATTGATTTCAACAGCAATGAAAAACAATTTGAGAATTGAAGATGAGACCTGTCAAGACAACATGACCCAGGTCAACAACTTTCCTCGGCATGGGTTGGTTAGTGCCTAATCCATGCTGAGGAAAGCTGTTGACTCAGTCTTAATTCAAGGGGGAAAGGGTTAACAGACCTGTGCCATATGTACAATAAATCTAAAGCTTCAAATAAAAATCTAAATGACACAAACACTAATCTCATCCTATAATATACATGCAAATTTGAAGGGAAGGTGAATTGATAGCAGAGTTCACTAGCTGAAAGTACAAACGCTTCGTTAGATATTGCAGAACAGAACTGTCCATCTTATTGAGCATTCTCCACATGACAAGACTGAATTTCTCACACAAAATTCCATGTTTATGATATTCCAACAAAAAAATTTAAAATGCTGGTACTGTTGACATCTACTATTTTTAATGGACTCCGTCTTGAGTCATTTTTATCCAAGTACAGCCTGATAACAAGATAAGCTCAAAGCCAGAGCTTTGACAATTGGCAGGGAAACAAAATCTATTCAACTTGTATTAAAGGCAGCTAATATATTAGCATTCTTAGTAGCAAACAGTGAGTACAATCCAACTGGAGGTAACATCCTACAGAATGAAGGGCTCTTTCAGAAATGTAAGCACATAAAGAAAAGTGATCAGGAAACAGTTTTATAGCACCATTTATCTCGTTATATTTATGGGATGTCTTTTTTTTTCTTTTTCTGTTGTATTTTGTATTCAAACAGAAAATGATACCATTACATTGCCAAATGAACTCTTTTAAGATTCCTTCTTAGATTTTGACTACTCATCTCTGGAAAATCCCTCCATGGAATCATTAGAGACACTGGCAAGGTGACCCAGTACCATGTAGAATTGCACCAGTACTATATACATGATAAATACACCCATGATAAGTTGATAAATCAAAGTAGTTGCTGTAAAATAAAAACACAATTGTTATCCCACCACCACAGGTTTCTTTGTAGTCAGTCTGTCACATAACATCTTACCATCTCACTGAAAAACTGCAACCTCTGCGTGTTCTTGTTTTAAATATTCTATGCTGCCAAAAATTTATATGAGTTCAGTCTGTTCTCTTCTGCATTTGAAATGAAATTTACTCATGAAACTCTCCAAAGAATATATACTCCAGGATATTAAATTGTATTTTCTCTTCTACAAATTTATAACAAATTCTAAGCATTTCTCTAGTCATATAGATTCAAATGAAAAAAAGGGTTAGTTTTCCACATAAATCCATATGTTAGCAAAATTAAAACAACACTATGGGCACATCAAATCATGTTATATGACAGAAGACTGTTAAAGATAAATAAGCTGTGAAGACAAGTGTATATGATTAATGGACAAACCTGACTTAAGTATCTATATATGGACATAATGGTGGCCTCCTGTTCTCCTTTAGCATGCCATTGTGATAATAAAGTAAATCATGCCATCAACCAGTCTGCATGCTTTGTGAACAATGGGGGGGAGGGGGTTTTCACATAAACTGTTTTGGTGAGAATATTTATTGATCCCATTCATTTGTTAATTCTTCTTTATACAATATACACATCTATGACTTAAGATGAGGTCTGTAATTTTTTGTTTAGCACATATCCACACTTCTTTAAACTTAAAATGTATACTTTTTGGCTCATTGTGAATATACTGCTTTATATTGCATATAATAACATTTTCTCTGAAATGTTTAAATAAGCAAACACAGCAGAGCTACCAAAAAATGCTTTGTGTTTACCTCATCTAAAACTGCATTTTCCTATATGCATGTCACACGACAAGAACCTCTAGGCAGGTTTATACCACACCAGGTGTATGTGCTTCAATTAAAATATTATTAATGTGAAAGTATATTTCATGCAGCAAGTTAATGCTATGGGCATTAATTTACACTGTCTACGCAAGTATAGCTGTCCTCAAATAGTTTTAAAAGGACATTCAGACATTGTTATATAAAATCTGAACATTTTTCAACTGGTTTCACGGTGTGCATGCTTTGGAATATGTGCATGAAAAACAAACTGCACTCTCAAGGATTTGATGCTTTTGTTGTTGTTTTGGTCAGTGAAAAGGGTTCATACTTTTGGCACACATCTTTACATAAAATATACTCAGAACACACATTAAAAAAGAAGATATCTGAAACAAAACTGTTTAAATTTGTTTTAAAGTAACAATTATATTAAATCCAAGTCAGAAATTTCTTAGCCAACAGAGAACACTCACATTTTCTTACTTGAAAGGCAAAAGGTGATCATAAAACACAGTTTGTTTTAATTTAAAATTCAAGCTTTAATGTTTCACAAAAATAAAACACTGACACAAGAAATGTTGCATACCTTAGCGGATGTAAGAACTTGTGAACATTGGCAAAGACCTGTAGTTTCTTCTCAACTGCTTGACGAAAGTTTTCTACAGTGGTGCGAAACTGATGTGAATAGAAAAGAACTTCCTGGATCTGGTTTCCACTTTGCAATACCACAGCATCCATCTTATTCTGGATCTTTTCCGCCAGCCACAAAACATTCTTCAAACACAAAATGGCAGACTTTTCTTAAAAACAGAAACATCCATTCCTGCATGGATATCCATTCTTCTTATTTACACCAAGAAAGTATAAATACATTGTATAAGCACTCATACATACACAACCATTAAATACCTTGAAATCTGACAAAAGCATCTTGGTATTATTTATTTTTTGATTCTGCTAAATTTTATGATCTGATGAAAACTCTGAAGAACGTATGTTGAGTTGATGAGGCAAGGCGTTATACAGCAACCCCTGCTGAGTTAAGAGTGTGTAATCAGTGCTACTCTGGCGTAATCGAATATGAATCTTATTTTTTGTTTGATTGCTCCAAATATGAAAGTTTTAGAATTGAATGGTTAACCCTATGCAGGAATGAGAACAAAAACTTTGATGTATTGCCAAGTGACAAGTTTATTTTATATCTTTAACTCATCGAATGAATTCTTGAGACAGTGTAATTACTATGTATATAAATGTTTTGAAGCAAGAGCCTGTGGCTAAAAGTGCATCATTAAGAGTATAATGGAAACTTGAGGTATCCCTTGTGATTATTCAAGGTACTCCATACTACTAACAACATATTTTGAATACCCCTCTTTTTTTTTTTAAGTAATTATATAGTGATGGCATATGAATCCATACCTATGTGTATATTCTTTGTAAAATATGGTATATGAGCAACCTGCTCTTTGTATATATGTTTATGTAGTTGTAGTTAGTAGTGCCTATAGAGAACGCTGAATGTTGTAATTGCTTTGTAACTGTTGGCCCCGAGAAGGCGCAAGGGGTTTCAATAAAGAATCTGAATCTGAATCTGAATCTGTGACGACGTTGTGGTTTTTGGCCCACCCGCCACCATCTTATTACAGTGCTGTCCAGCTGAAAATCTCTGTTGCAAAATTTGCTTTCCTTGTAGCATTTTTTCCGCTTCTTTAATTGGGATTTTGAAGAAAACCTGTAGCAGTTTTGAAGGGCTTTGTAGCAAAATTTTGCTACAATGCTCCAGTCGGACAGCACTGTTATTAGCACAAATAATTGACTGCACAGATGAATACACAATATTTTGTTGCAGATATGGCCCTATGTGGGTCATTGAACGCATAGATGTTCCGAGTCCACCCTATTCCCCCCCCCCCCCCCGCGTAGATTAGCACGAAAGCTTGACTGACTGAACTTTACGAGCGCCTGTGGTCTTAATGTCCAACAATTCATATGATTGATCCTTTATTTTTGGCGGGGGCGGGGGGGGGGGGGGGCAATCGGAGCAGATACAAAGGGAATGTGACTCCATGCATTCAACAACTGAAACATGCCCCCCCCCCCAAAAAAAAAGACTCTTCGTACACCTGGGCAATGGCTCATATTTAATATTTATGTGCATGGCTGGCAAAGCGAATCCAAACCTGGTTATTACACGGCAGCATGGTGATATCCTTAATTGGTAACAAAGACTTGGCCTACCAAAAGATTAATATTTGTTCAAAGTTAAGTGACAGTCATGTGTTTAGCGTCAAACGTCAGAAAAATCGATACAGACACCAGTGAAGACTAAAATAACAAAAACTAATATTAAAAAAGAAAAGGAATGATTGAGAACCAAGCAAAAACAAATTTATTATAATGTAACATAAAGTGTATGAAATATATGTTACTTGTATTTGTTGAAAGAGCACATTCTTCGTCAAGCGCAAGATTTACACTATGAGAACCTGAACTAACAAAGTTCCGATAACGGAAAAGAAAAGAGAAAAAAGGAAGGAGAAATCAATATGTTTACGACAACAGTGGAAGGAAAATTGATTACTCTGTGCAAGAAAGTGAACGAAATGCATTGATATTTCATATTCTTTTACACTGAATGCAGCGTTTCGTAATTCACTGACATAAGTCTTGTGCTTCGTTACAAATATAATTGTGTGTGGGAATCGACGAACGTATTAAAGAATGAACATCGATTACATGTTGCCGGTCTTCTTGTTTTTCTTTCTTTCTTCAACCTGCTGTTTCAGCCAAGATTGGCTCCGATAGAAAAGTAATGGGTAAGTGCATTCGCTGTATGTAAAAAAGAAATGTCTTTCAGTGTCTTCAAATAGTGGTCGTATAAGATCTGATGTTCTCACATATCTGTAGCAGCTTGCTCATATGATACCAGTTTCAGTCTCAAACCTTGTCGTATAGTTGCACAGCCAGTTAAATTGCTCACTGCCTATATGAGACACCTCTAAAAGGCGTGGCTTATGTAATGGAGGTGACGGATCATGTTTACTCGGGACCTAAAAAAACTGTACCAGTCAAGCGACTACGAATAGTACGATGGAATGTTATTAGTAAAAGCGCGGAGTCACAAGCCTGTTTGCAGTTTTGGCGCATTAATAAAATGACCCAGCGGCCATGGGTGATAACCTTACAAAATTACCCGAGAATCAGGTTATTGTTGATTTTGGTGGGGGAAGTACTGTAGAATCAAAAACTGAACGATGCCGAGACGGCATCTTTGAGCATTTTAAATTATTCATGATGGCGTCCAAGATGGCCGCCAAACATAAACAAAAGGCAAGAAGCTGTGTAGAATTATGCTTGAAGTTTACTTTTTCTCGTAAAACATCACCAAAATGGTCAATGATAACTAGATGACATCACCTGGTAGTTCTAATTATTCAGGATGGCGTCCTAGATGGCCACCAAACTGAAGCAAAATGAAAACAAACAAACAAACAAAAAAAAAACTGTGATAAATAGTCATTTAAGTGAACTTGTTTTCCATGACACGAAAACCAGATTATGAATAATGCCCAACTGATATCGATTGGTGATTCTATCATTCGAGATGGTGGTTCTAATTATTCAAAATGGCGTCTAAGAGGGCCACTGCCATGAACCAAAAGACAAAATCTTCTGTAGAATGAATATCGCATTTGAATATAGCTCTATGGAAAGTGTGAATAAGGTTCTGCTATTTTCATTAAATATCTGTCCATGATTATCCAAGGTGACCACAAATTCTATTATATATATATATATATATATATATATATATATATATTTATAATAATGCCCAACTGATATCGATTGGTGATTCTATCATTCGAGATGGTGGTTCTAATTATTCAAAATGGCGTCTAAGAGGGCCACTGCCATGAACCAAAAGACAAAATCTTCTGTAGAATGAATATCGCATTTGAATATAGCTCTATGGAAAGTGTGAATAAGGTTCTGCTATTTTCATTAAATATCTGTCCATGATTATCCAAGGTGACCACAAATTCTATTATATATATATATATATATATATATATATATATATACATATACTTGTTTTGGCGATTGACCTCATTTTCGGAAGAAGAAAAACTCAGGACAAAAAATACAAGAAAAAAACAAGAAAATGTGCTGCCAAAGTGAAGTTGAGGGTCACATAGCACAATTCAAGAGATGTAGAGCTCCGCTGACATTAATCGGAGGACAGGGGCTCTAATATACAAGTTAGTGAGTCCCAGTGATCGCTGATATCACAAGGCTCAACACGGCATTGGCTAGTACTGAATTCTGTATAGTCTGAGTTAGTTTAACTGCTTGAAGAATTTAAGAGACAGCGTCATGTAAATCTAAATGTAAATTTTATCCTAGCTGTAATAGGTAATGTTTACGTTCTCTGATTGGTTAAAAAAATAAGCGATAATTCTTTGTAACCCATATTTAGTATCCTGCCTAGACACAGGACAGGTATATTTTTCCATATACCTTTGTTTCGATTAGACCACCACCAAGGGTATACATAAATCAGTCTCTATTTCGATCCAATTTGATCATCTATTATCGCGAAAATGCACTGTAAAAGCAAACCTAAAAGCAGCCGGAGCATTGTTGTTTTTCACATGCAAGTTCCAGTATTTTTTATCTGTCCCATGCGAAAATCCTCACTACCTGTCTGTTTAGAGGATACAAGAAAATATCTGCCTGAAAAGATTTGTATCCCAATCAGCCTGCGGCTTCCAAGGATACAAATCTTTCAGGTGGGTATTTTCTTGTATGCCATGAACACATAGGTAGTTACTGATAATATTCTTTTAATATTACATCGCTACAGAAGGAAGTTCAAAGGTTTTCTTGATTCAGATCTAGAACCCTGATGTTATAATGATCAACAAGAGTTCTGACCGCCGTATTTTTGCTACTGCTTACATTATGTGTATCTTTTAAAATCTAAGTGTGGTGGTATTTGAACCCGCACAAACAGCCACATATTCAAAAATCAAAGAAAACAGTACACAGTGTGTGTTTCTTGTGAGTTCACACATAAAAATCTACTAGTTTTGGGCCGTGCGATTAAAGTTTTCGCCACTCCAATTCCAGAATAACCCCACAATGGAGAGTCACGCAAAAACAAACACAATGTTTGGAGCAGCTGATGACAAGCAGACGAAAAAATAAAAGAAGATTGATATGCGATGGAAATCTTAAATACCTTTGTTAGGTGAAGAGGGGGTTAAAAGCCCATTTAGTTTTCCATTGCACAGAATAGATGTTTGCAAAAAAAAAAAAAAAAAAACCAATGAAACATGTATCCAACTGATTTGAACACAGTGTTAAAATAACCTAATAATTATTCAAATTATTGATTAAATATTCTCTTCTAGATATCTTTTGATACACATACGCAGAATTTGCGTATATAATTGAAACACAGTCATGCACAAAAGATACTCTGATCCAAAATTTACTCTGAGTTTAACACACTCTTTCAATGTAAGGCCCACTTTAGATTACGGGGAAGTGTTGGTGGGTCTGACCCACAATTTAGTTTGTTTTTCATCTCACATTGAACTATTGATAGGAGCCATAAACTATCAGTAAATTGACTTCTGAATTAAAATTATTTCCAGACCTTTCGAGACATTTGATTTGATGGATTTGGCCTCATGAAATAATCAAGATATACAAATTGATCAATCTTCTCTACTGCATTATTATTTACGTGAAAGATAACTGTATCGTTGGTTTTCTTAAGAAGAAATCTATTATGTTTACTGGATGATAACATTTAATTTTCTCGCATATTCATTGCATGCATCAAGTATTTTGTCCCATGGCAAAATTGCGAGAGCCATAAGCGGTAAATCATCAGTGTAAGTAAAACTTGTCATAAAAAAGTGGTGAATGTGGAGCCACAAACGTCACGCTCATCTGTGTAGATTCCGGAAAGAACAAATGAAAGGTTTCTACCTTGTTTAACCCCATCCAAACAAGTAAACGGTTCAATAGTAGAATTGATCCACACCACACTGACTTTTTGCTTGACATGAATTAGCAATAAATGAATCAGAATTTGTGAGATACCCCTTTGACAAGTAACTGAAATAATACAATGTATTTTACTCCATCCAAAGCGCAAGTCGCCTCAACAAGATTGACCAATCAAAAAGTTAACCTTTTACACTCCTCACTTCGATCCCACGCTTAGTCTGTGAACTTGTTGTGGAGGTACCATTGTGTTTGGGTGTTGAGTACAGCATGATTTTTGTCAAGCCATCCGGTGAAACCCCATGTAGAAACATTGAAGTAAGAAGCAATGGCAAGTACATGCAGAGTGACTGAGGGTTGCATTTCATCTTCAGAGTAGTGTCCGAAGTCACCATCATGTTTACCATTTTTCACTTTTGAATACTTTTGCTTATTAAATCAAAGTACATTGTGCTGTTATGTCATTCGGCTCTGTGGGAACTCTTCAAACAAGAAAAAGTCACTAAAACATGTCCAATCGAACAAAATTCGAAGACACCTACCAAAGATACATCTCCAAAGTTAAAGTTCAGGTTTGCTAAACTTTAAAAAAAAAAAAAACTACATCTACATGCATTCGCACATGTTTCATTCAAAGATTTGTCCATTGGTTTACCATGGCAGCCATCTTGGACGCCATATTGGGCAATAATTGATATTTAATGAGGTCATTTGATCATTATTCATTCTTTGAGTAAGCATTTCATCCATTTATAGCACAATAGTGAGCTGAAATTAACACTCATTTTCACGACACTGCCTTTCAAATTCCTGTGGTGGGTATCTTGGACGCCATTTTGAATAATTAAAAATGCTCAATCATAGCTGCTGGGCACCATTCAGTTTTTGACTCTACAACACTTTGCCCACCAAAATCAGCAATAACTTGATTGGGGGTATTTGTGCAAGGTTACCAGAAAAATGTCTTCTTGGCTACCAGACAAAAGGTTCATGTTTATGAAAGTCTGTCTCCCAAAATGGCATCATCTAAGAATCTACTATGGCTTATTTCAGAACAAATTTTGGTGATTAAGGATGCAAAAATTGTAAGTGAGAAAAAAGTCCTGTACGCATCGCACATGGGACCGTGTTGGGAGACGAGTTGGGACATTTTGAGATTTTTTGCGAGGTCAAATCAGTGAAAAACAAAAAAATTCCTCATCTAGTGTACCAACATGGTCCCAAATGTTTCTCCATACAAGATTCTGTAAGTCTCTCATCGGAGAAGATGTTTACACGAGGTACCACTGTAACACTTATCAGCAGAAAAAAAGGTGAGCAATGGGATTTACCAACTTCGCACTATAACTTGGAGAATTATATCCTAATTATATCCTATCACAAAAATTCTTAAAATGTCTACAAAAAGGAACCAATTTCCCATTTCAACCGAACTTTGCACTTTAGTTGGTTGATTTCATTTCCAGACAACATTAACTCAAAAGACCACCAGACATATAATATTGCATTAAAATAACTAAATCTCTCTCTCTCTCTCTCTCTCTCTCTCTCTCTCTCTCTCTCTCTCTCTCTCTCTCTCTCTCACACACACACACACACACACACACACACACACACACACACATCATGGGCATGCCGTCGCTTTGTTTAACACCACCAGTATTGATAGTAAACACTTGCATGCTTTCAGTGGGCAACACAAGCGTGGACATCCAACCCAAACTACCGATCACATGTTTACTGTACCACTTGATATAAAAGAAAACCATTGGATCACAATTTTTGAGTTCTTGGTTTTAATCGTATATATATGTATATATATATATATACATACATAAATTATACTGTGGCTGAAAGATCCAAACGTATGATCACAAAAATGGCTCCTTCTCGGGTCTTTTCCATTCAGTAAGCGAACTTAACGCTGCACTCCTCTTGATTCTTGCAATCAAACTATGTTGGACTAGGAAGCGGCTCTACAGCACTTCAAGCGAGCCATAATAAACATTAACAACGCAAATAATAGATTATTAAGCAATGCATGACTTGAAACAACAGAATAACGCAAAAAATGTTAGTCAAGTTGTTTACAAGATACAACTGTCATTTGTTACAAATTGATAATATACAATACAGATAGATAGATAGATAGATAGATAGATAGATAGATAGATAGACACACAGATAAATAAATAAATAAATAAATAAATAAATAAATAAATAAATAAATAAATAAACAAATAAATAAATAAATCTGCTTCACAAGAAATATGTTAGCCCTCAAAACTTGTATAAATTAAAACGTTACAATATTTCCTTGGTACCCATCAAAATACACTGAATTTGGATTGATACTCCACTATGTAATATCTTTCAAGACATTCAGTGTTTCATTTTTTGTGTCTTGCATAATTTTCATAAATGAAATTTTGAATCTCTTGTTCATTTGATGCACCTATATCACAAATATATGAACCAAGTTGGAATGACTTCTAAATAATGGATTTGACAATATTCGAACATTTATGTTTTATGAACGTCACCCAATTTTGCATAAAATAAATATGATACCACTTCGTTTATTAATTCCTTGAACGTGCATACTTGGCATCTTTGCAAAAATGCAACTGACACAGAATAAATATTTGCGTAAATACTAAACTCAATTAACATGACTCCCAACTTTTTCTCTGGAAGGGTCAAAATGCTGTACATGTCAGCCATTTCTTTCTTGCAGCAGATTACACACACATACACACACACACGCACACACACACACACACACACACACACACACACACAGTTTCTATATTGTATCACCTTTTCCATATTTTGTATCGACGCGACGCGACATGAATGAAATGAAAATGGGGCAATATTCCTGAAAAACAAATTCCTCAAAAAAAACCCCAAACAAATAATAATAATAATAATAATAATAATAATAATAATAATAATAATAATAATAATAATAATGATGATGATAATAATAATGATAATAATAATAATAATAATAATAATAATAATGATAATAATGATAATAATAATGATAATAATAATGATAATAATAATAATAATAATAATAATAATAATAATAATAATAATAATAATAATAATAATAATAATAATAATAATAATAATAATAATAATAATAATGATAATAATAATTTATTCTCTGTATCTACCCTTTTACAACGGGGGCTACCACAGGCGGGACAGAACCTGTGGTGCGTCAGCCATGTAAGTAATTTTATTAACATATATGCACATTCAACTACATAAAACAATTTTAATAAAAGCGTGTGATATTTAAAAAGAAAAGTTGTACTTTGAGACCACCGCCCCACAGCACAGTGAAAGGACAGGTCTTTCTCGCATATATACACATTAGACACCTTGTACATGTATAGCTGTAATACAAATAACCCAGCATATTATTAGGCTGGGTCTCTCCCGACGGGCTGGGACGACCCAAGAGCTCCGATCCATTAAGCCCTTGAGTTAATCCCCCCTCCCCCGCCTTATGAGGGACCCTGTAATACCTATCCTTGATGAAGTATGAAAATCAGTAGATCCATATTACATCCACAAAATATGAAACAGGTTGAAACTAGAAAAGAAGATTTGCTCCAAAGCAAATCTGTCTGTGTGCCTTCAAAAGCTGTAAATGTTGAATGCTGCAACTTTGTTCCTTTGGTAGTTCATATTCCATTAAGCTTATGGCTAGATGGAAATTTTTGAAGTCCAAATGACTTTAATCTTTGACCCTTAGAGGTCACAAGTAAATTACAAACATGTACAGTGTTATAATACCTACAATTAAAGCCCAACATAAACCAAATTAGATGATAACTGATCAAGTTAGGGCTTGATGAAACTTTCAAAGGGCTGAATGACCTTGACCTTTGACCTCTAAAGGTATTATGTTTATCACAAAAATGTGCTGTATTGCATTACTTACCATTTGAGTACAAATAATCAGAATTGGATGGAAAGTGGCTGGGTTATGAGTGGATTAATATTTCAAGGGTCCAAATGACCTTGACCTTTGCCCTTTAGAGGTCACATATAAAGTACAAAACTGTGCAGTGTTACAATATCTACAATTTGAGCCCAACATGATCATATTTCGATAAAAATTGACTGAGTAATGGCGAGAAGATAATTTCAAAGGTACAAATGACCTTAACCTTTTACCTTTTAGAGGGCACATGTAAGTTACAAAAATGTGCAGTGTTACAATACCTACAATTTATTCCAACATGATGAAATTTGTATAAAAATTGACCAAGTTATGGCCAGATGAAAAATTGAAAGGTCCAAATGACCTCGACCTTCGACCTTTAGAAGTCACATATCATTCCAAAAAAATGCAGTGTTACAATAGCTACAATTTGAGCTCAACATGATCAAAATTGGATACAAATTGGCCGAGTTATGGCTAGATGAAAATTTCGAAGGTTCAAATGACCTAGATCTTTGACCTTCAGAGGTCACATGTAAATTACAAAACTGTGCAGTGTTACAATAGCTACAAGTTGAGTCCAACATGATCAAAATTGGATAAAAATTTACCAATTTCTGGCTAGATGAAAATTTCAAAGGTCCAATTGACCTTGACCTTCGAACTTTAGAAAAAACTATGCAGTGTTACACTAGCTACAATTTGAGTCCAATATGATCAAAATTGGATAAAAACTTACCAAGTTATAGCTAGATAAAAATTTTCAAAGGTACAATTGACCTTGACCTTTGATCTTTAGAGGTCACATGTGATTACAAAAATGTGCAGTGTTATAATAGCTACAATTTGAGTCCAATATGATCAAAATTGGATATAAATTTACCAAGTTAAAGTTAGATAAAAAATTCCAAAGGTATAATTGACCTTGACCTTTAGAGGTCACATGTAAATTACAAAAATGGTCTTCATGAGATTCACCCCTATATCCCCACGTTTCCATCAAATACTGTTTTGAAATTTCGTCAAAATATTACCTGGAATCTCGCCAAAGTCAAAAGCATGTTCGCCTAAAAATAGACATAGTTTTGTTGAAGAGGATGCACTTGAGAATTTAAACCACCTGTCGTGAGCACCTTTAGACTTTAAAATTTGTTCTAATTGGTTGTTGTATTTCATTCTGATGGAATTAAGACAGGGGAAGAGGAACAAGAAATGGACCAGATCCTCAGCGGCTTCATTACACAAGTCGCATCTTACATCTGAACCATTCCATCTCTTGAGATCTTCTTTTAGCCCCACGCAACCTAGACGGACTTTAAACTTGAGTCTTGTGTCTTGGAAATCGTTTAACAGTGACATATATTTTTCACCAAAAGGGGATCTTTTCATTGCACGGTACCAATACAGAGACGACTTTTTCACCAATACCCTGAAAAAACGTAAGAGGGTAGCTTTGTAAATTTAGTTTTATGAAAGGTTCTAACCATGTATGCCTCTCAATTTTAAAAGCTCTGTCTTGACAAAGATTCTGGAAGACAGTACTTATTTCTGAAAAATAAGGCCAAAATGACCGTGAACCCTCAGAGTACTTGCCCAGAGAGACCAGAAATATCTGCTTACATAAGCATGTATCTTGTAAGATGTACTTCATTCTGTGAAAAAAACTGATCCGGAAGCGGTCCAGAATTAGCTTAATTGGGAGCCAACCAAGCTCGCCTCAAACTGCCGTCATAACCGGCGTATTTTTAACTTTCATGAACATCCGCAAGGTATCAATGGCAAAATAATATTTTTCCAAATAAGAATTAAGTCTTTAATTAATTTTAGTTGAATTAGACACTTGGGCAAACGTATTTAGATCGTGTTTTATATAAATATATACAACCTATAATGCTGGATAAGGGCACATTTACATGTAGGTACATCATATATTGCTGGACCTGCTGAAAATACGGTTGGAGATTCTTCATCATTTAAATGGAAGTGTTTGAAATGCATAGTGTTTGAATGCGTTTGTGAAAGTGTTTGAAATCGTTCGGGTAATTGTTAAACGCGTTTGGAAAGTGTTTGAACGCGTTTGGAGAAGTGTTCGGTAGCTTTGTGAAAGTGTTCGAACGTTTTGCAAAAGTGTTTGAGGTTTTTCCGAAACGCTTTCGAAACGCATTCCAAACACTTTCCAAACGTTTTCAAACGTTTCCAAACACAAACCAAACACCAACAAAACGCGAAAAAAGCGTTTGGCTGTTAACTTTTAGCCGTGCGTAACTGTATGAGTATTTTTTAATGTTGCAACATCTTTAATGATTCAAATTCTCCATGTTGCATTCGTTTCATATCAAACAGAAGTTGTATGTAAGTTATAGTTTACCCAAGGGTGTATTGGAATATATTACATTTTGCCGAACTAAATTTTCAGAGGTATAATTAAAGTTAAATCTAAAAATGAATTACATGAAATCATGCTGCACATGTACTTGCACCATCAGTCAGTCCTATTTTTCCTTTCATACACTTTGATGAAGTTCATGTATTTGTACAATTTGCTCTTGCCTTCCATTTTTCCTTGTTAATAGACATTGTAACCAATTTTGCTCTACTCTTACATATTTACTTCAACTTTACATCAGTTCAGCTGAATTCATGGGCAAGATTGAAAAGTGCATGCACTTATACATGTTATACTATTTTGTTCATTGATGGATAAAGAAAACATACATAAATACATGTATGTTATGTACACATGACATCTCTGTGAAGATGTTCATGTTCTTGTACCTATTTTGTTCAGTGATGCATAGTGATAACATACATAATACATATGTACAAGAAGAGAAGAAATACAATACAATACAATACAATACTGTAATATGGATTGCTGTAGCTTTGACATGCTATATTGTAACAAAATACAATTCAATGTTGATACTACATATAAACTACATGTAATACATAAATAGTACCAAAAACACCACAATAAACATCCATAATACATATATCATAAATCTACAATTGGCACAATGTACTGCCAGTCACTTGTACTTTTCGTTTCCCTATAATGACGATTTACATAATGTTACAGGTACTTGTACTGCCAGTCAATTCCATTTATACTTTGCTGCAGGGTAATAAGTAGATGTACTTGTACTCTTAGGCTTAGCTTCTTAAACTTTTCTGTTACTTTGAAACAGGATAGTGCAGTACATATACTTGTACTGTCAATCACTTCTTCTTTTCATTTTGCTTAAGTGATGAAGTACGTGTACTTGTACTTGTACTTGTACTGTCAGTCACTTCTAATTTTCCCTTGACACAGGGTGATGTGGTACATGTATGGTCAGTCACTTCTTATTTTACTTTGATGCAGGGTGATGTAGTACATGTACTTATACTAGCTGTCAGATGCTGGATATACTTTTCACTTGCTTTAGAATGATGAAGTACACAGATGTTAGTCACTTCTTTTCTGTACTGTTAGTCACTTCTACTTTTCATTTGCTTAGAAACATGAATTACAAGAGACACAAGATTGTTATTTGACCAACACATGATACATATGTATGTAGATATGTAAAACCTCTATTAGATAATTGCTACAGTTTACATGTATGTACATGTATATAGTATTGATAAATTCTTTCACTCCTCTGTGATTTTTTTATCATGAAGTATGTATATAAACTGGTCCTGCTAGGTAATTCACCAACATTTGACATTTCAACCTTTTTCAATTTCTAATTTAATAACCAGCTGCTGAATCTAATTGATTATTTGCATATTAGAAATAGAAAATGATTCTCTATGCCAAAATGTGTAACGCTGTGTAACAGTTGTTTACAAAGCTTGCCCAGTGAGCCCCACAAGGAGGGGGAATCAAATCGCACACCACAAAATAATTATAAACTAGAGGATCAGGACTGAATCTGTGCTCAGGTGAATCATAAGTTGACCATTTGAAGAAACTTGGTGGATACCCACTAGAGTAACATTGCCACCAAGTATAAAGTAAATCTGGCTGACGGTTTAGTCGGAGAAGTTTAAAATGTGCATTTGTATCAGAGGCCAATTGATTAACATGTACATAGTAAACAATCAGAATAAATGCATTTACCAACAAGTACCCAAAATGCACCCAAGGTACATTGCCACCAAGTTTGAAGTATTACGGTTTTGGAGAAGAAGTAGAAAATGTGAATTAGCATTAGAATGCTCATTGACTTCCATAGTAATCAATATAAAAGGTGCATTGACCGGTAAGTACCGAATTGAAAAAATTGTTAAAAATCAGGAATCCGCAGGATTCCCACACAGTGTATAACTTGTTTGACCCTTCTACAAGGAACATATCCACCATGTTTCAGCTTAATCTGAGTGACGGTTCTGGAGAAGTCAAAAATAGCTATAACACACAAAAATTCATAAAAAAAATAGAAAAAAATTGCAGCACCACCTGTTGAACAAATTAAGAACAAGGGGTCTCAGGGAGTGTTCCTGTGTGATATCAAAGCAATTGGGAAAGCGGTTGAAGAAGATTTATTAGATTTGCCCCAAAAAAACAAAAAACAAATTCATAAAAAATCCAAAAATCACTGGACCGTGACCATTTCAACAAACTTGGTAGAGATTCACCTAAGGCACATTTTCACCAAGTTTGAAGCAGATCTAGCATGTGGTTTCGGAGAAGAAGTGGAAAATGTAAATTGTTTATGACGGACGACAGATTTTGAGACTATGGTATCAGCTCAGGTGATATGATCACCTGAACTAAAAATAAAAAACTTTATTCCAAAGTGAACAAAAAATAAATGTAGTTGTCTAAAAACACTTATACGATATGGATCATAGTAGTAGAAAACCTTGTTTTTGCTACCTTGGCTGCTGAGAATGAAGAATAATTTCAATGTGAGAAAGTGACAGGTTACTAAATACTCTGATTTTAAATCCAAAGGCAAAAAAAAAAAAAAAAGGCTTTGATGAAAAATGAAATAGAAGGTGGTCTGGTGACTAGTGCACTATGTAACACCATTCAACAAATCACAGAGTGATGTTCAAAACTGGTGAGGGTACTATCAGCCCAGCAATGATACCTTACATCCAGAATTGAAGGTCCAATGGGTCCTGATAAATAACGTGCATGTAACAAATAAAATGTACCAACAAATGCACTATATAAAATTATATTACTGGTATGTGTCATTGAATTATATGCTTCATAGTCTATCATTCAAATCTACAGAATTACTGACTATTCAAAATTTGTCAGGATTTAAATAAACCATTCACATATATAAATACTGGCAAACTTGTTTATGAACATAATCACTAAAAGATCAAATAACTTTATAATATAGTGTACAAAACAAACTTTGCAAAGGTAATTACAAAATTTCTTTTAGAAATTGAATGTGAGTGAGAGTTGCAGAATTCTGTGGCCAGATGCACAGATTCCCAAATCTTGCCTTATACCATGTAATGATGTAGCAACAATTGACCCTGGACGGACAGACTGTATATCCCGGATCAGCTGTTGCATTTTCTGTAGTATGACCTCAGGGTAATCAACAGGGATGTTGTTTGTTCCAACATGTACCACAACTGCCTGAAAATGGAATGTCAAAATAAATGTGAGCTACATCTGTATGTATAGATTTCAATTTTACAGACTGGATCAGCATCATGTCTCCCAAAACCCCAAAGTACCACGTTCAAATGATTGTGTTAACACTGCCTAATGACAAATGTTTGTCCAGCCCTACTGTTTGTATTTTGTTTTTATTTACTTTTTTTCTTGGGGGTGTTATAGTATGGAACGATAATGTAAAGAAGTGATACACTTGACTACTTGTGGAGAACCTATGTCAGTAGACTGGCAGAAATCACCTGGAGATTTTCAGAAAGACAGGTTATATGCCTGAATAAGAAAATGCACAACTGTGACCCTCCTTTTCTGAGAAAATGTTTATATTTGTATGACCCCTATTTGTTAGGAATTAGCTTGTATGTATATTTTTCTTTCTTTCTCTCTCTCTCTCTCTCTCTCTCTCTGCATCTTTACTATGCAAGGAGCCTATATATACCCATAAGCTGAGTAAGTTCGTAACAAGGATTGTTACCAAGTCTACACGTGTTGGCATATAGGGATGGTCCAATTATCATAATTGGCTTATCCGTATCTTCTGCAGCCTACGAAAAGAAAAAAAAACCAAGAGGACCATGATGGTGCTGTGCCCAGCTGACAGGCAGCTAGAGCACCACAACTTAATATGTGCTGCAACAAGACTTGAGTCACTTGATTAACGAGATCAAAGTCATGGTGCAAATATTTCTCAACTTATCATGTGAACGGTAAAATTCACATATTAAAGTGGCATGGCACTGTTACATTTGGAATGAGGTCATGGTCACCCACATATTGTGCAAGTCTGGCCTTTCCTCAGACATCCAACATGTGCAGCATCAAGGGTTACGGTCAAATAGTTCTCAAGTTATCAAGTCAACAATGAAATTCGAGTAAGTGGCCCCATACCCTTTGGAATGGGGTCAAGGTGACTCATATGTTGTGTAAGTCTGGTCTTCACTAAGGACAACTTGTGCGGGGCAGCGGGGGTGGGGGTGGGGGTGGAGAGTCCTCTGAAGTTCCAGGGTTTTAATGCATTTAAGGGGGCATAAACTGCTTTTTTCTGTCAATAAAAAAACAGTGGCTCCTCTCTAAGGCACCCAAAATGCAGCGTAAAAGTGGCCTTATAAGAGGGGTAGCCTCTTCTAGAGGGGGAATATATATATATATATATATATATATATATATATATATATGCAATGCACAACTGTAATCCAATGTTATATATATATATATATATATATATATATATATATATATATATATATATATATATATATATATAACATTGGATTACAGTTGTAACAGTGGGTGTATATATATATAAAATAAAAAGTTACACTTTCTGCATAAGAATGGTGATTTTTCAAGAGGAGTGGCCTCTGGTGAGAGGGGCCGTATACAGGGTACCACTGCAAGAGATATTATGTCTGTTTTGTTTTTTAGGGGGGGGGAGCGCACGCTCCCAGTCTCCCCCTCCCCCCAGTAAATCTGCAACTGACCTGATCACAAGCAAGAGATTAATATATGTTCCAAGCTTATAATACAACTGTCACAATGGATGCAAACCATTGTGGGGTGATTAGACAATGCAGAGACGCTTTGCAGTTCAAGTTTTGCATATCTATACTTACCAAAGTATTTCAAGTATGGATTCATAAAAAAAAAATCTTCAGTTTGAGTACCAATATCTGCAGAAATTTTCATTAGCTTATTTAGTCTGATGCCCCCCTCCAAAAAAAAAACAACAAACAAACAAACAAACAAACAAACAAAAAACCCTGTGTTTGAGGGTCATGAAAATGTGTTAAAACACTGCTGTATACCTAATGCACAACAATGCAATACCTAGCAAGAGACTTTGGCAGAGTCTGAGTAGCTAGACTGACACCAGAGCAGCAAGCCTGACACTTCCTGCTCAGCCATGCAGTGGCAGCTTAGCTTACAGTACCACACAAGTAAGGTGTCAAACTAACAGCTTGGGTTTGGCCCACCAACACAAATAACTGTTGAATGGGAGATTAAGAGGTTTACTCATTTTCAAAATCCTGCGACTTTAAAAAAGTAAAAATTAAAAAAAGGGACAATACCTGAAATTAGTGGAAATTTCTACCAATTTAAGTGGCTGTCTCTCATTTGGTATTGACTGAGACTATGAAATATTTCCTACATGTAGTCTCAGGTATTGACTTTTTATTATACTTTTTTAATTATTATCTGTCCCTTAGGGTCTCATGGAAATGTCACTGGAATGACCATTGAATGTTATACATCTCTGTATAATATATAAACCCTCCAAACAAAAGAGCAAACACACGATGCATTTCTCAAAAAATCACACATATCTGTAGGTATTATTTTGTTACAATGTAATGTGCACTCAATTTACCAATGTAGCTGAGTTGATATACATTACACCTTGCACATTTCCTAATTATACAGTATATTATCAACATCCAGAGAAGCACTGTGTTTTTACAATATGAAACAAATCTTCATGAATAATACAGACTAATATTGCCACTGACTTTAGCTTAACAACCTGCCATATCAAATACACAAGATATGGTACTCATGGACAGTATATTGGTAAATATCCAAAGAATATCCCAGCATGTCATATGTCCATTGTGAAAGGCAAGTATGTAAGTAAGTAAATAAATAAATAAATAAATAAATAAATAAATAAATAAATAAATAAATAAATAAATAAATAAATAAAAAAATAAAAAAAATAAAAAGGAAAAAGGAACTGGGTCATCTATGTGTGCATGATGGCAGGGCGTGGGATGAGGCCATGTTCTTGGCCTGTTAATATTTTCAGCATGCTTTTTTTCTTTTTTAGCACTATCAAAAACTCCTCCTTTGTGATCACCATATTAGTCTAATATGGTGATCACAAAGGAGGACTTTTTGTGTTTTTGTAATTTCTCAGTCATTAGTCTTTTGTAGCTATTATGGGACCACTTTGTGTATCTCTGATATGGATGTTACTGATACTCCACATGAATATTGTGCATTTGTCTGAATTGAATTGGATTGAAAAAGGTCCATGATGACAGGAACACATTTTCAAGATACCAGCAAACATTGGATGAGCAGAAACTACAAACTTCATCCCAAATATATGTCAGGGGCCATTCAACAATGTCAATATTTTCCCATTAGAACACAGTCAGGAGCAGGGGGGGGGAGCAAAGGCCTTCATAGAGTATGCTTTTTTTCTGTGCATAAAAATGTTCACCCATTTGCCATGGAGCAAATTTGGTCCTGTTCAACATCTTTTATTAATGTATATGCAAAATGAACCTCTGCACAGTACTTAGCTTAATTCAATGATACATTTCAATTATTACGTGTAATCCAAACACCTCTCAGCAATTATTTGGACCTTTTTTCAGTTTAAGTTTCCCTTTAATATGACTAACATGCTTGTTGAAATATACAACCATAACAAAAGAAATGTTTAATATGTACGGAATTACTTCTGTTTATATTTGGCCATGACTTTTTCATACTATCAGAGTTAGTGTATTAGACTGTTCATTTACTTGTTTTTTTAAAGTTCTTAGGTTTTTGTTGCAACATTTTGCATGATTCGTTGGATCAAATTTAACAAATCAAAGAAGAAATGAACAAAAATCATCTGGATCGAAAGGCATGTATGCACACACATTAAATGGAAAAACTTAAATAATAAGCCCTTGTGGGCTGATAATGATATCTCTGGTGGACAACTACAATATACAAGTATCACCTGGTGGTTAAATTTAAAAACAACTCACCTGGTTGAAAACCTGGCGGTTAACTGTAGCTTGCACCCCTAAATTGGCCACAGAGGGCAGCACAGGGTATAATGTCTAATGACCAGCACTGTAAGATTTGGCTTGACCAGAGTGGTGGAATTTATTGAGCTTGGGCGGCATGCTAAGCCTAACATAGATGTGGCAGACCGTATTTGTAACAGGTGTGGATTCGGTGTAGTTGATGATGAAATTCACTTTTTGATAGATTGCCCTGCATTTGTTACAGAGAGATATAAATTATTTTCTGTTATTAGTACTCACATCAATAGTTTTGCTCATCTTGACTCACTCAATAAATTTATCTCGGTCATGTCTAGTAAATGCCCAGAGGTAAACTTTAATTTGGGGAAATTTTTATACAAATGTTTGCCAAAGTAGTCAGCTAGTCCTTTGTAATCTGTCCATATTTTAACTTTTTACTTAAATACGGGTGCTGTTATTTTATGTTATAATACTCCCTGCTGCCAAGTGTGACCCTGACTTGTGTAGCTGAGTATTTGGTTCTCAGGTGCTGCCAATATGTATTTTTGATCTGTGTAAGCCAACTTGGTTAGAATAGAGTTATTGATATTACCTCTCTAGCATTTATATTGTAGATATGTATGTAAGTAGGTAGGCAGGTAGGTTTGTACGTCGATCTTCTATTATGCTGTCAATATGCGACTGTATACAGGTCATTTAATCTTGTAATCTAGTTTTGTTTGTACAATACCATTGTATCATGTTTGTATTATGACTGATGAGTCAATACTGACTCCTTTTCTGCCAATAAAAATTACTACTACTACTACTACTGTGGTAGGCTAAAATCCGTTACATATAATTTTAATTCAGATTTTGCCATCACAAAATAGAATGATTTGAATGATTTATTTTGGGCATATTTTTTTTCCGGGGTGGTCGGAAATTTTAAGATGATATTGGGTGCGGACAGGTGAAAATCCAACATGACTGCATTCAGGTGGGGAAAAGTCAAAAGTTTGGTGTTCATCATATATGTTAATGCCTCTTATTTTGTAAGTCAGACTTGAACTTAATTGGTGAGCATCGTCTTCACTAAAGTTAAAGCTCTTACTCTCAGATACGCCAGGCTGTGTTATAATGGCCGCCTATGAGAAATTCAATTTAGTGGTGCCATCTAAACGGCAAACTGGTGCTCAGAGGTGAATCTTTAAAAGAGGCCTTCAAGTTACAATTTATGCCTCCAAAGTTCACTTTGTCACCTGACTCTGTAATTACAGAAATTCTTACATGGCTATCTTTGTATGTTATGACAGCAGAAAAAAAATAAATTTACGTCTATGATGTACAATGGGCTATAATGACGGCGTATGATGTATTCACTGAAATACGCGATTTTTCTTTACAATTTCGACCAGAACATAGAATGAGTGACGTTTAATTGGCATTCAGGTACAATTGATTAAGCTAGAAGATGTTGCAATTACATATAAATGATTTCCAAATAAAAATGTGCTCAATTCTAACTTCTCACCTGGCACCTTTCAAAACAACAGAAATGCGGTCTAAATGATCCAGTTTGAAGATCAAAACTGAGGGAAGTAGCAAGCTCATCACAACGACCTTCATGTTCTTTCATGAGGGATTTGAGTTAGTGAAATAGGGATAACAACAAGTACTTGTCATCAAAATATTTGTTTTATGACAGCAGCACAAGGACATGTTTTTCCATCCAAGAAACTTCATTTTTAGGGGTAGGGGGTACAATGGAGTTCAATAAAGCTTCACTCACCAGAATTTTTGTGTCAAAAAATAGTTCATTGCCACAGACAGACATCATTTGCACTATGCAAGTGAAAAAGAAAGGAAATGAAACGACATCTAACCAAAAAATAATGTTTTTTAGTGTTTTGGGAGGGTAAGCAGAATATGTCCAAAATTGCACGAGATCCACTGCGGCATAACATTGTAACAGCTTGATATTTCAAGAACGGAAGCAGTCAGGAGATCATTTTTCCACAGACATACTTATATGTGATAGAGCATGGTATACGTACAATTACATAAATGTTGCAAAAAGTAGAGGTCCCCTTAAATGGCAAACTGGTGCTCAGAGGTGAATTTTTTAATTAGGCCTTCAAGTTATAACTTATGCCTCCAAAGTGCACCTTGTCACCTGACTTTGGAATTACAGAAATTCTAACAAGGCTATCTTTGTAAGTTAGGACAGCAAAAAAAATAAATTTACGTCTATGATGTACAATGGGCTATAATAATGGCGTATTATATATTCACTGATATACACGATTTTTCTTTATAATTTCGACCAGAAGATAGAATGAGTGACGTTTAATTGGTATGCAGGTACAATTGATTAAGCTAGACGATGTTGCAATTACATATAAATGATTTCCAAATAAAAATGCGCTCAACTCTAACTTCTCACCTGGCACCTTTCAAAACAACAGAAATGCATCCTAAATGGTCAAGTTTGAAGATCAAAACTGAGGGTAGTAGCAAGCTCATCACAACGACCTTCATGTTATTTCATGAGGACATTGAGTTAGTGAAATAGGGATAACAACAAGTAATTGTCATTAGAAAATATTTGTTTCATGATAGCAGCACAAGGACATGTTTTTCCATCTAAGAAACTTCATTTTTAGGGGTAGGGGGTACAATGGGGTCTTCACTCACGAGAGTTTTTGTGTCAAAAACAGTTCATTGCCACAAACACACATCATTTGCACTATGCAAGTGAAAAAGAAAAAAAGTGAAACGACATCTAAGCAAAAAATAATGTTTTTTAGTGTGTTGGGAGGGTAAGCAGAAAATGTCCAAAATGCATCAAAATCCACTGTGGCATAACATTGTAAGAGCTTGATACTTCAAGAACAGAAGCAGTCAGGAAATTATTTTTCCACAGACATACATATATGTGATAGTACATTGTATATGTACAATTACATAAATCTTGCAAAATTAGAGGTCCCCTTTAGGTTGCACCCCTACATTGGCCACAGAGGGCAGCACAAAGGTATAATGTCTAATGACCAGCACTGAAAGATTTGGCTTGACCAAGGTTGTGGAATTTGTAGTAGGCTAAAATGCATTACATATAATTTTAATTCAGATTTTGCCATCACGAAATAGAGTGATTTGAATAATTTATTTTGGGCATATTTTTTTTCCGGGGTGGTCGGAAATTTTAAGATGATATTGGGTGCGGACAGGTGAAAATCCAACATGACTGCGTTCAGGTGGGGTAAAGTCAAAAGTTTTGAGTTCATCATATATGTTTATGCCTCTTATTTTGTAAGTCAGACTTGAACTTAATTGGTGAGCATAGTCTTCATTAAAGTTAAAGCTCTTACTCTCAGATACGCCAGGATGTGTTATAATGGCCGCCTATGGGAAATTCGATTTAGTGGTACCACCTGTAGAACCATCTCACTTGGTGGTCTAATGAGGCAACATTTTGTACCCTGGTGGTCAAAGATTGAACAACAAGTACCAATTGCCCAGAAAGAATACATGTATATCTTTACAAGTTACTAAGTTATTTAATGGGTTGGATTAGTTGTGTTGTTTTTGTTTTGTTTTCACTCAAAGGCTCAATATATATGGAAGTACTTGTGTAGTACATATGGCAATGATTCTGTGATAGTATTAAATCATAGTTTAAGGCAGTTCATTTGCTCACTTTGGAACATATTTTGCAACAAACACATTGTATCATTTCATGCCAGTTGGTTTATAAAAGGAAATGACTTCATCAAATTTGATTAATTTGAATTACACAACAAAATGCTGTTTGAGTGACATGTTCAATGTCCACTATTTCGTGTAAGTAGGTCTATATATACAAGTTGTGCTCAGTTTGTAACTATTATTTGCTATCTTTATTTCATCTTATCATTTTGTTGTGGGGATGGACGGCAGGAAAATGGAAATTATGTACCAAATGATTGCAAACAATTTGGATGTATGTTAATACATTGAATGAAGTATATTATCTCTAATATAACTTTTGTGGGAACAGGCAGGATTTGGTGTGTTTAAATGACTATTTATCAACGACATAATTGTCAGTCCATGAATTTCTGAACTGCCATGAGTGAAGTATACATTAAAATGCTTCATCAGATATGTCTCACCTTTATTTTGTTGTTGGTCTTAAGGGAAAGTAAACGTGACATGAGCCTTTTCCATAATCTACCTCTATGCTACAATTTTATCGATGTGTAGAATTTTGATTGAATTTTCATGCTTTTCAACGTAAGCCGGAATTTAACATTGTGGCAGGTTTGCATTAACAATACATGTTAACATTTTTGTAATATTAGATCAATCCAAATACAGTTACATTTTCAGCAAAAATAATATGGACTTTTTAAATTATTCATCAGTACAAGGGTACTGGTCACCTGTTGATGGTGCAGATAAAGGCTTCAATCTATGAAGAATAAATCAAAACCATGTTGCATTGCCATTAATGAAAATAATTCTTCTTCATACTTCTAGATTCAATTTCATCTTTGACACAATCCATGATATAAAATGAATGAATTAACACATTTGAAATGGGAACTTTCTGGCATTAGGAAAAATTCGGTTCAGTATCATACATGTAATAAGGTTTAATTCACATTTACATGTACCAATTTCAACCTGGATTTGTCTGACATGATTAAAAACTAAGCAAAGGGGTCTGGCATCTTATGCATCATTATACATGATACTGAAAATACAAGAATATGTGACTTTGAATTTTGACACACTTTAATCTTGATGATTTTTTTTGCCATAATACCATTGCTTTGCGAAAGTCATTGCAGCAATCATGGAAAAAAGTCGTCAACATTCGAACCCGGAGAACAACTTTACTGGGCCCAAATCTTCCACCTTTGCTAGTTATAACCATAGATTAGATTATTTGGCATATACTTTTTTCGAAATCAAGAACTGAAAAACCAAAGAAAGACCAAATCATTAGTATTATTGCCATTGGTACCCATGGTCGTATGGAAAAAAGTCGTCGTTACCGAAACCACGGGTCAATCTGTCCGTTATGCAGTCCATAGAAATACTGTTAATTGGACCTCCAAACGCCAATTTTTATGGCTGTAACAACGAAAATAACTATATTTCAGTTAACCGCCACTGAATATTACCATGAGCAAACACCAAAATCTGTAATAATGATCGAAAACGTGAACTTGGAAAAGGGTCGTTCACTTCAACAATCTCCCCCGGAAGTTTTGATAATAACCACTATAACGCGCATGCGCAAGAAGTACCCATCCGGTTGAGAAAAAGATCGCTGACGCCAACAAATACTTACGAGTTTTGTTTACTACCTGGCGACCCATTCAGTCTGTCCCAGTGACATTTACAATTTAATGATAAGGAAATCAACTTCATCTATTACATTACAAACTTTGTGATTATCTATCTTAGCCCATCTAGCCTGTCGCAGAGCGACTAAAATGGGAGCAACTTTACAATGAGTACAAATGAGATCAAATTTACACAACCAGTCTCATTCCTTAAAAAGGGACCAATGGAACCCTAGAAGTTTTCAGTGCAATATGTACTGGTTGATATCTCAACATACAAACATATATATACATAGACAAAATGATGTAGGCCTTGTACTGAACCTGGCAGGGAATACCGGTAATTGTAAATAAATTGAGTACTTCACTTGGGTATGTCCTGCGCAGTCAAGCAGGACTCCCAGTGCTGCTTAGACAGTTTTTAGGTGCTACATTTAGTAGGAGAGCCACGTGGACAGTTTAAGCACAAAGTTTTGTAATGTAGGCCTAATACATGTACTTGATTTGCTTCCCTATTTTATATTCTGTAAATGTCACTGGAACAGACTGAACGGGTCGCCAGGTAGGCATACTTACAGTTTTTAGGTGCTACACTAGTGCTGCTTAAACAGTTTTTAGGTGCTACAATGGTGCTAGACCAACTTAGACAGTTCAAGCATTTTGTAAAACTTATAGAAAACTTTAGAAAATGTTGTATTATGCTGCCTTAAGACTTACTTTTTTAACACTCTGTCCGAATATCTGTAGTCGATAGTGTTACCACAGAATCATGGGATTACCTACCTCAAATACTAGTCAGTGTTGTTGTTGACTGTTAGGTATTCATATCTAGCCTGTGGATGATTGTATTAATTACCATATGACAATAAGGTCAGAATTGACCTGGATGATTGTCAATAAAAGTTTTACTTACTTACTTACTTACTTTACTTTTTGACCCGTTAAGCAAATTGGGGTTGATAATTTCGTGCAAAATATCATTTATAGATCTTTTAATATGTTCATAACAACATTTTTGTAAATTTGAAATGTTGTGTTGACAAAATAGCGAGTATAGTTAAGTATTTTTGAAGAAGTAATGCCAAACATCTACATTGAAGTTTTTGCTTTCGGCTTCCTTTGGCATTTTATGAACTGTTTACTCTATCAATAACCCTAATATGTATGTATGTATGTATGTATGTATGTATGTATGTATGTATCTATCTATCTATCTATCTATCTATCTATCTATCTATCTATCTATCTATCTATCTTTCTATCTCTGTATCTATCTATCTATCTTTCTTTCTATCTATCTATCTATCTATCTATCGATCTATATATATATATATATATATATATATATATTCTGATTTGCTTATGGCTACTTCTATTCCTTTGCTGCTATTTTTAGCTCAGCTGACTTGTAAGTCAGCTGAGCTTATCTTATGGTCCTCCGTCCGTCGTCCGTCAACAATTCACATTTTTGACTTCTCCTCCAAAACCGTTAGCCAGATCCACTTCAAACTTGGTGCGGATGTGCCTTGGTTAAGTGTCTACCAAGTTTGTTCAAATGGTCACGGTCCAGTGATTCTGGGATTTTAAATGAATTTTTTGTTCTTTTTTGGGCAAATCTTAAAAAAAATCTTCTTCTCCGAAACCGCTGACCCAATTGCTTTGATATCACAAAGGAACAATTCCTGGGACTCCTAGTTCTTAATTTGCTCACCAGGTGGCACTGCAATTTTCCCCAATTTTTTATGAATTTAAATGTGTTATAGCTATTTTTGACTTCTTCTCCAGAACCGTCATGCAGAATACGCTGAAACAAGGTGGATATGTTCCTTGTAGAAGGGTCAAACAAATTTGTTCACTATGTGGGAATGCTGCAGATTCCTGATTTTTAACGATTTTTTTCAATTCGGGTACTTATCAGTCATTATGCAGCTTTCCTATTGATTACTATTGAAGTCAATGGACATTCTAATGCTAATTCACATTTTCGACTTCTCCTCCAAAACCCTCATCCAGATTAACGTCAAACTTGGTTGCAATGTACCTTGGGTGGGTTTCTACCAGGCTATTCAAATGGTCATGCTCCAGTAATTTTTGGATTTTTAATGATTTTTTGTTATTTTTTTGGACAAATGTTAAAAAATCTTTTTCTCCAAAACCACTTACCCAATTGTTTTGATATCACACTGAAAGACACCTAGGGACTCTCAGTTCTCAATTTGTTCACCAGGTGGCGCTGCAAATTTTTTCTAATTGTTTATGATTTTTTTTTTTTTTTTGTGTTATAGCTTTTCTCGACTTCTTCTCCAGAACCGTCATGCAGATTAAGCTTAAACGTGGTGGATATGTTCCTTGTGGAAGGGTGAAACAATGTCGATCACTATGTGGGAATGCTGCGGATTCCTGGTGTTAAACGATTTTTTTCAATTCCGCTCCTTTTCGGTAAATGCACCTTTCCTATTGATTACAATGTAAGTCAATGGGCATTCTAATGCAAATTTACATTTTCGACTTCTTCGTCACCCAGATTTATTTCAAACTTGATGGGGATATACCATGGGTGGGTGTCTACCAAGTTTGTTCCAATGGTCATGTTCCAATGAATTTTGGATTTTTAAATGATTTTTTTTTCAAAAATCTTTACAAAAGATTTAATAGGAAAGTTTAACATGGGAATTTCTTGTAATAGCTATAACTTGAATAATTTTGGCCAGATTTACTTCAAACTTGGTGGGGATGTGCTTTTGGTGGATCTGTACTAAGTCTTTCCAAATGGTCACGCTCCAGTCATTTTTGGATTTTTTTTATAATTTTTTTTGGTTCTTTTTTGGGGCAAACCTTAAAAATTCCTCTCCTCTGAAACTGCTCACCCAATTGCTTTGATATCGTACATAGACACTCCCAGGGATACCTAGTTCCCAATTTGTTCACCAGGTGGCGCTGCAATTTTTTCCTAAGTTTTTAAAGAATTTTTTGTATGGTTTTGCTATTTTCCACTTGTTCTCAGAACCATCACTCAGATTAAGCTAAAATGTGATGGATATGTTCTTGTGGAAGGGTCAAGCAAAGTTGTTTACAAGGTGGTATTGTTTTGGATTCCTGATTTTTAAGGATTTTTTAATTCGGGTACTTATCGGTCAATGTAGCTATCTTATTGATTACTTATTTACTATATAAGTCAGTGGGCATTCTAATGCTACTTTACAGGATAACTGACACGAAATTTACTGTTTACTTGATAACTTGAGATCTGTTTTGAGTTAGTACCGTGATGCTGCACATGTTAATGTTTCTATATAAAGGTCATGCTTAGACAGTACATGAATGACCTTGACCTCGTTTCTGGGGTCACAGTGTAACATACATGAATTTTAAGAAAGCTCGCGTTTCAAGAGGGGGACCTCTGGTGAAAGGGACCATAAAAGAGGGGGACCATTCTATATCCTCATGATACCCTAAAACAAATTCATCATTTTCATTTTTTTTACTTTTTTTTGGTTAGTTTTTAGCTTGGTTGTTTGTTTTGTTTATTCATGTACATTGCTCATTTATTTCACAGTTAAGATAAAAAAACCCAAGTTCACTATTTCCAATTTTTTGCTATTTTGTTTGGTTGTGTTTTTGTTTGTTTGTTTTGTTTTGTTTGGTTATTTGTTTTTGTTTTTTTGTTTTTGTTTTTTGTTTTTGTTTTTGTTTGTTTTTATGTTGTCTACCTTGTGTACTCTGGAGAACCCCTCGATTAGTCGACTTGTGCACTATTGGGCTATCCAGTGTGAAATAAATATGTTTAAATTAATACCGCAAAACCAATTCATCATTTCCATATTTTTTGCTTGATTAATTGTATCGACTTTTGTTTTGATTTTTCATGTACATTGCTCAGTTATTTCATGATGTAAACAGCACAAGTTCATTTCCTTTTTTTTCTGCTTGTACATTGCTCATTATTACACCCCCAAAACAAGTTGATTATTTCAATTGAACACACAAAAAGTAAAAAAAGTCTTTTGAAGTTGGAATGCATTCACAAGGGGTTTACCAATGCAGTGTTGTTTGCAGCAACTGTTGATAATGAATTATTACACCAATGTGGCTTGGGCAACTCTGATGAGTTGTTTGTCACAACCGTCCATAATGGATTATCACCTATGTGGCATGAGCAACTCACAAGGATGTTTTGGTCACCTGGCAGTTTAATTATGGCAAACTGGTTTGAACAATGCACATGGCAAACATGAAAGTGCTTATGTATTGTGCTAAGAAAGTTTTATCTTTTCTTTTTTTTCTGATAAGACACAGAAAGATCTAAGAGAAATGTAAGCCAGTTTGATGTACAAAGGTCCCCCTTTAAGAGAGGCTACCCCATCTACAAAGACCACATCTGTCTTTGCCACAAGTATGGAATGTTACATTTTCTATGTTTTACGCGAAGTTAGGTGATTCTGTACACTGTTGTACATAAAAAGATTGACAGTATGGTTTTATTCAGTGTGCAATTTAGTTTAGTTTCATCTTGGAACTTCCACATTTTGTCAGTTCATTGGTATGTAGTGAACTGAAAGGTTGCATCATTGGTACATTTAAAAAGCACATGTTACATGTAATAAATTTCCATTGTTAAAAACATTGTATATTAGCAAACATATAAAAAATATATACTTAGCAAACAAAACAAAATCAAACAAACATAGAGCATGAAAGAATGTGATTTTAACAGATTATGTTCAGTTTACCACGTTATTCTCTTCGTTGACTTGTCATCATAATGGATGATTCCCCCGTCACGTGGGGCACACTGGGCAACCAATGTTCTCTCACAATGTGTGGCGGAGATAATCATAAATGTGTCATTGTCTATTTGTAATTATAAGCTACATTTTTATGTACATTTCATGTGGTTGATTGAGACTAGAAGTTATTTGTGTATAATACATGTCGAATACAAGTGTATATGGACTATTTTACATGTGAATACATATTCAATACATGTGTGGATGATAACGTTATGGCCATATGCAGATGAGACAAAATAGATGTATGCATTGTTTCTTTAATTTGTTGTGGTTATTATTATGATAATAAAGTATTGTTATTGAAATAAATGCCATTTGCCGTTTGTTTGTTTGTTTGTTTGTTTTTTGCTTGTTGCTGAATGTTTGTACAATAAAATTTCATTGTAAATGTTGGTTTCTTACATCATGTATTCGAAATTTCTAGTCTATTAGGTCATTTTGGGTTGCTGCTTTGAGAATCTACAATTTTTGCCTTGTTCATGTGTTTTGCATGTGAACAATACTAGTATATTAAAATCCCCTGTGACAGAATTTGGAACTAATGTTCCCACTGTACTCGTACTCATTTTTCAATTGATTTTTATGAAAAAAGTGCAAGTGAAGACACAGGAACTTTTATCTTTTGGACAAGAATCTTGACCTTTTGTTCAGTTATTTTTTTCTTTGGTGTATTGACAGGCAGTCTCATAATGAGTTTTCACTGAGCATTTCATATGTTTGCTAGGATTTGTAGACAATCCATACTTTAGGGCACTGTCAGAAAATTGTAAGTTTCTCTTGTCCAGCAACACAACAGAAAAATACGGGTAGGTAAATCGAAATAAAATAAAATTGAGGTTAGAAAAAGCGGGAGAAGTCCTGATGTACCAAATCAGGATGGTGCGTATTTGTTCAATTCTTGGTGACTACATCCAATACTTCACTTCCATCTTTTTTAATAAGAATAGTGAATCGCCAAAGTTTATTTATAACCAGTTTCATTAAGGAAAAACTGAAAGCCAAGGATGCTATACACTAAACCATTTATTGCAGAGACTATTTTTTTTTACCTGTTTCAATGTACAGGGTCAGTAGAATATAAAAAAACTCTTTTTATTTTACAGCCAGGAGCAATTTTTAAGGTCGGTCAGGACATGAGAAACAGATAATTTATTAGCAGTGCCCTTATCAAGTTCGTGTTTCTCTGATTTTACATAGGCACCACAATTTCAGTAATTTCTTTAAAAAAAAAATATTGAACCTATTTTGCTTGTACAAGTCAACTCTTGTCACTGAAGTTTTACTAGACTTGAGAATTACAGACGGCCGCTTTGCCTGCAATACATATAGAAATTCCCTTATCGCTTCATTAGTGGTCCTTCCGTAAGTGTTTGCAGAGAAATGCCAATGTTTCATTCAAAAATAAATATTGAAATACTATTTAAAATTGGCAACACATTTTGAACAGTATGATTTATAGATGAACGTCTAGATTTGCAACTTTTTTAGAAACTGAATTCTAAAATGTTATGAATTAATTACCTATTTGGAAATGAACATAGCATAATAGATTAGAATGGGGGACCAATTAAACAAGAATGTTTTCAAACTTGATACACCATATTTAAAATATGGACATTGTTGACCTCATTAGTAGCAATAAATCCAATCTGGAGTTTGATAGAGCTCTTTTCTATATTGAGTGCATTGCCATTGAACTCAAAGTAAAAGTGTGAAAGTAAAGTAAAATTCTAACATTTTGAATGAATGCATATCTGCAAATCCTATTACACAATCAGATAAATATCGGTTGGAGGAAAGAAGCAGAAAAAAGTGTTATAACAGTTTTAATGCTCGGTTTTGCTATCAACGCACGACTTTTAAAGTGAGCTTTATTCACACATAAGCAAGAAATGCATACTCATTTCAGAATGCCATGTATATTAACAGTATGAATCCTGGTCGGCAAAAGAAATACCCATCCCATGCGAAGCTGCCTGAGGATCGATCAGGTGTCGAACAAAACTGCACAAAAAGAACTTAATATTTACGTCTGCCTGAAGGAAGCTGGTCGTTGTATACTCCTAAGCACCCATATACGTTAAACATAAGTTATTAACCGTAAAACAGATCTTTTCTAACTTCTGTACCCCTGCATCGGACCCGGTACCTCTGCATCGGATTTGCACATGCTCCTAGTGGTCCAGAATGGACAGGACTGCGCATGTCCAGATTGGTACGCCGAGCATGGACCCTGCTGCGATCATCACTGTCACGGTTACGTGAAAACAGGATTGGGGGGGGGGGGGAATTAAATCATAAATGTGGAGTGAATATGCAGTTTGTCATTAGCTTTATAGAACCAACTATGTAAAGAAATACGGCAATAGGTAGAATTTAGGTTGTTTTGCCTAAATTGCGCTGCTAAAGCCTAAAGTACTTAGGATATTTGAGGTCACTGGTGCCGGTACTACGGTAGTAGTAGCCAAAGAAAAAAAATTATATTCCTGAACGATTTCTTGGTGGAATTAGTCAGGCAAAATTCTAAAATTTAAATTGATTCTATTATCATTGCTTGGGCTTACACGTTAGTTAGTTTATTTTTAGATAGCTCAGTGGAAGGGAATGACACAGCCAGAGGTGACGAGTCCACAGAAAGTTGAGAAACCAGTATTGCTGAAGGTGTGTGTGTGTGTGTGTGTGTGTGTGTGTGTGTGTGTACGTTTCAGTAGGCCTGCACGTATGTTCTTTTGTAGCAAAAACCTCATTTTATGGGCACAATTGCTCTATGCATCTGTCTGCACATTACAATAAAGTGTATGTCTATCTGGCTTTATTCCTGTGCACAACTACCAGTATAATTGTGGCTGTTTTTTTAGTACGGTAGCTCCCAATCACTATGTAAAAGCTGTGTAATTGTGAAGGTGACAATGGTGTAATGGTCTATGGATGTGGGCCTCAGTAAAAACCTTAAATGAATACAAAGAAACAAAAATGAAAAAGAGAAGAAACAGAACAAACACAACAACCAAAGAAAGTGAAAGAAAAGGAAATTTAAATTTCATCATTTAATCTTACCCAAATCAATTAAGCCAATATGGAAATTTTGAACCCTGAAAATCTTCGAAATTACTATCATTTGGTGTGCCATTCCTATTTCAATTCATAGGCAATCAAAATTAACAGGGTATAAAATATATCCAGTAAAAGCTGAAAAAATTTTTAGCATTTCAAAATATTCATATTTTTAAGACACAGAGTACTTTTGCTGTGAAACAAATCTCTATTAAAGTATTATTATTATTATTATCATTATTATTTGCTTTGGCAGCCATGGATTCCAAAATAGAAGTAGATAAATATTGTTGTCTGCAATTTATTTTCAGATTGTCCAGTGCAACATGACCAGGATGCAGTTGTCGGGGCTGCAGATGCAGGAGCCAGGCTTACAGAAGGTGTGTGTGTGTGTTTTTTTTCTTGTGTGTTTTTCATTTTTACTTGTTATTAACCAAAAATTCCCAAATAGAAATAGATTAACATTGTTGTCCACAATGAATTTATTTTCAGATCATTCAGTGCAATCCGATTACCAGGACATAGGAGAGGCTGCAGAGGCAGAGCCAGGGTAGCAGAAGGTGTGTTTCACGCTGTAAACATAGATATGCCATATTGATTTATTCATTCTGGCAATAAAGTGCATCATAATAGAAGCAGGTCCTCAACTTTTAGTCCAGGATATCCTGATTTAAAATGAAAATATTTCTACTAGTAACACTTAGAAAATCATGTGCCAAGGATAAAGATAGGAGTCATTCATTGTATGTAAATACCTTTATTTTAATTTAACAAACTTAAAAGAGCAGCTTAGAATTTGTGTACCCTATCAATTATAATACACTAACAGAAAACATACAGATATCCTGAATTGTATGTGTAATAGACTAATAAACTATGTAAAGTTTCAGTTTGTTGTTGGCATGAAAGCTACCAGGTAAACTCGGTATGTGAGCAAAGGGAAGGCAAACATACCATTAAATTGTTGCATTCAATATTATTGATATATATGTGTGTGTGTCCGTGTCTGTATATACACACAGACACACAAACACATACACACAGACACACACACACACACACACACACATATATATATATATATATATATATATATATATATATATATATATATATATATATATATATATATATATATATATATATATATATATTATATATACATATATATAAATAAATTTCTCTGTTTTCGACATAGAAGTGCCTGTGTCAGTGCATCATGAAGGCTCAGCTGCAAGTGAGTTTTTACATCATTACCCCTTATCTTCTGATGATATATTCTGTGTATACAATGGTCCCTCCTTTTTGAGGATCCTATCATGAATAACCACAAGCCTTTCAGGAATGAATATGCCATGTCCAAATTGTATCTTTTCCATGAACACTGTTTCACAACCCTTGAAAGGCTGCCTGATTTATATGAGATCTTCTTAATGTGGCCTGGGGGTGGTCATTCAAGGCAGGGCTTATTGGGTGTTGTATGTCCTAATAGTTTTGTATTCAAGTATATGAGCACCTATTACCGTGTCATTTTAAGTATGGTTGCTGTATTTTACTGTCAAAATTTACAACTGTCAAGTTTGAGTTTAGTTAATTTTTAATTTGTGCACACAGATGGTATGATTATTTTGAGAGTAGATCTCCTGATGCATTTGACAAAGCAATTTATATTGCTCTAGTTTATGCACTCACCGTGTGCAAAAGATTCTTACCAGGAAAACTTTCATGAAACATTATGAAAAGTTACAGTGTTGCAAAAAAAGCAAATCATAGTTTGTAAAAAAAATTGCATAGTTGTTACTACTTAGTGAATGTGTTTATTTTGTTATTTGAATCTGTGAGCCACACATATTTTGACATCCAAGAAAATTCAGTTTTTCATTATTCATGAAATACTGTGTGTTCAATCTTCATTTGAAAACATTCATACATTCTCATCCTGACAAAAAGTAAACTACTGCAATGGATATTTTAGCATCTACTGCTGTGTTTACAGACATGGATGTTAGTGATAACTTCAGTGACAAGTCTGATACTGTAATGGGTACAGCAGGTTGGTGCACCTCATTACAAAATTTCCCACTGGTTCCACAATTTACAGGCAGTCCAGGATTCAATGTTGAAATTTCTGACAATGCTTCACCCTTTGATTTCTCTGAAATGTTTATTGATCGTGATATGCTCCTGAAAATTAAGTTGGAAACAAACAGGTATGCAGCCCAGCAAATTGCAAAATTGAGAACTAATCAAATGAAACCAAGTGGCCTCCTTGCTAACTGGACCAATGTAACTTTGAATGAATTGAGGTGTTTTTGCCATTGTTGTTCACAGGTGTCTGGTGTACAAACCACAGATATGTGATTACTGGTCAACCAATCCAGTTCTTCAGTCAACATTCACAAAGCACTTGATGTCCAGGGATTGCTTTCGAGCTATACTGCAAGTACTTCACCTGAATGACAATGACCAGTATATTCCCGAGGGACAGCCAGGCCATGACTCATTGTTCAAGATAAAGCCTCTATATGATGATCTCCAGCACAATTTCAGAAGTCTCTACACAGTTGAACAACATAAGCATTGACGAGTCAATGTGCCCATTCAGGGGAAGGGTGAAATTCAGGATATACGTGCCCAAGAAATCTCACAGGTGGGGCATGAAGTTTTATCAACTTTGTGAGTCAAATTCAGGATACATTTGGGCATATGGGCTTGACAGTGGAAATGAGAGGGTTAGTTACAGTCCAAGAGAGGTTGCGTTGTGACTGATTGATCCTCTTTTGGACAAGGGCTACATCCTGTACACAGATAATCATTACTCCAGTCCAGAACTGTTTGATCATCTTGTGGCAAGACAGACTATGGCCGTGGGAACTGTTCGGGCTAATCGAGGAGACATGCCAGCTGTGCTCCAACATGGCAACTTACGTCATGGTGATATTGTATACAGGCGACAAGAAAATCTGCTGGCCCTTAGGTGGAAAGACAAACGGGAAGTGAGTATTCTCACCACCAAAAACCACCCCAATATGGTTGAAGTAACACATCGTGCCGGGAGAAAGCAGAAACCAGAAACCAGAAGCTGTCCATGAGTACAACACTTACATGTCTGGTGTTGATCATTCCAATCAATTGCTTAGTTACATGCCTTTTCACAGAAAAAGCATGAAGTGGTGGAAGAAGCTCTTTTTCCACATGTTCTGCATGGCTCTGGTAAATGCATAAGTCTTGCACAAGAAATTCATGCAGACAACTGGCCAGCAAAAGATTCCTTTGGAGCAGTTCTTCATTGCTGTTTCACAAGATCTGGTGGATGCTGCTAGAGAAGCAGTGTAAGAGGAAGCAGGAGTCGCTTCTCACGTCCGTCTCACAGGGCGTCATTTTCCAGCTAGATTGCCACCCACCGAAAAACAGGAGCATCCAAGACGAGTATGTAAGGTCTGCAATGATTGTGCCAAAAAGCAAGGACAGGGTGTTGGAAGGAGTCAAAGAAAACGGCAGGACACTTACTACTGGTGTCCATCTGGTGATGTTGGCCTTTGCTTGGAATCTTGCTTCAAGGTCTATCACACCCAAAAGAATTAATGCTAAAAAGCAAATTTCCATTGGTAGCTGAAAAGCTCACTTATTTGATTGTGGGCCCCATGATGCGGCATGACTGCACACAATTCTGGAATTCCAGCATATGTTGTATATAAGTTCTAGACTACTTCTTAAATGATATTCATAATTCTGAATTTCCTAATGAATCCTAGCAGTAACAGAGAGTGGCAAAAAGAGACATAAGCTGTTGTTAAACTTGAGTCTGAAACTCCAACAATACCATATTAATATGAGGGCTTGTGGAGTGACACAATTACGTTGTGTTAAAACTAATGTCAGCAAAAGTGCAGTGCTTAGTCAATAAAAGCACAGATTTTGAAGACAGAGAATGAACAGTGCATCCTCTATTTTTCCACAGATACATTTTCCAACATGCTGTAATTTCACATGGCATCTAGTAATCTGGGTCAACATTGTGACCGGGATTACCAGAGGTCAAGTGTGGTTGACACACAAGTTTTGCCTTCTGTAGGTGAAACATTTTAATGTTGCGATATCAATGAAAATCCACTAATTTTTTTACAGGGAAAATAGGTGATAAGCAACTGGCGTGATGGTTAATGGAAACTTTTCTCTCATCATCACTGGGGACAAAACATTAAGCAACTGACAAAATTTAATGAAAATGCAGGACATTTTAATTGCCGTTACCAATTGATCTGAAATAAATAATCTTAGATATATTTGGCAGCTTGGCTTATGGATACCTTGTCATTTGTGCCATATTCTAAAACAGCAGATTTTTATTTTGTGGCTAAGTCTTGTCTTTCAACAGAGTCAAATATTACTTCACGTTTGTGAATTTTAGATCCTTCTTTTCCAATGATTTTGTCTGCAAATATGGTGTAGCTTTAGTGTGTTTTATTTCACCATTGACACTGTATTGCACTGAATCAGAATTTGAAAGCAAGGTAATATTGTATGTAAAGATTTATTTTGTCCCATATGTTGACATCTACATGTATAATGACTGCAACAATACAAAGGAAATTTATGAGAAACTTAGTTTGTACCCATGCATAGTTTAAAGCATGCTATGCCGTCTTTTTTCTGAATATCTAATGATTACATCAGGCAACAGTGGGATAAAATGAAACATCAAGCATGTGTATTTGGCTGTAATAGTACATTTCACTTGATCATGCAAAATACAAACAGCTGAATAAACATGTTAATTTGTTGTTATATTATACTCAGTTGAGACGCATTTAAAAAAAGTACATTTATTAATCTATTTCATTATTTTATGCTCTTTATTATTATTATTATTGTTATTTGTAATTGGTGTAATGATAAATTACTTGATGAAAGCTGAAAGGATTGTGTTACCCTTAGCTGATCTTTATTACGTTGCTAAAATGCTTTGTACACATGCTTCAAAAACATAGTTTGGCCTGATTGTATTGAGAGCAGCCATGGCGTTAGGATTGAAATATTTGTATTTGAAGTTGTTTTTTTTTAAATGTTTTGCTTGGTTTACTTTGCCAAAATCACACTGCATCCAACATGTTGATATATATATATATATATATATATATATATATATATATATATATATATATATATATATATATATATATATATATATTAATAAGTTTAAAAAAAATATTTCAAAAATGTAATTTTTTGCAGTTAGCACTTGAATAAAGTTTGAAAATGGTATTTTTATTTGGAACTTTTAATGATCACATTTAAGCATTAAATCTGAGTGAACCAATTTTTTTTTTGCTGTCAGTAGAACTCTCATCAAACCAACTCTGCATTCTAGTGCCGTCTATACCATGATCAGTTTAAGTAACAGCTGACACTTCAGAATCTTTCTCAGACACAAGGTGACCAATGTCCAGACTCGAAGGTCCATTTTTTGCATTACTGATTAATCTTGATGATCTTTTCACAATAAGAAAACAGAAACTAGCTCATTATCAAGAAGCTGCTTGATGCCTCACATTTGGAACATTTCAGATGGACCAGTTGCCTTTCTGACATGACATTAGGTTTAATAATTTTCAGTAGTATAAGCATGCTAGTATTTTTCATTTCAATAAGAAAAGAACACTTTATCTAACCAGATGGTTGTTTGCTCTCTTACAGGGTCAGATGTTTTTTGCTGTAGACAGTTCATCTGACCAATGCAGTTGGTCACACTGGAATATGGCAGCAATATACTCAAGGTAATGTGTTGGTTATGCAGTTTTTCTTGACCCTCTTATCCCTGTCACAATAATATGATTCGTTTTTATTTGTCTGAATTGATTGTATTTATACACAATGAAGTAAAACAGTTTTGCAATTCAAATTCCACTCATGCTTGGGACATTCTGGCAACTTGCAAGTATTACAGGCCTCATCCAGCAGAATGATACTTCTTTTCTTTTCTTCAGGTGCACTGTATTTGCGAAATATGTAAATATTTCATTTTTTAACTGATACTTTACAAAGGCTGAATGTAATTTTTATATCAAATGAAACAGAAGATTGGTGTTTACATGTATATTTTATCATAATATATTAGGTACATTCTAACTTGCATATTCATACAACCAGTAAAAACTTCTGATTAGATTAAAATTTGCTTGTTCTCCGATATTTTGTTGTCAGATTAATCCTTTGTGGTCAACAGTTTTCGTGGCCATTGTCTTGGGTTCTGTTTTTTCTTTTTCTTTTTCAGCCTTTATGTGTAAAAAGGGAAGGTATCATCCAATGCATCAGAAGCTGGTTTTATTGTGGTTAGATAGGCAATTCTGTAAAGGTCAAAACAAAAGTAAATGAGTTCAACAAGGACAATATATCCAGATGTGATCTGATGTTCCATGAACCTGCTTTGTGGCGATGTTAAATTTGACAGTGGTGTACTGGGTTTATGTTCTGTACTTGTGGTAAACATAAGCTCGCCAGTCATGCAATACTAACTGGCACTTATAATGCTGCATTAGCAGCAACATCCTGAATGGTGGATTGAAAATGTGAAAATGTGAAAATGTGACTTTCAATGATTTTGGGTTTATATAGCAACCAAAATCTGAAGATCTATTTCCACAAACATTGATTATATGTTTGAGACCGTCTCTTGTGATTGTAAAATGAAGTTTTTCATCCACCCAAATGCATTATTTATTTACAACCCCTCAAATGAATATAGACATTGGTGGCTGTAACATATAGTGGTGTGAAACATTATTATGGTCAATGCCCCAGTGATTTTTAAATGTGAGACATGATATATCTACTGTCTTCTTTGACATGCTAATTATTTTGGACCGACCAACAGCATTTTACAGTGAAATGAAGCAAAGAAGTTTTAGATGGCAGACTGTTTATGTGACCTTAAATGACCTTGGGCGATAAGTAACAACAAATTTTTTCAAGTCTATATACACCCCACGTGTTGAAACTTTTAGACCATTTCCTCTTGTGATTGTGAAATATAGCTCTTGGTATTCCAAAGTGCTTCTTTCATAAGTATACCCCCAATAAATACACAGCAATGGAGGTAACATACAGGTGTATACGCCATTATTATGGTTCATTCCTCACAAAATTATCAATTTAAGAGCTGAAATAGTGTAAATTGTGGTGAGGAAGTTCTTTTTGACATATCTGCTGCCCTCTTTGAAACTATAAATACATTTTAGACAGATCAGTTGTATTTTACATGCAAATGAAGCAAAATTCGTTTAAAAAAGCTGCAAAAATCCAAGATGGCGGTCAGGTCCTGTGCCTGTTGGCTATTTTTAGCAACAAATATTTAAAGGTCTATTTCCACCCCACATATGCTAAAACTTTTATTGTTATGATTGTCAAATAAAGTTCTTGATTCTTCAAAATGCCTCTGTCATCAATATTCTCCAAAATGAATGAAAAGCAATAGGTAACCTGCAGTGTATCCGGTACTTTTGTGGTCATTGTGACACAGAATATGCTGATTTAAGTGTTTTATTGTTGTACATTGTGGGAAGGAAGTGGTTTTTGACATATCTGCTGTTTTCTTTTACATTGTAAGCATGTCCTGGACTGGTCAACTGTGTGTCACAATCAAATGATACAGAATTTTGTTTAAAATCAGTAGAAATCCAAGATGGCTGTCATGTGACCTTGAATGACCTTGGCCTATTTTTAACAACAAAGATGCTAATACCTTGTTCCACAGCACTAGTGGTGACAGTTTTAGAACATGAACTTTGTTAGTATGCTCAATGGTGCCATTTAGTGTGAAATTGTTTATCTGCTGTGAGACTGAGGGAAAGTGCAATGTAGTAATCCAGCATTTAAATGTGAGAGGCCATCCCAGATGGTTATAATGGCAACAGTACCCAGTGATGATTGTTCAAAAATGTATATTTTTCAAAGCAAAATCCATATGTATATTTGTGATCTAAATCGTCATGATTCCAGCAATGAAAACTATACAGGAATGTTGTATTATCTTTATTGGCCCACTCTATTGTGTCCAACATGTTTTTTTTTGGTAAAAATTTTAGACCATGAAACAATACTTTGGTTGCCATGGCAACCAAGTGTTAGCCCGATCATTACCATGGTAACATATATAGAACCCGAAAGTGCAAGTTCCATTGAACATTTTGGTATATATATTTTATGAGTAGTTGCACAGTAGTAAGGATTTAGCAGGGGTCAAACCCTGGTGCATTTTGCCCAAAATCACCAGACACTGGGTACATAGCTCAGACTGGAAAGTGTTAATTGGTGACGAGGATTCCATTAGATCTCAGTCTCCGTCCTTGTTAGACTGTGGACAAAAGTTGGATCCCAGGAATCACTACATGGCGGCATGGGACGACCATCCACATTGTTATGGTTGTCGGCTGCAGTTGGGTCAGGTGTGCTCTACTGAGCGTACCTGCAAGTACTGCAGTGATTGGGGAGAGGACAAATGGCTGCCCTTGGAGCAGGCACTAAGGAAGTCTGATTGTGCAAGGCTTAGAAGATTGGCCTCTAAGACCTTAAAACGCCAAGCCAATGCGATGGAGTCCGTTGAGTCCTCACCAAATATGACTCCCCATGGGCAAAAGAAGAGGCGTAGACTTGCTTCGGCTCGTCCCCCATCTTCTTTGTCACATGTGCCTCATGTGTCTTTGGGGAAAGAGTGTGGACTTGCTTCGGCTCATCTGCAGTCCCGTTTGACAGACCTCTCTTCACTTGATTCCTCTTGGGAGAGGGTGAGAAGACGTCAGTGGCGAAAATCATGTAGTAAGGCACCTCTTCGTGGACCTGAACCCACGATTTCCGCCCCACCGGCACCCACCCATGCCCTTGGCACCTATCCCAAGGTGGTCTCAGCCTTGGAAGCGATGTCTCGCAGCATGGAACAACAGGGTGGATTGTTACGTACTCTGCTCGCCCCCTCTCAGCCAACAGTGCCTTCTCGGTAGTACGCTCCTAAGAAGCCTGTCAAGTGGCGTTTAGAGCTGCCGAGATCTCAGTCCTTTGAGTCCGAGCACTCGTAAGGTGCTCAACACTGTAAACTGGTGCACTCGGCTTGGAAGCCTTCGGGCTGACAACCCTGGCCAGTCCGACAGCTGGGGTCCGAGTGCTGAGACAGTAAGTCCGACAAGTATGGCAAGCAGGTACCCTGGCCAGTCTGGGTGCCTGGATCCGAGCACTCAGACTGTGGGTCCAAGGTCCCGGCTAGGCACCGGGTGCCCGGCAAGAACCCCAAACTCCCGGATCCAGGAGCTCGAGCAGAAAGTGACGGCACAGGGGTCTTAGAAGGAAGAAACCTAGGAAGGAAGATCCTTCTGCTGCCACTGGGCCCTCGGCCCCAGTGGGGGTGGCTGTGGCACCCCTGCCCCCAGGCGGAACCTCCTGGCGGCCTTTCTACCATAGCACCGGCAGTCCCTGCTGCACCTTTGGTGGCTCCGCCACCTAGTGAGAAGTTGGTGATTCCGCTCGTTCCATCCTTTGAGCTGGGTACTTGGCCTCACTCTCTCCAGCGGCAGGGAGACCAAGAGCTTCGGGATGAACAGCGGTTGCGGGAGGAGGCTTTGTCTTCTCCCGCATTGGCCACCGCTATGGTAGCCAAGCCTGAGTCGACTCTGTCGGTTGAGCAGCTTTCTGCTTCTGCCTTGAGTCAACTGTCCCTCGGACCTCAGGCCCGGGAACATACTGAGATCCCACCGGAATAGCCCTGCCAGCAGATTTCTCAGTCGGCAGCAGCGGAGGTACTGGCTAGCGGCCGAGTGGAGTCTCAGCCAGAACACCATGCTGACTCAGCAGGACACTGTGCCTGCTGTGGACCATGAGATCTTGGCGTATGAGCCCTCTACAGTATCTGCTCTCCCTTGGGGAGATCAGGTAGACCTGGCGGAGGCGGAGGCGGCCACCTCTTTGGAGGTCCCCGCTACCCCAACGCAGGGCGTGGTGACAGATCCCCGGCTGTCACAAGTGGCCGCCCCATTGTCCGCAGAGGATTCGTTGTTTGATGAGGCTTTGGGCATGTATGCTCCCCTCATGAGTCCTGAGTCTTCGGACATAGACTCAGAGGTGGAGAATGAGCTACTGATGTCAGACTCCTCTGACACCAGATCTCGGCCTGGATCAAGAGCTCACTGCTCATGGCAGAGGCTTCAGCCCCTGCACCCATGGACATGGCACCTGCCCCTGCTAAGGGTTGTGACCATGTCAAGGCCCTCATCCAGAGCTGGGTGGGCGATCAAGCGGTGGTCCCATCAACGGAGGAGAGGTCGGGTGCAGTTGCGCTGTGTTCTTGGGGCTTGTCCCTAGAATACACGTGGCAATGGATGCCCATACCTTTCTTGCCCTTCATCGCTGAGTTTTACCACCAGCTGACGGCCAAGACTCGAGGCACACGGGTTGCCGTTGAGCTACCGACATCTGGCTACTTGAGGCAGGGGCTTCTCCTCCCTAAGCCGGACGTTCAGGGGAGGTTGTATTTGGCGCCAGAACAGATCTACCCATCCGGTTCACTGCCATTGGACCTTGATTGGGAGGAATTTGATTTTCGGCAGCCTGGGGCCATCACTGTGTCCGCAAGGGACTACTAACGGTTGGAGGAAGATGCCCGAGGCTCTGTCCTTGCGGTGTCATACTCTGACTTCTCGTTGGCTGCCTTGGGGTCTCTCCTGGAGGACCTCAAGGGCTCTGTGCAGGTCACAGAGGCAGTGCAAGACTGGTTGGACCAGGCCACGCTACTTGAGACTTCGTTGTCGTGAGTGGTAGATCACCAGGTCCATACCGCTTGCATACTCAAAGCCAACCTTTGTCTTTTGCGGAGGGATGCCTTCCTCCAGGGTCAGAAGCTGCCTGACTTGATAATTCACAGAGCGGGGCCACTCTTCTCAGGAACTTTGTTTGGAGGAGAGATGGCGGATGTTGTTCGGTGGATGCAGGAGCTTCGGGCCAGCTCTGCTGAACAAGCATGTTGCAAGGTGCTGACTGACTCTGCTCTGTAGTTGTCATCCTTGGCCGCCACTGCCCCCATGCACGGTACTTGCCAGAGCGCTTCAACCCGACCCCAGTCTCGTGCCCCTGCGGAGCAGCAACAACAGGGCAAAGGCGGACAGCGATCTGGGAAGGGCAAGCCTTCCGGTCGAGGGAAGAAGTCAGGGAAGCCTCGGCGTTCCTGCTTTTGAGCTCCCAGAAGATGTCTCAGGATTGCCTACTGCCATGTCATTAGACTTCATGCAGCGCCCAGTCGGCGGTTGCCTCGCCGCCTTTCTCGGACAATGGGAGTCTATTACAGAAGACTCGTTCGTCCTAAACATCCTGAGACATGGCTACACGCTGCCATTCGGTGAGGCGAAGACAGCCCTCCCTTAAGCAGAGAGTCATGGTGGTTCAGTCCATCCACCTCAGAACCCAAAGCATTGGCATTCCTAGAGGTGGTTCAAAAGCTTTGGAGCCGGTAGAGGATCACGGTTAGCCCGGCTTCTACAACCACCTTTTTCTCGTCCCCAAGTGGGACAGCGGATGGCGCCCTGTCATAGACCTGTTGACGCTGAATACTTATCTGGAAGTCCCGCCGGACAGGCTCAGAGGATGGAGGCGTGCCCTTCTTCTACCTCTTAGTAACCCACGTAAGGAGCAAGTCGGCCAATATACGATTTCATTGTGGATTAGGCAGACCATCCTTGAGGCCTACAAGACAGCGCTGGACAGGCCTGGTGCAATACAGCTGGTCTGGGCTAGAGCACACGAGTTAAGAGTCTTCAATGCCAACTGGGGTGCCCTGTGGAATGTTGTGGTTGTCGACATTCTGGGGGCCTGCCACTGGCGATTGTCTACAACTTTAGCCAAACACTACTTGCGGGACATGATGGTGCTTGAGGATGGCATGTCCGCCTTTGCGGGCGTAGCGGGCTCCTTTGCATCGGTTCCGATACTCACCTGTTAGGCTTTTCCGATCCCATCTGAGCTGCCACAAGTGTTCTGCAGGCATGCTTACGTGATTGCATCCGACTGGCTTATAGTTCTGCGCATTTCTTAGTGGGCCTTGTAGGGCTTCAAGCCTAGTAGACCTAATCTCGGATAGTTTCAGGCGGCTACTGATTTCCCGGCTTGTTGCCGGTAGATTTTGCTTGCCACTCAGGGAACCTTAACCGCCCCCTGGCCCCCCGCCTGGTTTCGCGACTATGTCTTGTTAGATCTCCGGTACCGATGGAACTTTAGCTTGAAACGGATTACGCTTTGCCACGAGGTGAGCAGTAGTCAGGTTGGCTGGGGGAGCACCGGGGGGTCCATTACGGTTCCATGCGGGTCGGTTAGAAGGGTTTTGGGTTCAGCTGGATTCTGCTGTTGGTGGCCCCATCGCCATGAGGCTCTGGGGTTTTCCCTTCAGATGTGGCCTCTTCACTCGGACCAATGGCTTGCCCCCAGGCTGTCGGTCCTGTGGTTATGAGATCAGTGTAGCTGTGACGATTAGCCCCCACCAGTACGTTTGTATATCGGCAATGGTTGTTGAGAGGTAACAATACGTAATTAATATGGAATATTTGAAGTAAATTTAGTATTAATAAATACACTTACCTTCCAACCACTGGAGAAGCCCACCTGACCATCTCCGCATTCCTCTTTCAAGCTATTTTCACTGACCCCTGGCCAAAAGAGGAAGGAAGATAGGGGCACATGTGCACAATGACATCACCATTAGTTCCACATGGACCAAGAGATGGCGCCACGGGACTGTCAGGTTTTGATCAGGAGTGAGCAGACAAGCTTCTCATCTGGTTGGGTGTCAGCCCAGACACAGAGGTCTTGGCAATAGTGGTTGAGAGGTAAGACTACTTATTAATACTTTTGACCCCTCAAATGATTTTACCTTGACTAGGCCTAATATTCTATACCCTAGCCCACGCCAACCAGTTGTGTGTGTGTGTGTGTAAACACTTCATAGAATAGCTGAGTGTCATGTGCCAAAATTGGGTCACTGTGACTTATTTCTTGCCTTTTCACCCCACAATGTTTCAACTTGTGCTATGCTAGCCATGTTCCCTATTCCGTAAGGATTGATTCTACCACATTTGGTGGCTGGACACTTCAAGGCATAGGGGTGTGTCACGCGCTGAATTGGGTCACTCTGACCTTCATCTTTGACCTCTTATATTGTTTTAGCTTGTCAAGGCCATACTTCATATACGGTAACTACTAACATGTACACCTACCATGGTGTGTTGACACATAATAAGTTTGGGGTGTGATGCACACCAACATTGGGTCTACTGTATTATCTATTTCCCGATGGGAGATTATGTATTGCTATGCAATACTTGATTTTGTTTAAAGTGACCTACACTGAGACATTATTCGGTCACTTGTGACATTAATTTACTGATATTGTTTCAAAGAATGTTGCAGATTATATAAATATTTATACTTTTAATTAAATTTGTTATGTTAAGCAAAACATGATGCTGAAAAGTTGAAAAGATCACTTTTGTTCTTTGCAGTGAATTGAACTGTTGGTGAAACATGTGACTGGTCAGGCATTTTAACAGATAGGTGATATTTATAATGACTTTCATTTGTTAAATCAGGTTAAGTTGAAAGCGTAGTTTCATTTTGTTTCCATTCAAGCCAATTTTTCAATGAAAGTAAAAGAATTGTGTCATCTCAGCCATCTAGTGAGCAGTTGGCGATTCCGCTCGTTCCATCTTTTGAGCAGGGTACCCTGCCTCACTCTCTCAAGCAGGCAGTCGGACCAAGATATTCAGGAGGAGGCTCTGTCTTCTCCCCCATTGGCCACTGCTATGGTAGCCGAGCCTGAGTTGACTCTGTTGGTGGAGCACCTTGCTGCTTCTGCCTTGAGTCAACTCTCCCTCGGACCTCAGGCCCAGAAACTCCCTGAGATCCCACCTGAACAGCCCTGCCAGCAGATTTCTCAATTGGTGGCAGCGGAGGTCCAGGCCAGCAGCCGAGTGGAGTCTCAGCCAGATCATCAGGCCCACCCGACTCAGCAGGACTCTGTGCCTGTGGTGGACCAGGAGATCTTGGGGTATGAGCCCTCCACACTAGCTGGTATCCCTTGGGGAGATCAGGTAGACTCGGCGGAGGCGGCCACCCCTTCGGAGGTCCCCGCTACTCCAACACCGGGTGTGGTGACAGATCCCAGGCTGTCTCAAGCAGCTGCCCCATCGCCCACGGAGGATTCGTTGTTTGATGAGGCTTTGGGCGCACGTGCTCCCTTCGTGAATCCGGAGTCTTCAGACATAGACTTAGAGGTGGAGAATGATCTACTGATGTCAGACTTGTCTGACACCAGATCTTGGCCTGGTCGAGAGCTCACCGCTCATGGCCAGGGTCGCGGCAGAGGTTTCAGCCCCTGCACCCATGGACATGGCACCTGCCCCTGCTAAGGGTTTTGACCATGTCAAGGCCCTTATCCAGAGCTTGGTAGGCAATCAAGCAGTGGTCCCACCAATAGAGGAGAGGCCGGGTGCAGTTGCGCTGTCTTCTCGGGGCTTGTCCCTAGAATACACAAGGCAACGGCACCCTTCTCTTTCCCCTCCTTCATCGCTGAGTTTTACCACCAGCTGACTGCCAAGACTCAAGGCACACGGGTTCTCGTTGAGCCACCGACATCTGGCTACTTGAGGCAGGGGCTTCTCCTTTCTAAGCCGGACATTCAGGGGAGGTTGTATTCGGTGCCAGAACAGATCTACCCATCCAGTTCACTGCTGGTGACCTTGATTGGGAGGAATTTGATTCTCGGCAGCCGAAGGCCATCACTGTGTCCACAGAGGCCTGCCGATGATTGGAGGAAGATGCCGGAGGCTCTGTCCTTGCGTCGCCGTACTCTGACGTCTCGTTGGCTGCCTTGGGGTCTCTCCTGGAGGACCTCAAGGGCTCTGTGCAGGTCACAGAGGCAGTGTCAGACTGGTTGAGCCAGGTGATGTTACTTGCGACTTTGTTGTCGCGAGCAGTCAATCACCAGGTCCGTACTGTTTGCACACTCAAGGCTAACCTCTGTCTGTTGCGGAGGGATGCCTTCCTCCAGGGTCAGAAGCTGCCTGACCCGATAATTTGCAGAACAAGAACAGGGCGGCTCTTGAACGGAATGTGCAAAATAATTAAGTATAAAGAGTACCTTGGCCACTGATCCTATATACGCTGACGGAGACCTAAGATAATATTGAACACTATCGAGCGCATCATGTGTTCAAAAAGATTTGTTTCAGCATTTTATCCAGGCTTGTATACCCGACGTTGTACATGCTGTACTTTGTTGACAAACATCACCTTACGAGGTACGGTCAGGTACAAACATTGCAGGCATTAGTATATAGAATAGGTGCACCCAGGTATATATTTTATACAGCAACGTGGACAACATATATGGACATATACACATGTATGTATGTATGTATGTATGTATGTATGTATGTATGTATGTATGTATGTATGTATGTGTGTATGTATGTATGTATAGGCCTATAGTAAGATAACCATGAGTGTCGTAGTTGTTTCCTTGTATCAAACAATTTACATATTGAACAACTGGATGGCCGTCGTCTTGGGTGGGTGCTACTCATTTTAATGATACTGAAAATTGCTGTAATTTTGTGTGCATAAATTTTCACGGTTTTTATAATTTGTGACATTTCACTGTGGTTTTAATTTCACTGTTTTGGACATAATTCTTATTCAAACAATATTAAAATACTATTTCATTTGGTCTTTTTTATTTTATGGTTTTGTGCTGTCAGCGAAATAAGCGAAGATGAGAGTACAGCGAAATTAAAGCAATTTACAGCATTTTAAAATCTATTCCGACAATTTGGAATATAAGGTACTTCTAGCATTATATTTTATGCAGTTTTATCAATAGGTTATATTGCATGGCTTTCATGAACCATCAATAGCTCCTGTGCCACATAGGCCTAGCAAACAAGTCCTTAACTCAATATAGGTTTGGGGGTGGGGGGTTAGGTCTGGTTTCAAAAGGTATTTCAAAATGTTTTGTGCTAACGACGGATTGAAGTGAGACAAAGCAAGAACACTGAGGCGTGTGGCATTGACTTCAGAGATCTGTTGATCGGTTTGAACCACAAGGCCATCTCTGGACCATCCTTGCCCTAAAATGTGTCATCGTGGCCATGACGTTGGTAGACCTGCATAAAGTGCAAGTGGTAAGATCTAAAAGCAGCACAATTGCACCTACCGCACCGTTTCTTGTCCTCGTCTGCATGGTTGTTGCAATCATCTACGCCGTCGCAAACCAACAAGTTGCTGATGCACCTCTGGCTGCCGTCGTTGCAGGAAAACTGATCTTTTTCACAACCGGTGCCTTTTGAAACACAAAATATTGTCTGTTCAAATCACGATGGAGAGTGTAGTGGAGGAAAAAACGGAGCTTATAATCTTCTCCTGAAGGAGGCATTATGCAGTGCGCATTATTAAGAGTCATCACTTTATTCTTATCCAAACACATTTAATATCCATATAGTGCGTACATTTGGCATGATTGACTAATGTACTCACAGCACAATTTTGTTTATTAATGGTAACGGCACAAGGTATGTGAAATGAAGCTATCTTTCGTACTGTTGGTATCAATTTGACATTTTACCATATGTGGACATTCACTAAATGTACACTGGTATGATTATATACTTTACATATCATAACAGGTCCTTCTTATACAAGGAAATTGACTTCCACCGGGACTTACACCTCCGTTAAACTACCCCTTGGCAGGTTTAACGATCTAGGGCAGTTTAAGGCCATTTACACCATGGATAAAGCTATACTTCCTTCTTGCATACGGATTCTTAAACCTGGTGAAACTTTACACCAGGGGTAACTTTGCAACACCTTTATGCATACGGATTAGACTTTACACCATGGTTCTTCCCTGGAATAGGCTAAACTACAGGTAAACCACCTTTATGCATAAGGGCCCTAGATTTGGCCAAAATATGAACACAAAAATTCATGAAATATCTAAAAATTACTAGAGCTTGCCCAATTAAAAAAGCTTGGTAGAGAATCACCAAAGGTACATCCCCATATAAGTTTGACAAGGATCTGGCAAGTACGTTTGGGAAAGTGGAAAATGTGAATTATGGACAGAGGACAGACGATGGACCAACCAACAACCTCGTCTGACTATGAAGTCAGCTGAAATAAAAATACTCCGAATAGCTGTGTTATAATGTTATAATTATAAGACTCTTTCTCTATCTCTTTCTTTCTCTCTATTTCCTTGTCTTTTCTCTCTCTCTGTCTCTGTCTGTCTGTCTGTCTGTCTGTCTGTCTCTCTCTCTCTCTCTCTCTCTCTCTCTCTCTCTCTCTCTCTCATGCACACAGACACACTTTTATTACGTTAACAGATCTGTAAAGCTCAAACAACCGAGTGGCCCCACCACAATATGGTAAGGCTCATGCGGTCATTTACAGTGTCAGCGTAGCTTTGTGCCCAGCGGTTTCTGAGGCCGTCATAGTCCCACGAGACCACATCACTTTTTGGAACAAAAGCCTGCAATTGTGGCAGGTAGTGGTGTTGAGTTGGCTTCCCTATTAAAGCATAACAGTCCTCCAGGCCACAATGACAGTTTGCTACAATAATAGTGTGCTTTTGGTGTTATCTCAGTCATTTGCTCCAGCCTGTCGTGTTGGGGGGGGGGGGGGGCAGGTGGGAAGGCAGGACTTAGATTTTTATTTACAAATACTAGACATGCACTGAAGGCCCAGTGGCCATCATGACAGAGTCAGGGTCAATGCCTATGTTTTGTTCAAGTCATGCAAGTATCATGACATGGAAGTAAATCCGAATAAATCTTTTAAAAGGATATGATGGTAATAATAATAATAATAATAATAATAATAATAATAATAATAATAATAATAATAATAATATTTATATACTTATATTTTATAACCCTATTACAGCAAAAGACTGCTCTGATGTACTACATAAAGCTCTTTTCGATTCAAGTCTGAAGAACACGGATCAGTTTGGTCATATAAACTACATGTATGTCTACCGTCATTTGTTGTAGACAGTGAGGCATACTCAAATAAAACGCTGTGTGGTACGTTTTTGGATGAACATACTTGAGATATGTCTATGCGTAATTAATGACAGAAATGATATGATTCAAGAAATACTGTCATTGTAGCGTAAAGTATTTATGAAGAGGATGAACTATTGAAGCTTTGAAGCCAAGGGCTATATCAAGGAGTCTGTACTTGAGCAGACTGCTTTCCTATGGACTGCTTGGTCATATGTAAGGCCAAAGGCACATTTGTTATCAGTCAAATGTAGTGCCAAAATACATTTGTTATCAGTTTCACATTTCAGTATCACTGAAAAGTTTCAGTAACACAGAAATCAACACGTGTGCTTCCTTAAAGAAATAGAAGATAGGTGTACCTAGCTTTCGAAATTATACAGCAACTTGGGTAACATACATAAATATACCATATGTTATGGATATATATATATATATATATATATATATATATATATATATATATATATATATATATATATATATATATATATATGTATGTGTGTGTGTGTGTGTGTGTGTGTGTGTGTGTGTGTGTACATATATATCTGAGTTTTGGTTTCCTAGTGTCAAACAAATAATTTACATATTGAAGAACTGGCCGGCAGTCACTATGGGTATCACTCATTCTTATGTTTTATGAAAATATATCTTCAGTATTTGAAGTCTAAGTTGCTTCTGGTGTCATGCTATTTTCCACAGTTTATCATTCCATAGAATCTATCCTCAATAGCTCAAGTTCCGAAGAGTAAACAGTTATCAACTCAATAGTTTTTTTTTTAGTCAGGTTATCTTAAAAATGTAGAGAAATAATTCAACATGGTTTGTGGTAACCAAGAACTGAAGTGACACGAAACAAGAACATTGGGGCAGGTGACATTGAATTTCGAGCTGTGTTGATCGGTTTGAACCGCAAGACCATCGTAGGCGTAAAACGTGTCATTGTGGCCATGACGTTGGTACTACTACATAAAGTGCAAGTAGTGAAAACAGCACAAACTTGAAAAGTCTGACTTGCTTGTCAGCAAATCAGTCTCTATGCCTAGAAAACTTTTAAAGATTGCCCATTTAGTATTTATTTTACTTCAGCCACAATTTTTTTTATGTGGCTATGTGAAAAGCCTACAAATTGAAGTTCGGAAGGCACCATAATGTATGAGAGTTTTGAAGCTATTCAAAGATTTAAATTTTGTGTATGTGCCAAATTTGCATAAATCACACTGCTACAACTTTAATTCGTGGTTCATTGAATGCATCTATCCTGACAAATCTATGGACTGAAGTTTGAATTACACCTGAGTCTATAATAGTTTTGAAGCTGTTCAAGATTTAAACTTTTTGTATTCACCTATATTGCATAAATTAGCATGCTACAACTTTGGTTCATGTTTCACTGGATGTGGCCGTTTCAGAAACCTATAAATTGAAGTTGTACTGACACCTCCATCTGTTATAGTTTGAAACTTAGTTAAGAATTCAATTTTGTTTATTCGCCTAATTTGCATATAAAATCCTACAACTTTGGTTTATGATTCATTGGATGTGAAATGTTTTAAGTGATGCTAATTAGCAAAGTTTCAAATGCTACAGTTTTTGTTTACTGTCCATTAGATTGACAGGTGTCACAAACGTATATATTCCATTTTAAATATGTGCCTATCTGTAATAGGTTGGAAGATACCGAGCTTTTAAAATTTTAATTGCCATTAATTTGCATGAATATAACGAAATTTAAATATGATGTTAGACCCATTTATTAAATATGATGCTAAACCCATTTCTAGAATGAAGTAAAAATTACTACATCAACACCAGACTCCTATGCTTTGTAAGTCTGGGGTACAAGATGACTGCAACAAGTGAAACATATATACATTGATATACATGTATTAATTACGTAACGTTACCTCTCAACCACCATTGCCAAGACCTCTGTGTCTGGGCATGACGCCCAACGAGGTGAGAAGCTTGTCTGCTCACTCTTGATCAAAAAAAACTAATGGTGACGTCATTGTGCACATGTCCCCCCCCCCCCGCCCCCGTATCTTCCTGCCTCTTTTGGGTGCCAGATCTGGCTTGCCTGTGCGAGTGAAGCTTTGTGAACTTTGGTTCATATTTACGTTAACGCATTCTCCTTTGCGGAAAATCTTTTCTCAGCAGTCAGGGGAAGGAATACCTCTGGAAATGTAAGTGCAAAGTTGGTGTTTGACTTGTGCTTTTCTTTTTCAAGATGGCATCCCATGCAGATCGCAAAGAGAAGGATAGCGGTGCACACCAGGCTATTGCTTCCTCTTGGAGGCAATCCATTGGTGACGAGGATTCCATTAGATCTTAGTCTTCTTCCTTGTTAGACTGTGGACAAAAGTTGGATCCCAGGAATAAGTACATGGTGGCCTGGGACGACCATCTACGTCGTAATGGATGTTGGCTGCAGTTGGGTCAGGTGTGCTCTGGTGAACATACCTGCAAGTACTGCAGTAATTGGGCAGAGGACAAATGGCTGCTCTTTGAGCATGCACTGAGGAAGTCCGATTGTGCAAGGCTTAGAAGGTTGGCCACTAGGACCTTAAAACGCAAGGCCACCGTGATGGAGTCCGTTGAGTCCTCACCGGATAAGACTCCCCATGGGCAAAAGAAGAGGCATAGGCTTGATTCAGCTTGTCTGCCATCCTCTTTGTCACATGTGCCTCATATGTCGTTAGGGAAAGAGTGTAGACTTGCGTCGGCTCATCCACAGTCCCCTCTGATAGACGTCTCTTCACCCGATTCCTCTTGGGAGATGGTGAGAAGATGTCAGAGTCGAAAATCATTTAGTAAGGCACCTCTTGGTGGACCTGAACCCACCATTTCCGCCCTACCGGCACCCACCCATGCTCTTGGCACCTATCCCAAGGTGGTCTCAGCCTTGAAAGCAATTTCTCACAGCACGGAACAACAGGCTTGGTTGCTACTTGCTCTGCTCGCCCCTTCTCAGCCAACAGTGCCTTCTCGGGAGTCCGCTCCTAAGAAACCTGTCAAGTGGCGTTTGGAGCTGCTGAGATCTAAGTCCTTTGGGTCCGAGCGCTCGGAAAAGTGCTCAACACCACAAACCGGTGCACCTGGCTTGGAAGCCTTTGGGCCAACAACCTGGGATCCCAGGTATGGCAAGCAGGTACCCCAGCCAGTCTGGGCGTCCGGATCCAAGCACTCAGACTGTGGGTCCAAGGTCCCTGCTACTGCACTGGGTGCCCAGCAAGTACCCAGAACTCCCAGATCTGGGAGCTTGGGCGGAAAATGATGGCACAGAGGTCATAAAAGGAAGACTCCCAGGAAGGAAGATACTTCTGCTGCCACTGGGCCCTTGGCCCCGGTGGCGGTGGCACCCCTGCCCCGGGTGGAACCTCCTGCCAGCTATTCTACCATAGCACCGGCAGTCCCTGCTGCACCTTTGGTGGCTCCGCCACCTAGTGAGAAGTTGGTGATTCCGCTCGTTCCATCCTTTGAGCCGGGTACTTGGCCTCACTCTCTCCAGCGGCAGGGAGACCAAGAGCTTCGGGATGAACAGCGGTTGCGGGAGGAGGCTTCGTCTTCTCCCGCATTGGCCACCGCTATGGTAGCCAAGCCTGAGTCGACTCTGTCGGTTGAGCAGCTTGCTGCTTCTGCCTTGAGTCAACTGTCCCTCGGACCTCAGGCCCGGGAACATACTGAGATCCCACCGGAATAGCCCTGCCAGCAGATTTCTCAGTCGGCAGCAGCGGAGGTACTGGCTAGCGGCCGAGTGGAGTCTCAGCCAGAACACCATGCTGACTCAGCAGGACACTGTGCCTGCTGTGGACCATGAGATCTTGGCGTATGAGCCCTCTACAGTATCTACTCTCCCTTGGGGAGATCAGGTAGACCTGGCGGAGGCGGAGGCGGCCACCTCTTTGGAGGTCCCCGCTACCCCAACGCAGGGCGTGGTGACAGATCCCCGGCTGTCACAAGTGGCCGCCCCATTGTCCGCAGAGGATTCGTTGTTTGATGAGGCTTTGGGCATGTATGCTCCCCTCATGAGTCCTGAGTCTTCGGACATAGACTCAGAGGTGGAGAATGAGCTACTGATGTCAGACTCCTCTGACACCAGATCTCGGCCTGGATCAAGAGCTCACTGCTCATGGCAGAGGCTTCAGCCCCTGCACCCATGGACATGGCACCTGCCCCTGCTAAGGGTTGTGACCATGTCAAGGCCCTCATCCAGAGCTTGGTGGGCGATCAAGCGGTGGTCCCATCAACGGAGGAGAGGTCGGGTGCAGTTGCGCTGTGTTCTTGGGGCTTGTCTCTAGAATACACGTGGCAATGGATGCCCATACCTTTCTTGCCCTTCATCGCTGAGTTTTACCACCAGCTGACGGCCAAGACTCAAGGCACACGGGTTGCCGTTGAGCTACCGACGTTTGGCTACTTGAGGCAGGGGCTTCTCCTCCCTAAGCCGGATGTTCAGGGGAGGTTGTATTTGGCGCCAGAACAGATCTACCCATCCGGTTCACTGCCATTGGACCTTGATTGGGAGGAATTTGATTTTCGGCAGCCTGGGGCCATCACTGTGTCCGCAAAGGACTACTAACGGTTGGAGGAAGATGCCCGAGGCTCTGTCCTTGCGGTGTCATACTCTGACTTCTCGTTGGCTGCCTTGGGGTCTCTCCTGGAGGACCTCAAGGGCTCTGTGCAGGTCACAGAGGCAGTGCAAGACTGGTTGGACCAGGCCACGCTACTTGAGACTTCGTTGTCGTGAGTGGTAGATCACCAGGTCCATACCGCTTGCATACTCAAAGCCAACCTCTGTCTTTTGCGGAGGGATGCATTCCTCCAGGGTCAGAAGCTGCCTGACTTGATAATTCACAGAGCGGGGCCACTCTTCTCAGGAACTTTGTTTGGAGGAGAGATGGCGGATGTTGTTCGGTGGATGCAGGAGCTTCGGGCCAGCTCTGCTGAACAAGCATGTTGCAAGGCGCTGACTGACTCTGCTCTGTAGTTGTCATCCTTGGCCGCCACTGCCCCGATGCACGGTACTTGCCAGAGCGCGTCAACCCGACCCCAGTCTTGTGCCCCTGCGGAGCAGCAACAACAGGGCAAAGGCGGACAGCGATCTGGGAAGGGCAAGCCTTCCGGTTGAGGGAAGAAGTCAGGGAAGCCTCAGCGTTCCTGCTTTTGAGCTCCCAGAAGATGTCTCAGGATTGCCTACTGCCACGTCATTAGACTTCATGCAGCGCCCAGTCGGCGGTTGCATCGCCGCCTTTCTCGGACAATGGGAGTCTATTACAGAAGACTCGTTCGTCCTAAACATCCTGAGACATGGCTACACGCTGCCATTCGGCGAGGCGAAGACAGCCCTCCCTTAAGCAGAGAGTCATGGTGGTTCAGTCCATCCACCTCAGAACCCAAAGCATTGGCATTCCTAGAGGTGGTTCAAAAGCTTTGGAGCCAGTAGAGGATCACGGTTAGCCCGGCTTCTACAACCACCTTTTTCTCGTCCCCAAGTGGGACAGCGGATGGCGCCCTGTCATAGACCTGTTGACGCTGAATACTTATCTGGAAGTCCCGCCGGACAGGCTCAGAGGATGGAGGCGTGCCCTTCTTCTACCTCTTAGTAACCCACGTAAGGAGCAAGTCGGCCAATATATGATTTCATTGTGGATTAGGCAGACCATCCTTGAGGCCTACAAGACAGCGCTGGACAGGCCTGGTGCCCTACAGCTGGTCTGGGCTAGAGCACACGAGTTAAGAGTCTTCAATGCCAACTGGGGTGCCCTGTGGAATGTTGTGGTTGTCGACATTCTGGGGGCCTGCCACTGGCGATTGTCTACAACTTTAGCCAAACACTACTTGCGGGACATGATGGTGCTTGAGGATGGCATGTCCGCCTTTGCAGGCGTAGCGGGCTCCTTTGCATCGGTTCCGATACTCATCCGTTAGGCCTTTCCGATCCCATCTGAGCTGCCACAAGATCTCCGGTACCGATGGAACTTTAGCTTGAAATGGATTACGCTTTGCCACGAGGTGAGCAGTAGTCAGGTTGGCTGGGGGAGCACCGGGGGGTCCATTACGGTTCCATGCGGGTCGGTTAGGAGGGTTTTGGGTTCAGCTGGATTCTGCTGTTGGTGGCCCCATCGCCATGAGGCTCTGGGGTTTTCCCTTCAGATGTGGCCTCTTCACTCGGACCAATGGCTTGCCCCCAGGCTGTCGGTCCTGTGGTTATGAGATCAGTGTAGCTGTGACGATTAGCCCCCACCAGTACGTTTGTATATCGGCAATGGTTGTTGAGAGGTAACAATACGTAATTAATATGGAATATTTGAAGTAATATTAGTATTAATAAATACACTTACCTTCCAACCACTGGAGAAGCCCACCTGACCATCTCCGCATTCCTCTTTCAAGCTATTTTCACTGACCCCTGGCCAAAAGAGGAAGGAAGATACAGGGCACATGTGCACAATGACATCACCATTAGTTCCACATGGACCAAGAGATGGCGCCACGGGACTGTCAGGTTTTGATCAGGAGTGAGCAGACAAGCTTCTCATCTGGTTGGGTGTCAGCCCAGACACAGAGGTCTTGGCAATAGTGGTTGAGAGGTAAGACTACTTATTAATACTTTTGACCCCTCAAATGATTTTACCTTGACTAGGCCTAATATTCTATACCCTAGCCCACGCCAACCAGTTGTGTGTGTGTGTGTGTAAACACTTCATAGAATAGCTGAGTGTCATGTGCCAAAATTGGGTCACTGTGACTTATTTCTTGCCTTTTCACCCCACAATGTTTCAACTTGTGCTATGCTAGCCATGTTCCCTATTCCGTAAGGATTGATTCTACCACATTTGGTGGCTGGACACTTCAAGGCATAGGGGTGTGTCACGCGCTGAATTGGGTCACTCTGACCTTCATCTTTGACCTCTTATACTGTTTTAGCTTGTCAAGGCCATACTTCATATACGGTAACTACTAACATGTACACCTACCATGGTGTGTTGACAAATTATAAGTTTGGGATGTGATGCACACCAACATTGGGTCTACTGTATTATCTATTTCCCGATGGGAGATTATGTATTGCTATGCAATACTTGATTTTGTTTAAAGTGACCTACACTGAGACATTATTCGGTCACTTGTGACATTAATTTACTGATATTGTTTCAAAGAATGTTGCAGATTATATAAATATTTATATTTTTAATTAAATTTGTTATGTTAAGCAAAACATGATGCTGAAAAGTTGAAAAGATCACTTTTGTTCTTTGCAGTGAATTGAACTGTTGGTGAAACATGTGACTGGTCAGGCATTTTAACAGATAGGTGATATTTATAATGACTTTCATTTGTTAAATCAGGTTAAGTTGAAAGCGTAGTTTCATTTTGTTTCCATTCAAGCCAATTTTTCAATGAAAGTAAAAGAATTGTGTCATCTCAGCCATCTAGTGAGCAGTTGGCGATTCCGCTCGTTCCATCTTTTGAGCAGGGTACCCTGCCTCACTCTCTCAAGCAGGCAGTCGGACCAAGATATTCAGGAGGAGGCTCTGTCTTCTCCCCCATTGGCCACTGCTATGGTAGCCGAGCCTGAGTTGACTCTGTTGGTGGAGCACCTTGCTGCTTCTGCCTTGAGTCAACTCTCCCTCGGACCTCAGGCCCAGAAACTCCCTGAGATCCCACCTGAACAGCCCTGCCAGCAGATTTCTCAGTTGGTGGCAGCGGAGGTCCAGGCCAGCAGCCGAGTGGAGTCTCAGCCAGATCATCAGGCCCACCCGACTCAGCAGGACTCTGTGCCTGCGGTGGACCAGGAGATCTTGGGGTATGAGCCCTCCACACTAGCTGGTATCCCTTGGGGAGATCAGGTAGACTCGGCGGAGGCGGCCACCCCTTCGGAGGTCCCCGCTACTCCAACACCGGGTGTGGTGACAGATCCCAGGCTGTCTCAAGCAGCTGCCCCATCGCCCACGGAGGATTCGTTGTTTGATGAGGCTTTGGGCGCACGTGCTCCCTTCGTGAATCCGGAGTCTTCAGACATAGACTTAGAGGTGGAGAATGATCTACTGATGTCAGACTTGTCTGACACCAGATCTTGGCCTGGTCGAGAGCTCACCGCTCATGGCCAGGGTCGCGGCAGAGGTTTCAGCCCCTGCACCCATGGACATGGCACCTGCCCCTGCTAAGGGTTTTGACCATGTCAAGGCCCTTATCCAGAGCTTGGTAGGCAATCAAGCAGTGGTCCCACCAATAGAGGAGAGGTCGGGTGCAGTTGCGCTGTCTTCTCGGGGCTTGTCCCTAGAATACACAAGGCAACGGCACCCTTCTCTTTCCCCTCCTTCATCGCTGAGTTTTACCACCAGCTGACTGCCAAGACTCAAGGCACACGGGTTCTCGTTGAGCCACCGACATCTGGCTACTTGAGGCAGGGGCTTCTCCTTTCTAAGCCGGACATTCAGGGGAGGTTGTATTCGGTGCCAGAACAGATCTACCCATCCAGTTCACTGCTGGTGACCTTGATTGGGAGGAATTTGATTCTCGGCAGCCGAAGGCCATCACTGTGTCCACAGAGGCCTGCCGATGATTGGAGGAAGATGCCGGAGGCTCTGTCCTTGCGTCGCCGTACTCTGACGTCTCGTTGGCTGCCTTGGGGTCTCTCCTGGAGGACCTCAAGGGCTCTGTGCAGGTCACAGAGGCAGTGTCAGACTGGTTGAACCAGGTGATGTTACTTGCGACTTTGTTGTCACGAGCAGTCAATCACCAGGTCCGTACTGTTTGCACACTCAAGGCTAACCTCTGTCTGTTGCGGAGGGATGCCTTACTCCAGGGTCAGAAGCTGCCTGACCCAATAATTTGCAGAACAAGAACAGGGCGGCTCTTGAAGGGAATGTGCAAAATAATTAAGTATAAAGAGTACCTTGGCCACTGATCCTATATACGCTGACGGAGACCTAAGATAATATTGAACACTATCGAGCGCATCATGTGTTCAAAAAGATTTGTTTCAGCATTTTATCCAGGCTTGTATACCCGACGTTGTACATGCTGTACTTTGTTGACAAACATCACCTTACGAGGTACGGTCAGGTACAAACATTGCAGGCATTAGTATATAGAATAGGTGCACCCAGGTATATATTTTATACAGCAACGTGGACAACATATATGGACATATACACATGTATGTATGTATGTATGTATGTATGTATGTATGTGTGTATGTATGTATGTATAGGCCTATAGTAAGATAACCATGAGTGTCGTAGTTGTTTCCTTGTATCAAACAATTTACATATTGAACAACTGGATGGCCGTCGTCTTGGGTGGGTGCTACTCATTTTAATGATACTGAAAATTGCTGTAATTTTGTGTGCATAAATTTTCGCGATTTTTATAATTTGTGACATTTCACTGTGGCTTTAATTTCACTGTTTTGGACATAATTCTTATTCAAACAATATTAAAATACTATTTCATTTCGTCTTTTTTATTTTATGGTTTTGTGCTGTCAGCGAAATAAGCGAAGATGAGAGTACAGCGAAATTAAAGCAATTTACAGCATTTTAAAATCTATTCCGACAATTTGGAATATAAGGTACTTCTAGCATTATATTTTATGCAGTTTTATCAATAGGCTATATTGCATGGCTTTCATGAACCATCAATAGCTCCTGTGCCACATAGGCCTAGCAAACAAGTCCTTAACTCAATATAGGTTTGGGGGGTGGGGGGGTTAGGTCTGGTTTCAAAAGGTATTTCAAAATGTTTTGTGCTAACGACGGATTGAAGTGAGACAAAGCAAGAACACTGAGGCGTGTGGCATTGACTTCAGAGATCTGTTGATCGGTTTGAACCACAAGGCCATCTCTGGACCATCCTTGCCCTAAAATGTGTCATCGTGGCCATGACATTGGTAGACCTGCATAAAGTGCAAGTGGTAAGATCTAAAAGCAGCACAATTGCACCTACCGCACCGTTTCTTGTCCTCGTCTGCATGGTTGTTGCAATCATTTACGCCGTCGCAAACCAACAAGAAGTTGATGCACCTCGGGATGACGTCGTTGCAGGAAAACTGATCTTCTGCACAACCGGTGCCTTTTGAAACACAAAATATTGTCTGTTCACGATGGAGAGTGTAGTGGAGGAAAAAACGGAGCTTATAATCTTCTCCTGAAGGAGGCATTATGAAGTGCGCATTATTAAGAGTCATCACTTTATTCTTATCCTAACTATATTCTCACCTCCATTTATTCCTGTATTCCACTGCTATGTTCCGCATCTCTTACAGTTCTTTCTGGGACTCTGCCATGAGTACAATGTCATCTGCAAAAGATACACCTGGGATTTTCAGGGGCACCTACCTTTATTCCCTTATTAAACTCCATTAACTGGTCCCCCAACTCCTTAATATACAGGGCAAACAAAATCGGGGACAGCACACATCCCTGCTTTAGACCTATGTCCAGGCAGGCATTCTCTACTTTTACCTTTCCTAATGAGAGTGTACAGTCTACATCTTTATACAATGTTTCAGAATTTCTAGAAAATTCCCAACAAATCCTAGTCCACTTAGTTTTTCCCGCAGGGCATCTCTCCATACCCTGTCATAAGCTTTCCTCACATCTAAGAAACCCATGAACTTTCCTTTGCTTCTGCCTTGCCAATTCTAACATCTAGGTCAATGTGAAGATGTGATCTCCTACCCTTCTGCCTGATCTCTATCCATTCTGAATTTCCCCCAGAAGTCCAAGCCTTTCGACTATTCTATTTAGTCTCCTGTACATTATCCTACTGAATGTTTTCCCCACATTTGATGAAATAGCATTGCCCCTACACTGATACTATTGGCCCCCCTTGCCCTTCTTTGGAATATATGAATTCCTGAGTTTATTCCATTCCTTTGGTACTTGTCTTTTCTCAATAACCCTAATGAACCGCAACTGTAAACTATCCTCAATTTTTCTGGCCCTCTCTTCATGAATTCCGACAGTATGTCATCTGGTCCTGGAGCTTTGTGTGATCGCATCTGCTCAATTGCTATTTCAACTTCTATACTTCTGTCTCTGCCATACATCTCTGGACCCCTTTGATCCTGTGTGTATTCTGCTTGTCACCCTGGTACTGTTCCCTGACCCCAGTGCGGATTATTAACTTCTTGCCAATGCTCCCTTAAAGCTTCCTGTATTTCTTTTTTGTTATCTGTTCTTTTCCCTCTGTGTGTGATTTCCTGTGCTTTATTCTGTTTCCACCGAAAAACCTGTTTCCAAAAGATGGTTGACCCATCTCCCCCATTTTCCATTATTTTCTTTGTCATTCTTTCATTGTTACTGCCTCTCCTTTTGGCTTTCATCTCTGCATTCCTTCTACATTCCATATACTGTCTCTTACCTTCTTCTGTCACACCTTCAGGGTATTTGTTTTTCCTGGGTAATCTCCATGCTCTATTTTTAGCCCTCTTTCTTTTTATGGCAAATTTCAGCCCTGGGTCTATTCCATTCCCCAGACTTTCAACTGAAACTTTCTTTCTACCTATCTTTTCCTGTGCTACCTTAAGAATTCTTCTGATTAAATCCCCATTCATTTCCTGTACTTCCCCTTCATACTCCCATCTATTTTTCCATTCCCGCAATTCCAATTTTAGGCTTTCTTGATACTCTGTCCAGTCTGTTTCCTCCTTCATATCCCACATCCATTTAACCCCCCCCCCCCCCCCGCCTCTTTTTTTACACTGTATGTTAACTGAGACTATCATCCAGTTATGGTCACTGCCCATATCCAATCTACCTTCCTCATCTATTTCACATGCTTTTATCATTTGAAATACCTCACTGTCTACTAGAATATAGTCAATTAATGTCCCTCTTTCTCCAGATGCTCATGTCCACTTTCCTTTGCATTGTAGGTCCCTATTAACTATCATCAGACCAAATTCCCTTTTGAACTTCAGGAACCTGGTTCCATGTCCATTGATTCCACTATCCCCTCCCTCAATACCACTCATTCCATTTCCTATGTGTCCATCAAAATCCCCTGCTATCATAATCTGGTAGCCCTGCTGCTGAATATCACTAATCATCATTGTCATCCTATTCATATATCTGGTCATTCCATTTATTACGTAACCCCGTCGCGACCCACATACACTACACCTATCGCTACTCTATTTCCATTTGACTCTATTCCTATCCACTGTAATTCATTTTTGATCTCACTACCATCTTCCCATCTGTTCTTCCAGATTTCATGCCACTTCACCCCTTTCTTTATCAGAAACCCTACTTCTCCCTTTTTTTTGCCCACTCTCTCTTCCTTTAACTGGTCTATCATATCCTGCGGGGCCTGTCACTATTCCTGTCTCTTCTTTTCTAATATGTGTCTCTACTGGACAGTCACACATGCGTCCCCATAATGAGTCTACACTTACTGTGAACATCCTCGGTATCAAAGTGTATCCATACTGAGCCAGCCAATCAGCATCCAGAAAAATCCAATATGGTGGACACAAAAACAACCAATGCATCTTTCATGTCCCAATCTTTAATATTTGTATATAATCCGTAATTTACCAAATGAAAGCATAAATTGTGAATGTCTGATGCTTTTCGAGAGTTAATATGTTTATTTCATCTGTAAAATATCCATAGATTCAGCCCATAGGCCCAATCAGAGGCATCTCAAACATTCACTTTAAAGTGGTACCCCCCTAAAAATTCCAAAATGTCCTACTTTCAAATTAGCTAAACTTGCTGGAGTATTTCCTTGAAACCCTAATCCCTTACATATTTGGAGACCTAGAATTCTACTGTGCCCAGAAATAATATCCCCTTTGCACTCAGCCCATTTGTTAGCTTTATGAACAAGGGAGTCTGAGATGACCTCATTTTCCCATATTTTTAAAGAGGGGTGGTCACTTTCTGGGGACATACACCCCTTATAGATCTTGACATGGAATCACCATGTATGGCATTTCTGTACTGGAGGACAAATCTACTTTCATAAAATTGAGGTTAAAGGCCATTTTGGTCCACCCCTACATGGATGCAACAAGAAATCCGACCCCACCGTCATTTCAACGGGGGACAGGCCCCCATCAGCAAAAATTAGCTAAAATCATAGGAAGACTGAAGATAAATGGCTCTAAGATGACCTCATTTTCCCATATTTTAAAGAGGGGTGGTCACTTTCTGGGGACATACACCCCTTATAGATCTTGACATGGAATCACCATCTATGGCATTTCTGTACTGGAGGACAAGTCTAACTGTCAACTTTCATAAAATTGAGTTTAACGGTCATTTTGGTCCACCCCTACATGAATGCAACAAGAAATCCGACCCCACCCTCATTTCAACGGGGGACAGGCCCCCACCAGCAAAAATTAGCTAAAATCATAGGAAGACTGAAAATAAATGGCTCAGAAAAATTTTAAAACATGGACCAAAAGCACATCTAACATATACATGAGTCACTTGTGTGCGCCAACTCCAATTAAAGACATTTGAGTTTAACCTACCCCCCCCCTCCCCAACAGAAAATCTGGAAATTGAACTCTCCCTCATTCATCGTCTTCCAGGCCTATCCCCCTGGGTTCCATGGCCCAATGGTGCATATTTGTGGTCAGCAATTACATCCAGATGTGTAACTGACTCCCCAGTCACAGTCATGTTTCCATCCTGAATGAAAATCACGCTGCAGACAGGCTTCCATGGGTCACATTTAGCTTCACCCTGTGTTGGGGTCCAACTTTTTTGCTGTAATCTTTAACTGTTAATGTCTGTATAATCCTCAAAACTACACATCATCAACTCTGGCCCTTAGAAGAGAGCAATACAAGCAAAGAAATAATTGGTTTGCAGCAGAAATTAACAATAAAATATGTGATATAAAAGTTGAAGGGGGAGGGTCACATGACCCAAATCGGGCAATCTGATTGGCTTACATGGGCAACTGGCTCTAAGTGTCATGGATACTGGTAAACAGATGCCATCGTGCTGATGGTTCTTCATGGAATTTATGTGAGTGTTTTTATAATTTAAATGAGAAAACATTGTATTGCTGGGTACAAAGTATCATGACATAATTCACCACATACCAACAGAGAAAAGCCACCAAAAAGGCTGTTGTCAGGTAAATCACCTTACACAAGGGAAAAAAAAGAAATCCTTGCATGTAGGATCCTTGCTACATCTGTAGGTGTCCTAGCTTCCCTTGATTACACTATAACTCGATAAAACCAAGCTATACCCCCCCACAAATACATTGGTTCCCTGCCTTGAGAGACCACCTTCCTTGAAAGACCACATTTTCAACATACTTTGCTCAGTACTTTTCTTGTTATTTTTACCTCCTTTGAGAGACCACCTGTCTTAAAACACCACAATTTGGTCATCCCTAGGGGTGGTCTTACAAGTGAGTTTTCACTCTAAAAGATTTCAAGTAAACTTAAAATGATAACCCAATCAAGGATGGCAAACACCTATAAATAAAAAAGATCTTGATACTGAGTGAATAGTGATCCCTAACTGTGTGAGTCATTGATAAATAAAATACAAAATTCTATCTATCCATGAGTCTTAACTATAGAAGCATATAATTATATGCATGTATCTGTCTGCTGAACTTCAACATGTTAACTACATTTCCTAATCACAGAATTAACAAGTAATAATTTCAGGGATTCAGCAAAAACGTGTTTCATTTCAATTTAGCGGCAAGTGAAATATGATATTCAGTGGCTTCCTGTATATCTATCTCATTTCAGTGTTAAACTAAACAAATACTTCAGTGGTTGCAGTACATCCTTTTGCCCACACAACATTAGTCTCCTCACACTTGAGATATTACCCTACTAGTATGTTAATTAATTGGCATGCCATACTATTAGTCGGGCCCACATGCTTGTGTATGGTCACATGGGCACTCCCGATGCCAAACCGAGGCCCTGGTAAGAGCCCCTAAGACTAGATTGACCCAAAAACACGCATGTGGGCCTGACTGGGAGCTATAATATCCATCTTCTCGCTTTCAGCTACCTCTTCTATTTCTGCTATCTTCCCTTTGAATCCTCTACAATTGACATATCCTATTTTCATGTTGTTTTTCTTTCTCTCGCTCCTTTTTGTTCTACTGCTATTTCCTGTTTGTCTGTGGTTCTTACTCTGTTCCCGAACTGACCTGGTAGTTGCTGGGGTTCCTAGTTTTCCTGCTGCTGCACCCACTCACTGTAAACCTGCCCTAACCTATCACCTCCCTTCTGACTTGGGTGCAACCCATCCCCAGCAAACATCTCCCTCCTCCCTACAAAATCTCCCCACACATCCCTAAAAGCTATTCCCCCTGTCTACATAACTTCTCTAACCTCCTATTAATCCCACAAATCCTGCTTGCTGCCCACCCACTCATCCTAAGCTTGGTAACATACCCATTACTCCCACAAATCCTGCTTGCTTCCCACCCATTCATCCTAACCCTTGGCAATATCCCCTTTACTAAAGCATCGCAGTCTAACTGTGCTAACCTCCCTACAAGCTTCCCGTACCTGCCTAACACTGTCTCTGTCCTTAATCTCTCCCCCTGCTCTTTCCTGGCCGAGAAATCATTTGTGCCGACCTGCACAATGCCTCTCGGACGCTCCCCATTGCTGCTCACAACCCCCTCAAGGTTACACGAGGGGGGGGGGGGTAATTATGCCTGTGCTGAGGTAACACGATTGGAGAGTGCCAATGAAATATGAGGCCTAGGGATGCAAGGGGCCGTATATTAAAAAAATTGCTACCATAAAGGCAGATTTTGGCGTGATAGTGGAAAACAATGTACACTTTGAGTTGACATTAATATTATGAAGGTATGTACACAGTGATTCAGCTGGAGTCGACACTGTGCGCGCGCAATGATATTGCAAGTAGTACTACGCAGAGCTGGTTGCCATGGCAATTTGCTGAAAATTTTTCCATTCATGCCCATGTTTTCCGGCGTTTATTTGATGTAAAAAATTCTTACGGACATTTTGGTGTATAAACCTATATGTTTATGATCCACTGAGTGAACTAAAAGGTGGTAGCTCTGTTCGTCTGCGTATGGAGGTACAATCATGCCAAGTTTGGAGTTTTTATGTGTAATAGTATCCGAGAAAAGTGTCAGACAAATTCATTGGTAAAGAAAGAAAGAAAGAAAGAAAGAAAGAAAGAAAGAAAGAAAGAAAGAAAGAAAGAAAGAAAGAAAGAGAGAAAGAAAGAATATTTTCGGAAAAACAGGAAAGTGCGTGTTGACACACACACTTTAACTATGCACTTTAGTTCTTTCCAAATCAAAAAGGCTTAACCACCTAAAATCCAAATTTTTTTCACCTGCACCCAAGATAAAATGAGACACGGACGGACCGACGGATTTCTTTGAGCTTTTCCACTTACACGTTAGCAGGTGCACAGGAAAGCAAGCCCAAGAATTGCAGAGAAGAGTGCATTACACAGCTATGCAATTACTGTCATGGTTACCGACTCGCGACGGTCTAGAGATTACTCTCGGTTGGCGTAAACTCGTTTGATGGAACCAATGCTACCCACTTGCCGTGCATCATTACATTGACAGTGCAACACAGCCGCCCTACATCCTGAGATTACATCTTTCCATTTATGCCACTGTAATGTGGTCTTCAAGAGTTCAAGTCTTGATCGATGAATTATGTCACTTTTGATAGTCTCCAAATTTTCGTAATATTATAGCACGGTAGGGTTGAAGACACACTCCAAGCATTCGTTTCAACTACTTGTACTTTGAACACTCCTCATTGCACAGCTTTGGCATCAACAATTTGATTCTCTGTATGAAGTGTCCTTGCCCGAACTATTATTAGTTATTCTTGATATCTTCCCGATGCAAATACCAAATGAGTGACCTTCAGGAACGATTTCTCTTATATCAGGGTATGAAACGACATCAAAACTAAAGTTATCATTCTTAACATACATTTTAGTCCTGTACTTGTTGTCTTGTATCCTGAAACCCAAGTCTCTAAATGAAGCTGCATCATCTGTCAAGTTTTCCTTGTTTAGAGCCAGTTCATTGGGATAGATATTTCTCCAGTTAATACAAAGGTATTTGTTGTTCTTCAAAGTTGCAAGGTCATCAACTAATCTCCTAATGTGGCTAGAGTAATGTCAGGTTACTCCATAGTTGTACACAGTCAAGTCGTTCATATACATGAATGTATAGAAAAATAAATAAAGTTTGGCCATGAAAGGTGCAGGGTCTTTGCCTATCGATACACCAATAATCTGCTGGCAGCCTGTGTCAATGACGACGGACGCATCAGATAAGCTCAGCTCGGCTAAAAATTAAAAAATTACTGGGCTGTGGCCATTTAAACAACTTGGTAGAGATCCACCTATGATAAATCCCATCAAGTTTGAAGAGAATCTGGCCGAGGGTCTTGGAGAAGAAGTCGGAAAGATGAAATGTGAAAAGATGGACAATGGATCACCACCCATCATAACTCAGCTGTCTGAAAAGTCAGCTGCCGTAAAAAATGTAGTGTTCTTGGTGAACAAGTTACGCTTAACACTTGCAGGCATCCTAACGGGACCCTGAGCGATTTCAGCGCAATTTGTCGAATGAATTTGCAGAAATAATTTAAACATATATTAGTCCTCGTTTCGACAGACCATTCCAGTGAGAGTCCACCAGCCATATAAGATCATGTTTATCAGGTATCTTGTGCTATTTCTTCTATGTTATTTCACCTTTATTGAGAAACCACCTGCTTTTTGTTACCACTTTCTGGACCTGCCCTAGAGGGGTCTCTGAAAGGAGACACCAATGTATATTCTAAAATGACAGTGCCGCATTGTTCATACATATTTGGTAAAGCCTTAATTACCAAAGACATATTGCCACCATATGGAAGAAAATCCAGTAATTATTGGTTATCTTTATCTTCAGCTATTTAAACACCTGTGATTTGCGCACAGACAGCGCAGTTTATATGCATACATGCTCACGCACCACATAGATCTTTTTTCTCGTCTGCTCCATTGTTGCAATCATTCACTTTGTCACAAACCAGCAAGATGCTGATACATCAATCGCTTCCGTCGCCGCAGGCAAAGTGGTCTTTGTCCTGACAATGGGACTCTGTTGGAACAAATGAACATTTCTATACATTAATGAATGAAAGAACGGACGTTAAAAGAAACGAATGAATGAACACAATGTAATAATACAATAAAATTATAAATTTAAATAAACACTATATTTATTTTAACGAATAAGGCTTAAAATATATTCAAATAGGGCAACACCTGCGTTATTCAATGGGCAATACACCTTGCATTTTTTTTCAACACGGAAGAACTACCCTCGACAAACTTTGCTTCATTCGTGTTGCCGCCTTACTCCAATGATGTCAAGGTCCTAAGAAACTTGTCGGCATGGGCCTGCCAAAGTTCGTGTGACAGCTTTAACTGGACAGGTAAATAACCAATGCTTAGCACTACTCAGATATAGCTTTTCTTCTTGTCTTCGGTAAAAATTAGGTGTTTTGAATTGAGAACATGTTCAATGTGATACAAGCTTTCTTTAAAAGGGCCAAACCTATTAAACTTGCAACATAATTTCACATAAATTTAGGTGCATCCTGAGGGAATCTTGTTCTACACTTCGTTGACCCTGGTCGCGTGACATTCAATGCGAGGCACCGGAAAAGGCTTTTGTCAAATTATATCTGGATTAAAGCATAATGTACCAAAAGTTATTGATGTTGGATGCACAGACTGAAGTGGTCTTGGGATGGACATACTAAAGAGGTCTTGGGACCTTCGGAATTCGATCAAGGTCACTTTTCTTTTATGTCATGATCATGTGCAAATATCTAAGTGACGGCTCATCGGTTCTCAAGTGACTACTCAAAACAATGGCTCGACAGTTCTAAAATTACAACTCTTAAGTTGCGGTCACCTGAAAAAAAAAAGTCATTGACCTTGGTAATTAGGTCAAGATCAAGCCAGTGCATCTCATTATCTCATTTTAGCCCTCACGGGGCCATTGTCAGACGCATCATTAAGTTGTAGCTGAGATCATTGTCCTTATATAAAAAAAAGTGCAAGTAATTACAGTGCCCTGTAATCTTTAATATATATATATATATATATATATATATATATATATATATGACATCCATGTGCACTGTCATAATGATCCTTTTGGATGACCACCACTGTTTTCAATATCCAAGGCTTCAGACACACATTTCTGAAGTCATTATTTTTAAATGAACACTGACAGGGTCCACTATTACCAAAATAGCCAATATGTCAGTTTTACCTTTCAAAGCTAAAAATTTCTTTTTACTTTTTTCATAATGTTTAATAGAATCATTGGCCAAGGATTTACCATATCCAAGGTACAAGCCAAAAGGTCAGTCTGACCTCTCAAGGTCACTCGATGGAAAAATTAACAACACCAAAAGACACCCTATATAGGTACTTTCCCATTATTCTATTTATGTCATTTTGTCCAGAACCACTTCCTGGCAGTCGTTACCCTATTTCGCAGTCCGAACTCTTTACTCTCCTTAACCTTACATGTCATTGTCTAACCTATATAAATATGGAAGTACCATTGTCCATATTGCACACTTTGTTCTGTAGAATTTTGGCATAAGCTGCATTATCCCAAATATAATAAAGGGTCTTCAGCGGGTAACTACTCAGAACATGATGTTTTGGAGCCTGTACCCGTACATGTCTCTCAGAGTAGCGGCCCCTTGTCTAAGCTAAATATTCAGCAAAGACAACTCACATAATAAATAAATATGAAGGTGTCAAATGGTGAATTAGCTAAATAAGTGAAGCTTTGCTTATAAACGCAGAGATTCAATATGAATAAAGAATACCAGTCAAACTAAACATTATTACTAAATTTGTACAGTACAGTGTTTGGATAAGAATAATTTGACTTCCCCTGAACTAGTATGTACCCTTTCTTGCTGGAGCGCTCACCTTAGTTTAACCACCTGCCAGTGTATAACTAAAGTACAAACATGCTGGACATTATATTCAGTCCCAGTGGTTTTAAAATAAACAGTTACAGCTAGACCACCTGTACAAACCTGCAAGAACAAACTTACAAGAGGCGTACCTAAGTAGATGCCCACCACATTTTAAGTTAATCTGGCTGACAGTTTTGGAGAAGAAGTCAAAATGTGACTAACTGTTGCAATCAATATTGTATTACATGCGAATCAATAGGAATGCATGCATTAACCAGCAAATTACCAAATTGAAAAATTTATTAAAAATTAGCGATCCAGAGTATCACCAGGGAGTGAACAGCTTTATTTTGACCCTCCCACATTTTCACAAATTTTCAGAACAATATGATTGCCAGCTTTTGGGTAACTCAAAATTGCAAAAACACACAAAAATTTTAGAAAATCGCTGCGACACTTCTTGAACCAATGTAAGTCTTAAAATCTCCAGAAGTGTCCCTATGCAATTTCAAAGCAGTTACGCGAGCTCTTTCAGAGAAGTTTTGTTGAGAGATTTTACCGAAAAAAGAAAAGAATTCATTAAACAAATATAAAAATTACTGGAGCGTGACCACTTGTACACATTGCTAAAAATCTTATCAAGGTACAGAACCACCAACTTTAAAGTGAATGTGGCTGACAGGTCTGCAGCGACTTGACTGTTCACAATTATGGAGTAACCTGACATTACTCTAGCCACATTAGGAGATTAGTTGATGACCTTGCAACTTTGAAGAACAACAAATACCTTTGTATTAACTGGAGAAATATCTATCCCAATGAACTGGTTCTAAACAAGGAAAACTTGACAGATGATGCAGCTTCATTTTGAGACTTGGGTTTCAGGATACAAGACAACAAGTACAGGACTAAAATGTATGTTAAGAATGATAACTTGAGTTTCATAACCTGATATAAGAGAAATCGTTCCTGAAGGTCATGCATATGGTATTTGCATCGGGAAGATATCAAGAATAACTAGTAATAGTTCGGGCAAGGACACTTCATACAGAGAATCAAATTGTTGATGCCAAAACTGTGCAATGAGGAGTGTTCGAAGTACAAGTAGTTGAAACGAATGCTTGGAGTGTGTCTTCAACCCTACCGTGCTATAATATTACGAAAATTGGAGACTATTAAAAGTGACATAATTCATCGATCAAGACTTGAACTCTTGAAGACCACATTACAGTGGCATAAATGGAAAGATGTAATCTCAGGATGTAGGGCGGCTGTGTTGCACTGTCAATGTAATGATGCACGGCAAGTGGGTAGCATTGGTTCCATCAAACGAGTTTACGCCAACCGAGAGTAATCTCTAGACCGTCGCGAGTCGGTAACCATGACAGTAATTGCATAGCTGTGTAATGCACTCTTCTCTGCAATTCTTGGGCTTGCTTTCCTGTGCACCTGCTAACGTGTAAGTGGAAAAGCTCAAAGAAATCCGTCGGTCCGTCCGTGTCTCATTTTATCTTGGGTGCAAGTGAAAGAATTTGGATTTTAGGTGGTTGAGTTGCCTCCAAAGCAGACCCAAGCTGTGTATTTTGTCCACTCCGCTGTATTTATACGGAACTTGGTCAGCTTTGCAGGCAAGTGGTTGAGCCTTTTTGCTTTGGAAAGAACTAAAGTGCATAGTTAAAGTGTGTCAACACACACTTTTCTGTTTGTCCTAAAATATTCTTTCTTTCTTTCTTTCTTTCTTTCTTTTCCTTCTTTCTTTCTTTCATTCGCAATAAATTTGTCTGACACTTTTCTCGGACACTATTACACATAAAAACTCCAAACTTGGCATGATTGTACCTCCATACGCAGACGAACAGATCTACCACCTTCTAGTTCACTCAATGGATCATAAACATATATGTTTTATACACCAAAATGTCCGTAAGAATTTTTTTACATCAAATAAACGCCAGAAAACATGGGCATGAATGAGAAAATTTTTCAGCAAATTGCCATGGCAACCAGCTCTGCGTAGTACTACTTGCAATATCATTGCGTGCACACAGTGTTGACTCCAGCTGAATCACTGTGTTTACTGGTGCCAGGGTACATACCTTTATAATATTCATGTCAGCTCAAAGTATACATTGTTTTCCACTATCAAGCCAAAATCTGCCTTTCTGGTAGCATTTTTTTTCTAATATACAGCCCCTTGCATCCCTAGGCCTCATAGTTTATATGCACTCTCGAATCATGTCACCTCAGCACAGGCATAATTAGCCCCGTGGAACCTTAATTGTACAGAAAAGGTTAAAAACCTATTGATTTCTCCACCCGAACTGGTGAAAACAGTATTTCTCAATATGAAACAACTAAAAATAACAGTAAGACATATAAATGTTTAATGGTAGGGGTGAAAATTAGATGTTATTCCAGTGTGTTGATTAACAAAAATGACAAAATGTGGAGGCCAGGTCGCAGGATCTATTAGCAAAAAAATTTCCCATTCATGCCCATATGCAAATGTGTTCATAAAGTTGACAATGTTGTCTTCTTCAATAAAATACCAGCTGCAGAAAGTTTGTAATCCATAACATGGTGAGTTATCACTTTGTCTGGCCCCACCTCCCCATGTTAGTCCTAACCACATTGTCCTTGTGGGGTACTTCCTGCAGGCCTGCATGGGGACATCAGCCTCTACTCATCACAGGGGCGTGCCCTGCTTTAACATCCTGTTTCTGTAGCATTTGAACAGTCGTGAACAAGTTGAGAAGTAGTATACAAGTGTGTCAAGGTGTCTAGAGCAGCAAATTTGAAGACTGGTTATGTTAAAAGGAAAGGCTCCAAGAGGCGCAGTGCAACACTAAGTAAAAGGAGTTACAAAGACGTAAAGAAAGTTGTTCATGGGGGAAATAGGCCACACAACATAGCCGTGCAAGCTACACTGGTTCATCTGGTGATGTCTTTTTTGATCTAGAGTGACCTTGAAAGGTCAAAGCTAGACATGTCTACCTATATCATTCTGCAACACTTTTCACCAACTTGGCCACACTGTTAACATGCCATTACACATTTGGAGCTTATGTCACAGCTGCATACATTGCATTGCAGTTTCTCCAGGCACCCTAACAAGCAAATCAAATTTTCTTGTTCTAAGGCCCTTTTCATAGATCACAGTAAATTCATAAGCCCATGTCACAATCACAATAATGTCAATCATCAAAATCTTATCACATTTATCGACAAAATAATTATCGCAATCACAGATATCGGCAAATTGGAAAAGTACAATCACATTTCACCTGTATTTATTTTGATAAATAACACATAACAAGGAACTATCCTGATCACAAATCACGGTTAAGTTTTTTACACAATCACAAATCATGGTTAATTAAACGGGCCCAATAACGAAAAAGGTATTCCAACCCCCCTGGCAGAGGAAAGGAAAGTAAACAACAGGTAGGCTTAACTTAATGAGTTTTTGCAGAATGGGCCACATTGCGAAACGGAAGATCAGAGACGGGATGCGACCCTTGGGCAACAGTCTGCAACGACATTTCACATTGATGCACATTCGTGGCATACACGATTGGTTGTCGTTTTTCTGAGGTGGCTCATTTGTGCATTTAGTGGGTGTAGCAAAATTCTGCGCACAACCCACCTGCCTACAACCTACCGTTTGCTAATGAACAGAACTTGGGGCGTTTTGAATGTAATGGGGAAAGTTTTCTCACTCAAAGTCCTGTTTGGCAAGGTATTTCAAAATTTCGATACACTGTTCCTCAAATAAGCTGGGACATTAAGTCATCATGAATTTTGTGTCGGTTTCAACCTTTGCTTTCTGTAATATCAAGAAACGTTTCAAAATAAGTGCTTTCTCAAGTCGTGACAAGACGTTTTTTCCTAAGAGTGGTCTCTGATAAATTACACACCGCGAAGGTCTGAACCACGAATGAACCAAGAAAGCTCGATTTATTGACTGTTGTCTGTTTATATGAAACGGACGATGTCAAGCCAATGAGGTGAATAAAATACTTCCTCAACACAACTGAAATGATATCAGTTGCCCCGAGACTTTGACATAAAAAATGTCATGTCAAATTTTGCATGGAAAATTCAAATTAAGTAATGGACAATGTTATGCATAGAAATTGTTCTACTTTGAACAAAAATGTCTTATACTTTTTTCAAGAAGCGCAAAATCTATTGGCTGATAATTAATTTAATCACAAGTATGATACGTTCTGAAACTTTTTTGCCAATAATTTAAAAACTAATTTGCTACAAAGCATAACAGAAATAGATTGAACAATCGAAGGCAGTTATTTTCAATATAAAAGTCAGCGTAAAGATTTTATGCCTAATTTACAGTCTACAGCTCTGGGTGCCGGGGTAAGTTTTATGACCTTCACATGGTTGGCGAACAGCTGACTTTGGCCTTTTCAACCAGGGATTAAGACAAATCTACTTTCCTGGTTGAACACTCAAATATTCCCTGAGGCTCAAAAAGTGTTCAATGGAAGTAATTATTCGATGCCACAAAAGGGGGGGGGGGAAGGGGGGGGGTCTTGGTACACTGGTACAGAAAATAAAATTTAGGGGGGGGTCTTGGTACACTGGTACAGAAAATAAAATTTACTAGTACAGGGTACAGGAGATATTTTTTACTCCAGTACACAGTACAGAAAATAAGATATCCGCAATATACATTTTCAAATTTAAGATGGTTATACAACCTGTTAGAACAAAGATGCCACAGACTACACTTTTACGTCAGTTAGGCAAACTGTGAATAATGTTGACTTTGCCGCGAGTTGACTTTTTTTTTCATTTTTCTTTTTTTTTTTTTCGGTACGGGTACGAATATTACATGTGTTGCTGGTACGCTTTACGCATGATAAATTTTGATCAGTACGGAGTACATGGTTTGCTGTCAGTACGCTATACGGTGAATAATTTTTCTCTCTACGCTGTACGAAAAATAAAAATAGCCCCAGTACGGAGTACGGGCAACCCCTTTCCGACCCTCGCAAATCAAATTTGAAAGCGACAGATCTGTTACCTTCTAGGATTGCTATAAGTGTTTTGCGGAGTCTTTGCTCCTGGTCGTCCACCCTTAGTTGCAGCGGTCCCTGGGCTGCTTGTGGCGCTGCGTGGCAGCAGACCCAATGACACACAACGATCAGAAGGACTGCGACTTGAAGTGCTGAGCAGGTCATAGTGGCGGAGTCGATCTGTCTTTCTCCTTGTTCTGTGCATTCACTCCAACTTTTTAATAATCCCCTGATACAAATCACTGACGTCATCTTGACGTCAAGGCTTGTACTTGGAACGGGAATTAATCTACTTTTTAGTAGACATTGTACTATTCATGTTTCAACTTAAAAGCCATAACGTTCTAAACTAGTAAATTAGATTTGCTTGGAATCTGCCATTGTGCCTTGAAATTGGTAAACCTAGAATGTTTTTTAAATTTCGTTCAATGACAACCAAATGTAACTTGAAAACGATCCTCTGAATTGCAGTTGTCTCTGCATCTTGAATAAATTCGACGTGGGAAATATAAATGTCTTACATATTGTGTGCCTAATAAGCATCAATTGATAATAATAATAATAATAATAATAATAATAATAATAATAATAATAATAATAATAATAATAATAATATTATTATTATTATTATTATTATTATTATTATTATTATTATTATTATTATTATTTCGTGGGATAAATATATACAAAAAAAACCCCAATGAACTGGGGTTGCGATTAACACCTCCAGTTAGAATACATTTGTTGACATGCAATGTTTAAAGTTCAGAAGTACACCGAATTAGCATTAATTCAAGTTTTACAACCTTCATTTTAATTTGATTGGAAGCATTTATAGAACAAACCAAATCTTTAGGCTAAGATATATGTGTGTGTAAAGTTTCTTGAAAGCAAGTTAAAGATAGAGGGAATTGCAGCTCAAACACTATTTTACAAGGATATATTTTATGTTCGGAACGAGCGGGACTCGAACCTGCAACCTTTGGCACCAGTCGCCTAGCTGAAATGAGAAACGCACATATCCACTCGACCAAATCCCCATTCCTAAAAAGAATGGTTCAATGGAGGTAGTTATGTGCGAGTGCCATATCAACACGGTAGTGCAGTATATTTACTGAGTCGGCATTTATTTCCAGAATCGGGGACTTAAATCCACCATATAACACTAAGACTCAAATACATGACCTAGTAGCCCACTTTTTGTGCATGGTACACCCATGACCAGATACATATTTATGTCAAGTTTTATGATTCTAAGTCTAAGAAGTCTTAAAAGTGATAACGCCATCACTGTGAGTGAGTGAAGACTTAAATGTTGCAAACAGTGACAATAGTCTTGTAGAAAAGTGACCTTGACATTATGATTAATGGAAGCGGCGGCAATCTCGTCAATCTAGTACTAAACCATATCTTTATCCCCTTGCAAGTGAATGCCTAAAAATCTTCTGAGCTAACTGCTGCTGGTATGAGTATGGCGCATCTGATGAACGACATACAAAACTATAACATTTGAGATCATGCTAAATACAGGCATTTCACATTTTAAAAAGTTGATTATCATCAAAGGTTATTCTCAGATATCAAACAGATCCAGTACCTGTTTTTGCAGTAAATTTTCACACAGTGAGACACCCTTGGTACTGGGATAGGTGTCCACTGTATGTATATGTGTGTGTGTGGGGGGGGGGGGCTGTTGAAAATCTCAGCCATCTTTTGTGGCCTTACTCCTTGACGCTCTTGTGGGGCTGGGTCTCGGCCACCCGACTCCTCCCATAGGAGTTTACCGACCTCCCTTGTGAACTGGGACTAACAGCCCATGGACGAGAGCAATACACAATAACACAAATAAAAATGCTCTGTATGCCAGTATGACCCCCCCCCCCCTCTAAAACTTAACCTGCAAAAATGAACTATTGTATGGAGAGTATTTAACCTTACCTGTCAAAGCAGCCTTCTGTTTGGTATCGAACTCAAAAAACAGGGTCTTCTTGGCAAGCCATATTTGACGCAATCCTGTATGATTTTGCATTTAGCGTACTGTGAAACTAGACAGTGCTGTGCCTTCAACACAGAATTTGACAGTAAGATTGTGATGAAGTGAGTAGGGAAGTCGAATGGTGAATTGGACATCAAAAGCTGAGGGTGCATGTCTAATGTAAGAACAGCTCAAAGTGTTATTAAGTTGCATAGTGGAATTAAGAAAGAGTATGACGAAATAACAGTTTTTATGAGCTGCCATTCTCGAAGAGGGGCAATACTATGGCAAGCCAAAGCTGCAAATATTCACAAATAGAGATATCTGTATTTCTTATACAGATATCTGAATTAGAAATACAGATATCTGAATTTCTAATTCAGATATCTGAATTAAACTGGAAATACAGATGGCTGTATTAGGAATACAGATATCTGAATTAGAAATACAGACATATGTATTAAAAATACAGATATCTGTATTAGAAATAGATATCTGTATTAGAAATACAGATATCTGAATTAGAAATACAGATATCTGTATAAAACGACGAAATACAGATATCTGTATTTCAACAACTGAAGCTAGTTAGCAATGAATGCTCCCTTGTGCGGAACTGCCACAGATCGATGAATCGATTTCGCAACGTGAGACCAAAGAGCTCGCAATACAAACGAAGTGGGGTTTGCTTCATCGTGCCTTGGGCTTGGATCACGTTCGAGGTAAGACTTGTTACGCACTTGTCCATGGCCATGCTTATCTTCCCGCACAGTTACTAGTTTCCGGCCCCGTTATATAATTTTGTGCAAGCCTGATTCAAACTACTTTATACAAATCTTGGTGAAATACCACAAAATTGATATATAATTTCCAGGAAAAAAAAAAGAAGGAAAGGAGATGGGATTGATCTAGTAGCTTCCAAATTACAAAATGAGGATACATGCAGGAGACACATACCGGGGATCCATCTTCAACTGTACTTTCACCACGTGGCAACACAAATAGAGATATCTGTATTTCTAATACAGATATCTGAATTAGAAATACAGATATCTGAATTAGACTGGAAATACAGATATCTGAATTAGAAATACAGATATTTGAATTAGAAATAGAGATATCTGAATTAGAAATAGAGATATCTGAATTAGAAATAGAGATATCTATATTTCTAATACAGATATCTGAATTAGAAATACGGATATCTGTATTTGGTGGTCAAATACAGATATCTGTATTAGAAATACAGATATCTCTATTTCTAATTCAGATATCTGTATTAGAAATATAGATATCTGTATTTAAGTACAGATATCTGTATTTAAATGCAGATATCTGTACTTAGCAATACAGATATCTCTATTTATGAATATTTGCAGCTTTGGCTTGCCATACAATACATCATAGTTTGATGCACGTCCCAAGTTGATACATGATTAATTTAATGAAGTTTTAACTCTATGTACATGTACATGTCCACCAGAAACAGGAAGTGTTTGCCACATATTCTTGTAAACCTGATCAACATTTGATCTGTCCATGAGCCTTATCTTACACTGCCCGTTCCAGTTATACTAATGCAGCCAGATACTGAGATGTGTTGTAAAAGCTGAAGGTTCACAGGGACAGGTAATTCTCACAGACATTATTGTATCAATGCCATACATTATTGATACCCAGGCTGGTGGCGTGTGCCAGCTCACAGAGAAAGTAATCAGTGTTGCCCTAGGGGCCTCAGTTTCATGAGAAAGGCAAGTTACCTACACATCTCCAGAGTGATAGGAAGGGGGTAAGAGGGTAGTGTGGATGTGGGAGTGCATTTGTACAGAGGGGGGTTGTACTTATTGTGGGTTATTATGTACAGGGAGACCACATTGTTTTTGTATATATGCACTAGGGATAATGGAACATTCTTACAAAGAAGTATATGTGGTCGTAATTGTAGTGGACATGTTAATGGCTTAGTGTTTAAGTTTCCCAGTACTAGTGTCCTCATGTTCTGGCTTGCACAGCTGTTTCACACCTTGCATGAGTCCGCCATGCAGGCAAGAAAATGTGGACACAGGAACATTTAAATTTTATGCAATTTTGAGTCCACTCAAGCACTTGAATCAATACCTCAGAATTTGATACTGTTTCAAAACAAAGTAAAAGGCCTAGTATATTGTGATAAACCCTGACTGCCTTTATTATACATACTTATAGTTAAGGAAATCTCCCATTTGAATCATTCATGTGTCTGTGTGTCTGTCTGTGTGTCACTCCTAGTCAAGCAGGAACTGTTGATAAGACAGGCCATGTTTACACAATGCATATAATTTGTAAAGCTCCATATTGGTATGTATGACTGAGTACATTATATTTGACAAGGGAACATTTGTGTTTTTTTAAAGATTTAATTTAATTTAATTTAATTTAAACGTATTTATACTGGATTGCCCAATACTACATAATATGATGACATATACAGGAAAAAGACTATGCACTTAAACAAAACAGGCTATGTACATGGATAAATTAAAGAGATCACAAACTGAAAATGAATATGCACATATGTACATTATATATTGTCTACACTCTCAAACTCGAATCTTACCATGCTCCCGAAGGTGCACGCTACGGAAGGCAGCTGAAGGCGAGGGTTGCACCCGACCTTACCCCGTCCACCCTAGCCGGCCAAGCCACAGGCATTGGCCCGCTGAATAGGTGAATGGCGCGTGGAAGCGAAAAAAACCCCAGAGCCATGCCCAGGGGGCATGAATGTCTCGCCAGCATTCAGTAGCAATGTAATTGTAAGACCAAACATTATAATGGTATTTAGTAGATGTTGAATGTATCAAGTAAATCTCAATATATTTACTCAGAATATACCACTTTTTTTTTTAAAAACAAAATGGCCAATAAAGTATATAACATCTTAATACAAATCAGAGCTTGACATGCCAGTTTCAAGCTTCGTAGTGATAGATGTCATGTAAAGCACTTAATACCCCTTGGCCAACATGACTTCATATGTTCAGTTACCTAAGTTTGACCTTCAAAGGACACTTCAAGATAAAGTTAAGAACACCAAAAATAAAGCATAGGTACTTTGCTATTCATATTAAATAGTAACTAGGGACCTATAATCAACTATACCCAAGACACACAAGGAAAATAAGATTTGTCGAGTCAAAAGTAGGTCAAACTCATCCACTTTCAAGAGATTTCTGACGTTTTGTAAGATGCAAAGCTAGTATAAATTTGGTGAACTTGGTTTGACTCTTGGCCATGAATAGCATTGTACATTCGAGGATGCAATGCATCTGACCTCCAAAGTAGGTCAAAAATACATCAAGGCCACCCACTTTCAATAGACTTCTAAAGCTTTCCTAAGAAGCAAAGGTGGTGTAAGTTTGGTAAACTTGGCTTGAATTCGTCAAACGTTGCAGTGGTAACGCCACGTTTTGCATTTCACCCATGAAAATACATTTAGTCGTTGAAATCAGTTGAGGTCATCCAATTTCAACAGGCTTCTGAAGCTTCTAAGTGTGACAGTGATGACCCTCGTCTCTAGGGATGATTACAATGAATCATCCACCCAAGCATGAAAGCCTTTCCTAGTCTAGTTAGTGAAATAATGCCACTCCGAAGTTTTTCTCCAATGCTCAATCAAGCATAAAGTAAAGAGTGAAGTGTGACCGTGATGACCCTCATCTCTAGGGATGATTACAATAAGTCATCCACCCAAATATGAAAGGCCCATGTAGTCTAGTTAGTGAAATAATGCCACTCCGAAGTTTTTCTCCAATGCTCAATCATGCATGAAGTAATCAATGAAGTGTGACAGTGATGACCCTCATCTCTAGTGATGATTACATTAAATCATGTACCCAAATATGAAAGGCCTATGTAGTCTACTTACTGAAATAATGCCACTCCGAAGTTTTTCTCCAATGCTCAATCAAGCATGAAGTAATCAATGAAGTGTGACAGTGATGACCCTCGTCTCTAGGGATGATTACAATAAATCATCCACTCAAATATGAAAGGCCTATGTAGTGTAGTTACTGAAATAATGCCACTCCGAAGTTTTTCTCCAATGCTCAATCAAGCATGAAGTAATCAATGAAGTGTGACAGTTATGACCCTCGTCTCTGGGGATGATAACAATAAATCATCCACCCAAATATGAAAGGCCTATGTAGTCTAGTTAGTGAAATAATGCCACTCCGAAGTTTTTCTCAAATGCTCAATCATGCATGAAGTAATCAATGAAGTGTGACAGTGATGACACTCGTCTCTAGGGATGATTACATTAAATCATGTACCCAAATATGAAAGGCCTATGTAGTGTAGTTACTGAAATAATGCCACTCCGAAGTTTTTCTCCAATGTTCAATGAAGCATGAAGTAATCAATGAAGTGTAACATTGATGGCCCACATCTCTAGTGATGATTACAATCAATCATCCACCCAAGTATGATAGCCCTATCTGATCTAGTTAGTGAAATAATGCCACTCCGAAGTTTTTGGTTGACGGACGGACGGACGGAAAGTGACTGCTTAGTCTCGCAAACAGCTAACGCTGGCGAGACAAAAAAAAGCACACCACCGGGCGCGGCCGAGGCACCATGACGACATACGCACCCTGCCACTGTGGAGTCGCCAATGCACCCAGTATCTCGGTTGCATCCTCGCCACCTTGTCAATAAAAGATATATACAAACAATATGCAAATTGCCTAAATGAAAAACTTTTCATCTTGAGACTTCTCTTGTGCATTTCAGCAGTTACATATTACTGATTCCCAGCATCTTGATAATTTTCAGGAGTGTTCCTTTAGTTTCAGTAGTCTGTTAAATCCATACTTGCTGAGAACTTTGAGTGTCAGATTTTGTGAACTTCAGTAAGCTGCTCCAAAAGGTGTGGGAGTCGTACCAAAACCTTGATTCCTAAGGGAGTTGCATGCAGTTACAGTCCATACAAAGTGAACAGTGCACTTGCTTTTAAAGTTTTGTTTTTAATCGCAGAGATCAGACTGTGTGAGGGCTGTACAATCTTTGTTAATCCTGTTAAGGTGGAGGGTCTGAAGCCGGCACCTTTGGATAACCTCTAATCACTTTTTCATATTTTTGGATAGTCTGATACTTAAACTACATGCTCCCAAAAAAACTCAGATGTGTGAACATAAAATTTATATGAGATAATTGATCTCAAAACTTTTGTTTACAAGGAAAAGTAATCAGGGCTCTATCCTGGGGCCCCTACTGTTCTTAGTTTTCATAAATGATATTACTGTTGGCATCTCTTGTGACATCAAACTGTTCGCTGATGACACCAAAATATTAGATATGATATTTAACCCTGCCACTTCTGGTAGGCGTATAAATACTGACCTTGAAAGAATCTTTGTTTGGGGCAAACAGTTGAAAGTTGCATTTAATACAACTAAGCCCTCTTGTTTTCAGCTAAACACAACAAACCTGATCATCCACCTTTATTTCTTGGCGAATCTTTAATCCCGGAAGGTTTAAATCATACTCATCTGGGAATTACCCTTTCTCATAATCTGAGATGGAACGCTCACATAACTAGAATCATTGACAAAGCGAGGAAACGCCAAACTTTATTTTATTAGACTTAAATATATATTATCGCGTAACACCTTAGCCAGACTATACAAGGGCATGATACGCCCTATCCTGGAATATGGATGCGTCTTTGATAATTGCACGATGGACCTGACAAATTCACTTGAATCTGTTCAGTATGAAGCAGCACACATTTGTTTGGGTGCACTTAAACGTACTCCTCGACATTTACTTCTTAATGAATTAGGTTGGCCAACTTTGGCCAGAAGGCGCCAATACTATAAACTTATTCTGTTTTACAAAATGGTTAACAGGCTGACCCCCGCTTATCTTTCGGATCTGGTCCCACTTGATGCCGTTCATTCAACCTTCTATCTTCGCAAACGCCGGAGTTTGAGGGAGACAAATAAAGTTTACATCCAGTCGTTTTGGTAATTCTTTCCTTCCCTCTGCTATTAAACTTTGGAACGACCTTCTGGACGATATAAGGCAATCTACTTCACTTGCTCAATTCAAATCTAAACTAAAAAGTACTCTTTTGTCCGTTGATCCTGTCCCAGGTCGCTACTCGCATGGCAAAAGATTTCCCAATGTCATATACACACAACTACGTTTGGATTGTTCTCGTCACAATTCTCATCTTCATGGACTCATTATTCTTCCGTCTGCTGCATGTTATTGCTCATATCTCAATGAGAGTACATACCATTTTTTCCTCGAATGCCCCCTGTTTTCACACCATAGAGTATCTTTGTTGCGAACGGTATGCAATATTTTGGCACCGGGAGTCAATCCAAACCTGGTTGTTCACTTAGCAGGTGATATTGTGCTTACTTATCTGACACATGGTAATGACAATCTTTCGTCAAGCGACAACTTAGATATTTTTTATTCTGTTCAAAACTTTATAATAGATACAAGACAGTTTATACCTTGAGTTGGTACGACGTGAATATTATGTTAGTATACTGACCAATTTATTTGTCCTCGGATGTCGGTTTTTTCCTGTGTGTTTTGTACATATGATTGTGTGTCTCTCTGTCTGGAGAGCCATTCATTTAGTATTATTGTACTACTTGGCAATCCAGGTGAAATAAATATGTTTAAAAAAAGTTTAAACAGTGCTGGGCGCATGGCTTTGTTTGCATGGACATGATAATGAACCATGTCATTGTTTGCACATGCAGTCATTAGTCCATGACCGCTGGAAACCAATTGAGCTATTGACAAGGGTCACTCACAGGAAACCATTAGCCGTGGAGCTAAGAATGGGTCAGTTCAGATTAATCACTACCATTGCTCTGATTACTTTGAAATTTGCTATTGATGCAAAAACAAATTAGCACAATCCACTTACTGGTCCCCAAATATGGAAAGCCGCATGTGAACCCACACCCAAACAAGCCAAGTGTGGTGTTCACAAGTTAAAAAAGTCGAGATTTAATCCACAAAAGTATATTTTTTGTTGTTCACCGGGTGGCACTACTGTATATTCCTTATTTTTAACGATTTTTTTTTCAATTGGGATACTTAACAGAAAATGCACCTTTCCTATTGATTACTAAACTCAACCAAAGAAAAATAAGTCTCCGCCTTTATAATTTGATATATGTTTCGTATTTGGTTAGTTTTCTGACGAGTGTTTACATTTATGTGTAGAATAATCCCTAGGGTGCAACACACGTCGAGACGCGCAAATTGAAAGTGCATGCTTGACTGCATATGTGCTAAATGTGAGACAAAGTCAGAAACCACACTTTGCAAAAAGGCTGTTTTACCTCTACTTAACATTAGCCATTACCTTACAAAGAATAAAAGAATAACGCATGTATATAATTAGAAGAGAGCTCGCGCCGAGTCTTTATTGGCTTACAGGACCGTGACAGATATACATTGATATGCATAATAAATTGCGGTTCAGAAAGATATATTTTGAACTTTAACAATTCAATGAATCACAAGGTTTACCAGCTTCCAACCAGTCAGCATCAACATAATACCCCCCGCACCAAAACTAGAGATAAAACCCCCTGGGCCAAAAACTCTAGAAAGCGTAGCAGGTATACTCCATGTCTTCCAATTCTCTCAAAACATCAACATTAAATTCTAATGAGCGATTAATAAGCCAAGACGTGTGAACACGCAAGCCTGGAATGATTTTCCCCTTGCATCACAAGGGTTTATATAGGACTGTACTTACTTCACCCCCCTAACATGAAATACCCGGCTGTAAAGCCACAAAGACTTGTTTTGTACGTGTTACTTTCCGACCCGGTAAAACAATGTTTTCCGCCTATACGTTGAACCGGCGGAAAACTTTAGTTTTACCTCTACTTAACATTAGCCATTACCTTACAAAGAATAAAAGAATAACGCATGTATATAATTAGAAGAGAGCTCGCGCCGAGTCTGGATCGTATGAACAAGTATAGTTTACGGCAACAAAGTGGCTTTATAAATAGCTACTTAAGCCCGCAAATTTGGTTATAATGTTTCACCCCAGCTCATGACTTTACTCTCAAGCCACGATGAACTTACAAACCCAGTTTTTGTGTAACCGACAACCGCTTGCTGAGGCTGTCCTCTACATATTGGTTTTTAGACTCCTGGGATTTCCACCTCCCATGTCTCTGAAAAATTCGCTCATCAATTCCCGATTGTCCTGCTGCTGAAGCACCCCCAGATCGAAACGAATGTATAGTATACATGTTAACATTCGGCAGAAACTCCCTCAAACGATTTCTAATAATCTCATTCATTCTAGTATAGCTTAGACTTTTGTTTGTTTTTACTAGTTTGCTTATATTCCCAGTTTTGAAACCTGGTTTAAATAAAAATTGATCAGACGAAGTATCTATTCCTGCCGTAGCAAAGAACTTTCTTAAGTTATGAACAGGGCACGACACATTGCCAGTAGCACTAATGAGTAGATCATCACCTTGTCTGTATTGGTCCATCTTACTTTTACGTATATGCAATTGGGCATGCTGTTCAAATATTCGAACGTCTCTGCAGCGGAGATTGGACAACTTGCTGTATCTTAAAAAACCCGCAAACGCTAATAAACACATTGCAATGTCTCTGCGCACCAAAATGTCCTTTGAATCTTGAAATTTCAAGCACAACAAGCTGAGAGCTTCAGCTGGTAAAGCAGGTCTATGAACTACTGGTTTGGCATATACTCTTTTGCCAGATTCAACAACGTTCTTGATGAGTGCGTTATCCAAAGGATTGCAAGAGCGATCAGAAAATTGGTGAACCCATTTTAAAGCATAATAAGTACTCACAATAGCATTTGCGGACTTCTTGTCCTCAAGTAATTGTAGAAAGAAAACCGTTAAATCCATGGGTCTAGCTGGGAAAACAGACATACCAAATCTCTTGGCAAATGTAATCCATGGCTTCAAATGTCCAACATAGGTCCGAACCGTTCCTGCCGCCTTTGATTGCAAAAGGACAGTGGGTAATTTATCAATCAGTGGTCTCAGTTCCTCAGGCAGATCATTCTTGTAAGCTCCACAAATGGCCATTTGCTTCCAAACTTTCATGTCTGCAATGTAAAATATCTGCTCTAAGCATAATCTTCCTGATCATGTGTATTGATAGTACAATAATATTTTATCCAATGGACTCTAGTTTAATATGTGTAATCATAACTGTAAGCAGATCGTGAAGTAAAATGCCTATAAAATGCATTCTTACCAGTAATATGTTGATATATAACTTAAGATTCGAGCCATTTTATGATTGTTTGAACTAGTTAAGTAGATGCATTGTAACATTAAATCTTGTATTGATATCTCATTGATAACTTAATAGTCTTAAGAATGGCAAAATAAGAAAATATTTAAGAATGCCAATTACTGGGACGATGACATACTTATAAGGTTTTCATGAATGTATGATCATGTAATTATGCCTTACAACAATTATCAGTCCGCGGTTATCATAAGCCTCCCAAAGGCCACCTTTCCAAGGTAATCATACACCCCCAAAGGGCCACCTATCCCAGGTGATCATGTGCCTCCAAACGGCCACCTATCCCAGGTGCTCATATGCCTCCCATAGGCCACCTATCTGCGGTAACCATACTCACATGCATGTGTCTTGCGCCCAAAGCATACCTGTACCTCACATGTACAACCAGTAGCCTTCCAAGACTACCAATATTCCAATCGATCATGTCATACTCGCTTGCCTGGTAACGAACCACCAGCCTATATTCGATTTAGTCAACTCAGCCTTATGTACATATATGTATGCTTATCAAAAGCCACTTTAACTTTCATAGATTGTAAATGTTACATGGCTCGATATTAGATGCACATATACTACATTTACCTGTAAGCTGCGTGCAAAACCCCAGTGTCGCTTTTCGAGCAGGCAAACAGAAATTCACTCGAAGTGCAAGCATGCGAAATTTCAACTTTTTCCCACAAAAAAACTGTATTGCGATATTTGCCAAAGTGCACAATTCCGGGCAAATCTGGTAATAACCTCCAATCCCACACGTAGTCACCAAAGTGTGTCCCATCCGGACAAATGATAGGCCAAATTTTACTTGATCGCCACAAAGGAATTACTACAACACCATTTGCCTTGCATTTTTTCATGTGTTTGATGACTCGTGTAATCATGCATGGCGGGGAACAACCCAATTATTTTCCCCTCCCCAATGAAAATTAAAAGCGTCAACTCCTTCTGTATTTGGGTTCCAGAATTTCGAATTGAACCTTACACACTTTGTATTGTAAAAAGTGGCAAATCGGTCTATTGTGAAAGGACCTCAAATTGTATTTAAAATCTTGAAGACGTGAAAGTCCAGCGACCAATCATCCTTGTCGCAAATTTTACTCAATAAATCTGCTATTTCATTTTTCTCTCTTGGGACCCAAATCTGTTTTAATTGGATATCAAATTGTTGGCAAATGTTAAAAATGCTGATTGCAATGTTATGCAAGTGCAATTTCATACTGCTCCCTTTTATTATTGATGGCACACACTGATTGTCTGTGTCCCATAGTAACACTGTGTTGTATTTTAGTTTTAACAGATTGTAGCATCATTTCAACTGCTTTGAGTTCCCGCCTTGTGGAGCTCTGTTCAACCTCTTCCTGCGACCAATTACCTTGGATAATAAATGAACCATGTCCATCTGGCAAAAAAACCCTCCATAGGCCAATTTAGACGCGTCACTATATACCTTTACGTTGGCAGGAAAGCTATTGGTAACTTCCAGTAAGCACCAAGGAGCCCGCTTTAATACCCTGATATTAAACCAAAAGATCAACTCTGATATTGATTCCATTGACATTTTTACATTTGATCTCCATGACACTTTTTCTCTATATCCATATGCATGAAGCGTGTTCGTAGTTTTGCCAAATTACCAAGCACATGATACATGGAGTTGATTTTACCAGCAATGGCTGCGATTGTACGCACAGGAACACATTTCAAGTTGGCCAGAAACAGAACTTCTTTGATATGATTGATTAAACTTTCAACTCTTTGTTCTATAACCGATATTACATTGTTCTTAAAATCGATAATGTGCCCTAGCCATTTCACCTTTTGTTATGGTGTCCGTTCACATTTATCTGGGCTTTCTAAAAAACCTGAGCTTTTGAGATCTTCCCTCACTATTTCCGACTGCCTGATCGACTCGTCCCTGTCAACAGACCCTCCAATTCCGTCGTCAATATAAATCAAGTTTCTAATACCTAAGCTTCGCCATTTTTGAACTAGGGGTTTACATAATTTGGTAAACAAATATGATGCCGTGGAACAACCAAATGGAAGGCAATGGAATTCAAAATAGGTAACAGCATCTTTGTACCACCATTTAAATCCAAGATAAGTATGAAATTCATCGTTGATTTCAACATGATGATAGGCACATTTAATGTCACAGGCAAAGACAAAGGAACCCTTGTCGAAAACATTTCTTGTAGCGGCAATGTCTTCCATTTTAAATTTGTTTTTAAACAAAAATAAATTGAGGAAACTTAGGTCCAATATTAATCTCAACTTTCCAGATCTGTTTTCCTTAACGGACAATGGATTTACCATATAAGGTTCTTCTCTGGAAATTTTTATGCACCCTTTTGAAAGTAAAGTTTCAATTTCCATGTCAACAAATTCCGAATGCTTGTGCGCAAAAACATTGTTTGCAAATTTTGCAGACACAGGAGTTGATACAAAAGGTAACTTGTAACCTTCGGAAATGACCCCCAAAATAAATTTAGAATCTGATATGGTCCGCCAAAACTTAATCTTATTGGCTAGCCTCCCTATAGGGGAAATTACATCTGTCTTGTCTAGAAAACTATGACCCAATCTATGAATCACCGAAAAAGTACTTAACTGTCCAGCCTGTTGTGTGGACAGACGTTTCAGCGCCGCACAGTCAGCCCGCCAATGTCCTAGTTGTCCACAGAAATGGCAGATATCCTTGGACCGGTCCCCACCTGGTGTACACCTGATAATCGTCTGAATGTCCTGTCCGGGCACCACAGGAGAAGTTCCCGGATGGGGCGTTGGCCCTGACGTCCGACGCCGTTTCGCCTGGACCTCCTTTTGTTCCTCCCTCGCTCTCTTTTCCGCCCTTTGGACAGCCCGCCACAATTTGCGCTGGTCGTCTTCGTCCGTACATAACTCGTTGAATTCGTACTCCTCTGCCACTTTCCATCCCAACTTTTCGGTATCCGCGATCAAAATCAACTTTTGCCTATCTTGTAGAAAAAGTTTACCTTTTTCAAGCACAGCGTTGGCGTTGTCGTATTTCTTATGTTCAATGCTTGTAGACGCAGTGTCCATACAATCCAGGATTTTTTCATTAAATTCAAACTGTTTCTTATTGCCTTTACGGTTAAAGGCCCTACGCTCAGAAAACCGAATGCGTCTCATCTCATCAATGCCCTCGTCAGTTTTGTACGCCACCTCTTGCTTAAGTTGGTCGAATTTTCTGTCAATAAGAGTGCTTATACTTTGCAATAACATGTTTTCTCCCCCTGCGTTGTGTGTAGCAGAACTCTCTGAGTCGCCCATATTAACATTGGCAGAATTTGAAGCCACAAAACCGGTGTCCGTGTCTGTCATTACAAAAACTTCAGCAAAAATGCCAAGCAAAGCTAGAAAGCCCCACAGCCACATGGAGTATAAAGCGTTGACGCCGCAGACCAGTCACCAGTCCCAATGAGCGATTAATAAGCCAAGACGTGTGAACACGCAAGCCTGGAATGATTTTCCCCTTGCATCACAAGGGTTTATATAGGACTGTACTTACTTCACCCCCCTAACATGAAATACCCGGCTGTAAAGCCACAAAGACTTGTTTTGTACGTGTTACTTTCCAACCCGGTAAAACAATGTTTTCCGCCTATACGTTGAACCGGCGGAAAACTTTATTTTTGAATGGGGTGGATTCAGTGAGGTATTCTGTCCTTGTTTGGGCACACTGGGGCATTGTTTTAGTGAACTTTACCTGTGTAATATGGACAGAAACTGGGCTAAGCATGGGTATAAAAGCATGGGGACCCAGGGTCGGGTATGGATTTGTCCATCTGTGGTCAAGACATCATGCCACGGTTATCTGAAGTGGACAGGGCAAGAGCCATAGGAAGCCAGACCTTGTCCTGAATGGTACCATGACTGCCAGACGTTATGTCACAGAGATCCTGCAACCGCATGTTGTGCCATATGCTGGTGCCATTTGTGAAAATTTTACCCTCATGAAGGACAATGCAAGGCCTCATGTTGCGGCTGAAGTTAGTGAATTCTTGGCCAGGGAAGGTCTGGTGGCAGTGGATTGGCCAGCTTGCTCCCCTGACCTTAATCCTATTGAACACCTGTGGAGCCATCTCAAGCGAAATGTATACCAAAGGATGGGTCCCGAGTCAAACTTTGAAGACCTGAGACGCTATCTTTTGGAGGAGTGGGACAATATGCCCCGGAGACTGAAGAGAAAATTGATCCACAGCATGAGAAAGCACTGCCAGCAGTGTGTCAACAATCACGGTGGATACACATCCTGTTGACAGAAAGTCAACCATATACAGTCATCAAGTCATCAGACCTTCTACTGACCAGTTTAATTCTTTCCTTCCTGTTAAAATGTGACATTTTAAAACTTAAGCCCAGTCTGTGATACCCACTACAGTGCCTCATTCAATTCACATTGAATGCTTTTGCCATATGGACAATCTTGCTCACCTGTGATATAGACTTTGTTTGTTTTCAAGTGTTGTGCAGTGAGGCGTAGATTCATTTGTTCTGCACTTGTGTCTGAAACCAAATGTGAGGTGTATACCGGATATAAAAAATGTGAAATATAACAAAAATATATGTTTATTTGTTTTTTATGTGGACTTCTCTAAGCGGAGACTTACTTTTTGGTTGAGTTTATACGAGTCAACGGGCATTCTAGTGCTAATTCATGTTTTCAACTTTTTCTCTAAAACCGTTAAACAGATTGACTTCAAATGTGCTGGTAATGTAGCTTGGGTGGGTCATTACCAGATTCTTCAAATGGTCAAGCTCCAGTGATTTTGGATTTTTTGTGAATTTTTATGGTTCTCTTTGGGGAGCAAATCATTAAAAAAAATCTTCTCCAAAACCATTCAATGATTGCTTTGATATCACACAGGGACACTCCCACAGACTCCTAGTTCTTAATTTGTTCACCAGGTGGCACTGCAATTTTATCCTTGTTTATATGATTTTTTAGTGTGTTTTTGAAATTTATGACTTCTTCTCCAGAACCGTCACTCAGACTGAGCTGAAACTTGATTGATATGTTCCTTGTGAAACTGTCAAACAAAGTTGTTCACTGGGTGGCGTGTGAATTTATATTTGAGTACTTAAAGGTAAACGCACCTTTCACATTGATCACTATGGAAGTCAATGGGCATTCAAATGCTAACTCACATTTTGGACTTTTCCAAAGAAAATGTCTGTCATATTTACTTCAAACTTGGTGGCAATGTATTTTGGATGGATCTCTACCAAGTTTGTCCAAATGGTCAGGCTGCAGTGATTTGAGGATTTTTTTTATGGAAAATCTTTAAGAAAAGTTTTAATCATGTTAATAGGACAGTTTAACATGAAAATTTGGTTGTCATTTGCACTGAAGATTTTAAGACTGGAAAAGTAGGGCCCACATGCAGCAGATAAATTGAAAAAAACATTTGAGTCTTATTTCCTAAAAATATTACCACAAACACCAGGCAACCTGTAATAGCAGTGACCAGATGCAGCAGGTACTACTGTATAACTAAGAGAAGTACCGTCAACTACCCAGGCAAAAGGTGAGGAGGGCTGCTTTTTCAGCTGGATATGCTGCATGAATACATGTCAATGAGGCAAATGTTACCATGGTTACCTGTATTTGGTATTCTACCCCAAGAAAACACAGGTGGATGAATTTTTGGAAGCAAATTATTCGGTTCAGTATTTCAGAAATCTGTATAAATGTAACAGATTTAATTCTATGGTAATTTGAAGCACTAAGCAAGTAATCATGCCTTTAGTCATGTATTATGAAAAGTAGCAACATTTTTTTTTTTTTCGTGCTATTGCTCCAATTTGAGAGATTCTTCATTATGGTGATGGCAGGTGGCTGTGTTCCAGTATCAATGTTCTCAGTTTCCTGTGTTCCTGGAAACTGAGAACATTGATTGTGAACTGGATGATGTGTTAAATCAGGCAGCAAATAAATATCCCATTGTCAGGCCTGTCACTTGTAAGGTGAAAATTACAATTTGATCAGGGACCTTGACTGAGTTAATGATTATTTTGGCTCAGTGGAGGCCCATTTTAATGTGAATTATTTAAAAATATTATATAAACCAGATTACAGATCCATATCAGTTTCATATTGAAGCCTTATCGTGCTTATGACTTGTGCTATGCATAATGTCTTTGTTCTCTTGGTTATGAAATATTGTTGATAAATTGTGTAAAATATATGAAAGTGATGAAACATGAATATTTTAATCTGAATGATATATATAAGAAAAAAAATTGAAAAAAAATTAAAAGACGAAGCAAAACCAGTGATGGGCAAAAAAATTAGGAGAAGGTGCCAGACCAGTTTCGAATCAAGCAATTCTCATCAGAGTTGGTTTGGGACACCATGACCCGCTGCTTATATATGTTCCGAGCATTTTGAGAATCTGTGCCACTATTTTTGGGAAAATGTTAAAAAAATTATGTACAATTTTCTATAGTGTATCTATTATGTGCAGCAGCTTGAAATTGGCCTCTTGTTCCGCCAAATTGCAGGTCTCCATTTGTAATCCAGCCAGGGTTCTTCGTGCTTGTATTGGTCTGGGTTTGTGGGGGTATTGATGAAGTTGGCATGGGTAGCTTTAGAGGTCTTGGTTTTGTAAATCTTGGTGTTTTCAATTGAAAATTTTATACATGGTTTTTATTATATTGTTCTATCACGCTTTGCCATTCTTTTGACCATGGGTATATGCTTAGTGTTTTGTTCGTGGAAGTTTCCTGGCAGTTTTTGAAGTACAACAAACCCATAGACATCCATTTGGAGGCGAGCAGTATGCAACTGTTTCTAATCAGCTTTTCCCTTTTTTAGCTCAGCAGACTTGTCAGTCAGCTGAGCTTATGTGGTGGCTAGGCATCCATCGTCCGTTGACAGCCACAATTCACATTTTCAATTTCTTCTCCAAAACCATTGGGCAGATTCACTTCAAACTTGGTGGCAATATACCTGCCCTTGGGTAGGTCTCTACCAAGTTTGTTCCAATGGTAATGCTCCAGTGATTTTTGGATCTTTTATGAATTTTTTGTTCGTTTTTTGGGGCAAATGTTCACAGGACTGTCATATTCCTCTTGTTTCCTTTCATTTTTTGTTGGTCAGCAAAACTGTAGAAACTTAGTCCAGGTGTCTTTTTTTGCTGCGCTGGTGCACTGAGGCACATAGGAATTGATTTTAGGCATTCTGATCATACACTTATTACCAAGTGGGGACTTGCCTACGTAGGCACTGAATGTTGGCTGTGTACATGTATTTGTTTGCAACACTTGCCACAAAATACCGTTAAATCTCGCGATCCTGGTGGTCAAAATTGGAACAAATAATTTCGTTAGGCTGGTATTGGCATAATGTTTTCACAAAAATGTGCTAAAATGAGCTAGGACGTGGGATCGTAAAGCAGGCACACATGGCAAGGTGAAAATCTTTTCCCGAAACACATATTAAAGTACAAGGCTTTTTGCGCAATCATAAACAATGGGTTTTATTTCAGTGATAAAATGATACACACATCTTACATTGTAAACAGAGAGTCTGTCTCAGCCATTCAAGTCATTCTGTGTGCAAAATGGTTGTATAAACATTAGAGATAATGGAAGGAACCTCCAAACGTACATTTATGGTTATTTCTAGGAAACAGTTAGCACAAATACAATGATTCCTGAGGTATTTTAATCTATAGACTAAATACTACAAAAGTGTATCATAGATTCTATATTTAGGGATTAGTTCTCCCACAGTGGGTTAACAAAACCTCTGAAAGGCCGTGTCTCTGAAGTTGCTTCAAAGGGGAGATCCCTCAGTGTCTTTGCTATCCCATTGTAGAAGAACTAATCCCTAAACAAAGAATCACTGATACAGGTATTTAGTCTAATCATAACACAATTTATTTTAAAAACAGAAAATCCATTTTTCTGTTTTTTGGCTTAATTTACGGAAATTGGGAACCTGTTGCTGCGAATTCAGGATCCTGATACCTGTTAATTCTACAAATCTACATTTTGTATGAGTGGAACCACTCATTCTGTACAAAACCTTGGAAGAAAGGTCCCAACTGAGTGGAACCACTCACTTTGGACCTGCTGCACAATGCCATCGATGAGTGGGGCTACTCATTCGGTACAAAATATCCAAAATTAGGCCCAAATGAGGGGAACCACTCACTGAGACTAGCTGCATCAAGGCTTTGGTGAGTGGAAACACTCGGCTACCTGGCACAAGAAATTCGAAGCGGGGCCCACACGAGGGAAAACACTCATCTGGGCCTTGTGTGGCTGCATGAAAGCTTAAGGTGACCGGTGAGTGGAGACACTCCGTTGATCCCGAATCATGTCAAAAAGAGGGAAAATACTCACTTGAAAGTCCAGAGCTGTTTGTTTTAATCCTATTTGAGTGAAACCACTCATACTTTTCAAGATGCCGTGAATAATTGAGGAAATGAATAAAGTGATATTCTAAAAGATTTTTTTTTTTTTTTTTTTTTTTTTTTGTATTTTGATGTTGAACGTATGACTGATACCTCTCATACAAAAACAGAGTTCGTATTTTGAGCCCTGGATTTTGAGTTTTAGAAGCGTTCGTCGTAAGCATATCATCAGTTGGTGGGTCTGGACAATGGGGTCCCGGTAATGCAAAACTTTAAAACACCCATTCCGGTATATTGCAAGTTCATCAAATCATGGCGCTGGAAAGGGATGGAGGGACAACTTGGGACAGTTCTCGAGTTACATCAAAATCACCGCCACTGATTCAGATTGGATTTTCATGCCTCGCTGGCCCTGTGATGTTCAATACACACATTCAATGCTGATAGTGAGACGCATGTATCGTCCTGTGACCTACTTTGGCCCGTAGTCTATGCAGGCATAGTCATCTTCTGCGTCGTGGTAGGGTCCATTAGAACCCATGAAAAAATGCCTGAACATTTATGCCAAAGTTGTATACTTTCATGAGTGAATGTTTACTTTCTTACATGGCCCGACACATGGATAACTACAGTACACGCTAAATCTTTCTTCCGTGTGATACACCCAAGTTTGTTTGGGAATCCTCGACACAGGGCAAACTATACAGGGGCGGATGCAGGATTTCCGGAAAGGGGGATCAGTGACTTAAACAGAGCACAAAACGCGAGTGTGAAAGTGACAAAGGCCACAGCGGGGTGGAGGGGGGGGGGGGGGGGATTAAAAAATAGATGCTCTGAGATGCATTTTCCTGGCATTTGAGACTGTATTTTAATAGGATAATTTGATTTCTCTGAGACACAAAATTCACTACATTTGGCCTCTCTGCTGCTGGGAGGGGTGGATAAGCATACACATTTCACTTCATGGCATTTGTTATACGTAATGATAATAGTTCTTACCTTTTGTCCATCCATAGTTTCTTGGGACCTTATCTGTTCAAGTTTTGGCTTCTTTATAAGAAAACGATCCATATTTATTGCAAATACCAATTATATTAAGCCCAACATTAAAGCAAGCAAACATGTCACTGTGTGGATTAGATCATTATGTGTCAAAGTTAGATCATGACTCCATTCACATGCATCATTCACAAGAGCAAGCACCGGTGGCCGCAGGGAGTATCTGGGCCGAATGACACTAACTGACACTTGCATTTAAACTTTGACCAAGCCCAGGACACTGGCCTGGAAGTCAAGTGCTGCACCCATCTCCACATCTGGAAGTCGTTTCACATACAACTGCCTCTCTGGGTTACCTCTGCAGCACTTTCAAAGTGGTTGTATTGAAACATGCTGTATGCTGGGTTGTACGATTTCCTGATCTCAGTTTGCAACTAAAACTGAAAATGTAAGCCTATGTACTTCTTTCTGGTATTGTTAATGAGTCCCACGTCGTTTATCGTCTCTGTGTCCCTTTTCTCTTTTTTTTTTTTTTTTGACCCCCTTTTGGGGCGGGGGGGGGGGGGTGTCCAGGACCAGTCTGACTCCCCTCTAAATTTGCCCCTGCTATAGACTTTTGATCGCCAAAAATTCTTACATAATTGCCCTTGTCTCCTGGTGTTTAAAATATGCTTTTCAGCAAAATTGCCCTGAATTGGGTCAAACTCATCATGTTCTTTCCATTCAAAAACTGTTGGAAAGCCCTTGTCAGAAGACGAGAACACATGAAAGCCCTTTCTTTACTACGCAAAGTCTGTGGTGTACGAAAGTGTCATTAAAAACGTAGCAAAGTGCATGTATTTAACCTCTGTCAAATACGACTGCACAGGACCAGTATTCCCATATTTTCCATTCAAGACTACAGTCCATTTGGGCTCCAATTGGCCCCCCTACTCAGGTTTGTGTCCAGCTTATTATGTGTGATACGTAAAGTCATAATCTCTGCACCCTTCATGAGGTTTCTTTCACCCATACCCCGCAATAAAAAAATTCAAATGATCTGGGGGTTTTGTTTGTTTTTGGGTTTTTTTTTTTTTGTTTGTTTTTTTTTTGTTTTTTTTTTTGTTTTTTTTTTGTTTTGTTTTGTTTTTTTTTCATAAAAACTACTTAACAGGTTCCGCAGTGGGATGCAGGAAAACACCCAAGACATATCTGTATTCAAAGTGTCTGTGTCAACACACTCTTTCTTTCTTTCTTTCTTTCTTTCTTTCTTTCTTTCTTTCTTTCTTTCTTTCTTTCTTTCTTTCTTTCTTTCTTTCTTTCTTTCTTTCTTTCTTTCTTTCTTTCTTTCTTTCTTTCTTTCTTTCTTTCTTTCTTTCTTTCTTTCTTTCTTTCTTTCTTTCTTTCTTTCTTTCTTTCTCTCTCTCTCTATCTCTCTCTCTCCCTCTCCCTCTCTCTCTGTCTCTCTCTCTCTCTCTCTCTCTCTCTCTCTCTCTCTTCTTTACCAGTGAATTTGTCCATCACTTTTCTCTGACACTATTTCTGTTTTACATAGAAACTCCAAACTTGGCAGGATTGTACTTTCATACAAGGAGTTTGACCTTTTTATTCACAGGATGAAGATGTTTAAAATTATGCAAATAAGGGGCATTTGAAATTTTAAATCTTGAATATCTTCAAAAGTATGATAGATAGCGATGTCATTCCAACTTCTTTACCATTGCGCATATTTTGAATGTAAAACAAAAATTGTAGCAATTTAAATTATGCTAATTAGCAGAATTTTAAATTTTCAAACTTAAATATCTTCAGAACTTTTATAGATAGAGATGTCATTTCAACTTCTGTTAGGGGGTTGCTGAGCATTGCGCATGTAATTAATTAAAAACAAAAGTTGTAGCAATTTAAAGTATGCTAAGTAGCACCATTAGAAATTTTCAATCGGGAATAACTTCAAAGCTATAATACTAATAGATACAGATGCCATTACAACTTCTACTCCTGTGTTATGGAATAGTTGTACAATGCCATACCAATATGCTTTGAAGACACACACACTGATTTGCTATGCAGCAAATCATCTTTTCTAGTTTTGGACATTTTTATCCAGTCCACAGATATAGATGAGAAATACTGACTATATGGCTGTAGCCAATTTTTTAAACATTTACCCAGGATAAACAATTGAGAACAAACCAGCAAAACGTTTTGGCTATGAAGTATGGCGCTCATCAGGAAGTGTTATAACCTGGGTCAAAATGTATGTGAAGCATGACAGTTTATAAAATGTTTGCCACCATGTGATCAAATCAGCTGGCCACGCAACCTCCACGGTTGGGTTGGGGGTTAATGACAAAAGGACCCCCCCCCCCCCCCCCGTGAGATAATAATTCCTGATGCATGATTCTTGAATTCATTCCCCACCTCCAGCCCATACAATAAATCACAAAAATGTGTATTCGCATTGTGATATGTGTCAGATAGAAGAAATAAGCAGTTATCAGGCAATTTTAAGTTATTTCCAATTCAACTCTATCTGGCATTGGTATACAATAGTCCCTCTATAGCTATCACCAGACAGAAATGATTACCTACCACTTCAACAAAAAGGGGACATATGGTCCATCGTGACAGGTCAATTAGCATGGAAAGCAAAAGACTTCGAAATTTCTAAGACAGGTCTCTCATGAGAGGGTGATCCCACACATCAGACAGAGGTCTTGTGACAGGGGCTAGTGTAAACTGGACACGGGCAGAACATTTTCAAACCATAAAGGAATTCTTACATGCAATGAATTAACAGGAGCGCTGTCTGGATGCCGACATGTGCATACGACCTCCCGGGTCACTCCATCCTCACATTGAGTATGGAGATCAGACACCCTACACACCCTCCTGGGACCACTGCTTATTACCTTATCACTAAACAGTATAACACTGCTTACATGGACAGCTGGAATATGTTATGACTGACTAAGATGCAACCGGACCCAGTGTAGAAATGCACCAAAACCACTGGCTATATTTATATCACAGTGACACAGAAGAGGACGTTTCTCTGTGATCCTGCTCAAAGGACTAAAAAACCACAGGTACCCACCAAATCTGAAACAAAAACACATAACTTCAACAGAAGTACATGTTTTTGCATGTGCGAAAGAATAAGTTAAAAACAAACGTGTAGTACCTAATATACAGTTTATATCCCAGGGTATTCATTTAGTATCTCAATTGTGGAGTGATACCACTATGACAGGAACAAGATGCAGGAGCCAACTAGAAAAGAAGATTTGCTTCAAAGCAAATCTGTCTGTATGCCTTCAAAAGCTGTAAATAATAATTCCTACAACTTTTGTCCTGTGGTACTTCAAATTCCATTAAGCTGATGGCTGGATGAAAATTTCAAGGTACAAATGACCTTGACATTTAAAGGTCATATGTAAATTACAAAAGTATACAGTGTTACAATGCCTGCAATTTAAGCCCAACATGAACCAAATCATAGAGAAGTTGACCAAGTTTAGCACAGCAAGATGAAACTTTCAAAGGTCCAAATGGCATTGACCTTTGACCTTTACAGGTTACCTGTTATCACAAAAACATGTAGTTTTGTAATATCTACAAGTTGAGCGCAACATGATTAAAATTGGATGAAAATTGACCAAGTCATGGTTGTTGTGACTTCCAAGGATCAAAGGTCAAGGTTAGCTGGACCTTTGATCCTTGCAAGTCACAACAACTAAAATTTGCAGTGTTACAATAGCTACACTTTGAGTCCAACATGATTTAATTTGGATACAAATGGAGTTATGGCTACATGAGAATTTCAAAGGTCCAAATGATCGTGATGTTTGAACCATATAGGTCACTTGTAAGTCACAAAAATGTGTAGTGTTACATTAGCTACAATTTGAGCCCAACATGATCAAAATCGGATATACATGGACTGAGTTATGGCTACATGAAAATTTGAAAGGTCCAATTGACATTGACCTTTGACCTTTGGAGTTTATTTGTAAACTACAAAAATATGCAGTGTTGCAATACCTACAATTGGGGTCCAACATGGTGAAAATTGGTTGAAAATTATGGCTAGATGAAAATTTTAAAGGTCCAAATGACCTTGATATTTTACCTTTACAGGTTGCATGTAAATTACAAAAATGTGCAGTGGTACAAACATATTTATTGAGTTAGGATTGGTTTTCTGTACCTATAATAATTTTGGAGATATTCAAGATTTAAATCTTCAAATGACCCTAATTTACATAATTTTCAAAACCGTTGAACTTTTTTTACAAAAACTCAATACTTCATGTATGGAAGTATAATTATGCTAAGTTTGGAGTTTCTACGTATAATGGTTCTCAAATGAAATGTCTGACAAATTTGCCTGGAAAGAAAAAAAGAAAGAAAGAAAGAAAGAAAGAAAGAAAGAAAGAAAGAAAGAAAGAAAGAAAGAAAGAAAAAAAGAAAGAAAGAAAAAGAAAAACAATATGTCTGTGTTGGCACACAGACATAAATAGGACAGATAACAGACCTTGGATGCATAATACAGTCGACTTGGTTCATACACTGTCTAGAAACACTTGGAAGTTCCATGAAAAAAAAAATGGACTTTGAAGGTCTGAAATTCACGGCTCGTCTTTTGAATCTTTGGAAAATCCCAAATTATCCTATTGCATTAGTTTTAAAATCGACTTCATTTTATTATTTTTCCTCGTTATGCCCCTTTCCTAATGGAGGAGGGGCATACAGAAATCGCTTATTTCATCCATCCGCGTGTCCATGCGTCCCTGTCCGTCCATCCATCCGCAATTGTGTCCGGTGTATAATTCGCTTATACCTCAACTTAAATTGATGAAACTTTAAACATAGGTGAATCCTGACATAAGGGTGCATCATGTACCAAAATTATGTCGCTAGGTCAAGTATGTGGGTCACAGTGACAGATTCTTGTAAAATCGTGTCCAGATTATATATAACTCCTTTACTTTATGTGACTTAGATTAATGAAACTTTACACAGATGTATCTACACGTAAAGGTGTGTCATGTACCGAAAGTAGGTCACCAGATAAAGTATCTGGAACACGGTGACAAAATCACGTAAAACTATATAACACTTCATGGCGGAGCTGTAATTCTGCTCTTGTAGTTAGATTGCTAAACCTTTACACACAGGTGCAACTACACAAAAGAGTGTGTCATGAACCAAAAGTAGGTCGCTAGATCAAGTATCTGGATCACGGTGTCATATCCTTGTAAAATCGTGCCAAAGCTATTATTCTTTTATTATTTAACTAAGTTTCATGAAACTTCACAAACACACACACACACTCACATTATCTTGACAAAAAAAGTGTGTCATAAAGCAATATTAGGTCACTAGGTCAAGTATCTGGGTATCATCTATGTGTGTCAGGGCTACAATTCGCTTGTCCTTCAACTTATAATAATGAAACTTTACACACACTGCATCTGAATACAAGGGTGTGTGATGTACCAAAAGTAGGTCAATAAGTCAAGTATCTGGATCACAGTGACAAATTTTTGTAAAATCGTATCAGGGCTATAAATCCTTTACTATCTAACTTAAATTCATGAAACTTCACACATACATGTTTCTTTACCTGAAAGTGTGTCATGAAACAATTGTAGGTCAGTAGGTCAAGTATCTGGGTCATGGCGATACATTATGCAAAACTACATTACACTTCCAGGGTGATAATTCAGTTATCCTTTGACTGAGAATCATGAAACTTGACACACATGTGTATTTGGACACAAGAGTCTGTCATACATAGTAGGTCAGTATGTCAAGTATCTGGGTCACAGTGATAGCCTATTTTATTGATTACAGTCATTCTAAAACGAGACCTGTAATTAACAAGGTTATAAAGGAAGCGAGGGGGCATGGATCTAGCAATCCCTGGTTGCCTTTTAATTATATTTATATACGATGTTCTGCTGGTTCGCACATAACCTATTTACTAAAGTTGATAATCCTGAGCAAAATAATCAACTAAAGATTAAAATGATGGACTCATGAAATTAAGACTCGGACTTCTGCAAAAAAAATTTTAAACTTCAGACGTAGCCTTCGGTTGTAGGATTATAGATTAAAAAAGAAATAAAAGACATAGCAGCAGTTTTACCTGCCCCGCCCCCCCCCCCCCCCCCCCCCCCCCCCCCCCCGCTTATCAGCTATATTGCACAGACTGGACTATGAATCACATCCTTCATCTCCATGCATATGTGTTGTATTGCATATTGGTATATTTTAATCATAAACTTTACATTTCATGCACAAGAATATGAAATTAAAACAAAAACAAAACAAAAAAAACAAAACAAAAACAAAAACAAAAACAAAAAAAACAAAAAACCAACAAAAAAAACAAAAACAAAAACAAAACAAAACAAAACAAAACAAAACAAAACAAAACAAAACAAAACAAAAAACAAATATTCTGCAGGGCCGCGAATGACGTGCAACTTGAATTCATATGATGACAAGGGTTCGCAGTATTGTAAACATAATTTGGTAGTAACAGCATAGATTCAATTGTTGTTTGCTAACTCTCCTGTCAAAACACACTTATGAATAAAAACTAAGTGTGAAAAGAGAGGATTGCGAAATGGTGTATTGTCTTATGCATTGGGAGGTTTTAATTGAATGGATTTAGTATTTCGTGACTGTACATGTACATATTTATAATCTCATAAAGAAATGGTACAATGGATTAGAACGAAGTTTGCCGTTTCAATTTTGACGAGCAACCAGCTTCATTTTTGTGAAACTGAAATATTAAAAACTCAACTTGGAAAATCAACACTGTCAGTAGGACTTTTACTAGATTTTGTGTTAAATTAGAGTATCCGAGGTAAAATGTTCCTCATATTCATGATCGTGTAAGGACACATGTTACAACGCATCAAATAAACATTTAACTGGGAGTGGTTTTAATGTGGAACACTGATCTACAGTCTGTCTTAACTCTTAAAGAGACCCATAACACTAGATATCCCTTAATGTACAACAATTTCAACATTACATTTTATGTTATTCCACATGACCATACAAACTTCCACATAGACGTGGGTGGATTTTCTTTGAACGTCACAAAATTTTCTTCCTAATGACCACTTAAAATACTGGTTATTTAACGAAACTTTATTTTTCTAAAGAACTAATAATTGTGCAATGATGAACCACTAACCTCACAGGAGGTTAGTGGTTCATCATACACAAGCTTTAGAATACAACGTTTATGATTTATCCAAATTACATAACTTGACAGAGCCAAACCAAACGAACATTCTTTACAGTCTACATTATCTCTGACTTTTCAGGCTCCCTCCTATTATCAAATTTTGGTCATGTAGCCCGTAAGCCCCCCCCCCCCCCCCCCCCACACACACACAAAAAGGGGGGGGGGGCTTTTTGGAAAAGGTAAATCACATAGTTACGGCAGGGAAGTGCCAGAGAGGCATTTCCCTGGTTACAGCTAGTAGTTTGTATGACTTTTGGGGGGGGGGGGGATCTCAATGTTAATGGTAAAAGTGTTGGTTCTCTTTTAATTTTAAGACAATGCTCAATGCAAAAGATCAGAACTGATAATTTAACGAATGCATTTTTATTAAATGAAATACACTAAAATCTTTATACCCATTACAAAATGTAAAACTGATTCAACACTTCAGTTTCTCTCTCTACCCTCCTTGGTTACAGACTGTCTGAATGGACAATGATAGGAATACATTTTGATTCTCATTTTGTCCAAATGTAAATTGAAATCTAAGATTTGTATTTTCTCAGCGTAAGCACTACATGTATTTTAATTGACAACAGTCAACATCGTATGAAAGATAAAAGAATGAAACATACATGTTTGCACATATGCAGTGACAAAATCTAAAATATGTGCAATTCGTAATGTATATGAGCGGCCGGCTAGTCAGTATCAGACAAAGGTTGCCATCACTGGCTTAAAATTTTGACAATTCATTGTTTATGGCTGAAGATTGAGGGGTTAATATCGAAATTGGTGGTATAAATGTTTTGATATTGTCAAAAATAAAGAAAATGTAGCTTTGTCTACAGCACAAAATTTGACCAGGCTGACATAAACCAAAAAATCTCAGACAACACATCGCAACGTGTGTAAATACTCCTCTGAATGCGTGCTTGGTCTAAAAAGTAGCCCACCATGTTATATGAGTGTGAAGAGGCCCAACCAGTGAGTATAGAATTGTAAGTGGCAAAATGAACAAATGAAGATCAATGAAAATTTCCATTTGATACATTGAAAATTTGATGTTTAGTTTGCACGCAAATGATAAAACATACTTAATGGTACAAAGTAAATTCAATCAGATGAAGATCCCAATTTGAAATTATTGGTGTTTTTATCACTATGTGAATTCAAGAATAAACTACAGCAATATATTGGGCGTTGGGGGATGGAGGGTAAGGATATGGTGTATTTCTGCACTGCGGCACTGGGGCATATTCTTTTTTGAGTACCAACATCATACTGGAGGCCTCTAATTTTCCCTACTGACCAGTATTTCGGAATATTCTTATTTTCTGTACTCTGTATTGGGGGGAAAAATTTACTCTACCAGCACAATGGGACCCCACCTACCTTACCCCCAAATACTAAATCTTCATGCATTAACAGCATCCGAGCAACAAAAACTCTTAGTGCATCAGCTAAATTAGGCTATTTACTTTGGTAGCATTATTATTCTTGTTACAATTCATTTCAAATGGCACAGAACACACATACATGCATGTACGTCAGTATTTGTGAAAATATTCCGTGACAGATAGATAAAACTTACTTTCATGATGCAGCACATATCCTCTTCTAACTGCGTGGGATCCCCCTACTCCCCCCCCCCCCCCCGCCATCCCACCGCATCCAACCCCATCCAGTTCACATACTCACATGCAGGGTGTCAAGTTGAACCCATGCACTCTTATTGGGTGCATAGGCCTACAAGTCTTGAGATTCATCGCAATATGACTTTTGCCAGGGGTTCACATCGTCATTTGTAATGATCGAAACAGTGGACTGGACAAACTATGATTGTTGAGGAAGATGCTCTTTCTGGCAGGGTTTTGTTCTGTGAGTACCCCCTTGCTATCCGCTTGTTTATGCATTCTTGCTCTGAAGTTGGTGTCAGCCAGTGGTACCCAATAGGGTGTCATGCTATCGGCATGGAACCTTGATACATGTGTGTGTGTGTGTGTGTGTGTGTGTGTGTGTGTGTGTGTGTGTGTGTGTGTGTGTGTGTGTGTGCACGCGCGCACGCACACATATGGGCATCACATAATGGCAATTTGATCAAGCCAGGTGAAAGTGACACCCGCCCTCATTGCAATCAGTCAGTATCACACCACAAGTCATACGACCAGCCCCGAATTTTCCCCTTCCTCTGCAAAATTCTATCATTGAAACAAGAGCCTACTGCTAATTGAAATGTAGTCCTATCATGGCAATAAAACAGCACACATGTTAGCCGTAACACAAACATACCCGGCTCCCTGACATATTACATATAGATGCGTAACATTTAGTTTCCTAGGTCAGGGGCACACATAAGCTACTTTACTGGGTGACCACAGAACACTGTCCAGTTGTATGTTGTATGCAGAAAAGTTTACATGCATAACCAGCATCTCAGATTTGTAGAAGTTGGACACTGAGAGATCCGACAGATGTTGAACAGAGCTACAGATGAATCAAGTAGATCTATGTTTACATACATTACACACACACACGCACACACCAAAAATGTATGGGGAGAAACCCCATGAACTCTCTGCAATTATAAATATAAATTTTGAGTGCAGACATGAAGTACTATGAAAAATCCTATGAAAGGTGCTTGTGAATGGAGCAAAAATAAGCAACCCTCTGCCTATATTCTTGGTATTGCATTGATCTGAGCCATGTACACACTGTCCATTATGTATAAATGAAAATAGGTTCCGCCTGCCAGCAGTAACAATATGGTGATAGGGAATAGGGGTATTTTAATATCTGGTCCTTGTATGTAAACCAGGCTTTATTATGACATGACCATAATACGATGTTACGATGGATAAAATTTTATTTTGGTTTTAATGTAATCAGCCTCCTGTGTCACAAAGGAGAAAGCTTAAAAAAAAAAAAAAGAAAAGAAAAAAAAGAAAAAAAAGAAAAAAAAAAAACCAGGTCCTAATTTCAGGTCTTTTTTCGTCGAGATTTGGTATGGTATGAACATGAACCTCACTTCCCACCCCCAGCCAACTCACACAGAGTTTGAGCACATACATACAGGACTGCTTACTTCTGAAAAAAAATATCTGACCCCAACTATAAAATATTAAAATACTCTCCGCTAGTTTACATGTCAATTTCAAGTGTTTTTCTATGTCTACGTGGTCAAATTTTGTGCTGTAGATAAAGCTACATTTTCTGCCTTTCTTGTGCAATATCAAAACATTTATACCACCAATTCCCATAATATTATCCTCAATCTTCAGCCATAAACAGTAAAATATCAAAATTTAAGCCAGTGATGGCAACCTTTGTGTGATACTGACTAGCCGACCGCTCATATACATTACCAAGTGCACACACTATCACTGCATATACTGCAAAATGTATTTTTCATTCTTCTATCTTTCATGTGACATTGACTGTTGCCAATTGAGGTATATGTAGTGCTTACACTGAGAATATACAATGTCTGATCTTAGATTTTAATCAACATTTGGAAAAAATGAGAATCATAATGTATTCTTATCATATTGTCCATGCTAACAGTCTGTAACCGTGGAGGGAGGAGAGTGAAACTGAAATATTGAATCAGTTGTTTTAGTCATTTTATGTAATAGATATATACATGTTAACGTAATTCATTAAATAAAAAATGCATTCGTTAAATTATTCTGAACTTTGTGTGCATTGACTTAAATCGAAATGCAACCAATAAAACACTTTTAACATTGAAATCCTCCAAAAGTCATACAAACTAACAGTGACTATGTGATTAATCTTTTTCAATTACCCCCCCCCCCCTTGTTTTTTTTTCCTCGGTTTACGGGCCAAATGACCAAAATTTGAAAACAGGCGGGAGTCCAAAAAAGTCAGAGAGCTGGCTATATCTGAAAAAAAGTGTAAATTAACAGGATGTTATATGACTTATCCATGGGTCTATGTACTGATTTAAAAAATGTAGAAAAAATCCCTATTTTAAATTTCATGTTCCGTATTTTTTGCCAATTTTGAAAAAAGAAGGGCCCGTAAATTGAAAAAAGAAAAATTAAGTGGCCTTGTTTACATATTAAAGAAGGCTATGATTAAAAGCATTGTTTGTGTAGATCATCTTGAAAGGCATCAAATTGTTAACTTGTTATGATGCCCATGCAGGTAATAAGAAATTACTAAAGTGACAAAGGTAAAACTTTGCATATACTGCATTATACCCCGACATCTCTTACTTTGAATTGTGCCAAATGATAAACAATAAATATGTTACACTGACAAGTTTACATATTGTTTCTGCTGTAAATGCCCTCCTCTTTTGGATCATTTTGTCACTTTCAAAATATGTTTTAGTTTAGGTGGCTTACACTGTATGAATTTAAATACAAGCAGGTGCGAAATTCAAACCAAAATAATATATATTGTATACATTTGTTCCCCAAGGACTGTTATTTGGCATGCATATAATTGTACATACTAATAATACAGTAGAATATGTATTTGAAATCCCCCATAAAGAGACCACTCCCGTATTGCAACCAGCTTTTTAGCTCAGCTGACTTGTCAATAGCTGGGCTTTTCTTATAGTCCTTTGTCCGTCGTCTTTCGTCAACAATCGACCTCTTCTCCAAAACCGTCAGCCAGATTCACTACAAACTTTATGGAAATGTACCTTGGGTGGGTCTCTACCAAGTTTGTTCAATTGGTCATGCTCCAGTGATTTTTGGATATTTTAAATGATTTTGGGGGGTTCTCTTTTGGGTCAAATTTTAAAAAGTCTTCTCTTATTTTTTTGTGATTTTTGTGTGTTATGAATATTTTCGACTTCTTCTCCAGAACCGTCACTCAGATTTAGCTGAAACTATGTGGATATGTTCCTTGGAGAAAGGTCAAACAAAGTTGTTCACTAGGAGGCAATGCTGCGGATTCCTGATTTTTAACGATTTTCTCAATTCGGGCACTCACCGATAAATGCAACTTTGCTATTGATGACTATGCAAGTCAATGGGCATTCGAATGTTTATTCACATTTTTGTCTTCTTCTGCAAAACCGTCAGTAAGATAGACTTCAAACTTGGTGGCAATGTACCTAGGGTCGGTCTCCAGCAGATTTGTTTAAATAGTCATGCTCCATTGCTTTTTGGAATTTTTTTAATGATTTTTTTTGGGGGGGGGGGGGTGGCAAATCTTAAAAAATCTTCTTCTCTGAAACTGCTCACAAAGTTGCTTTGATATCAGGAAAGAACACTCCTAGGGACTCCTCGTTCTGAATTTATTCACCAGGTAGCCCTGCGATTTTTTTGCTATTTTTTATGATTTTTTGTTTTTTAATGTGTTATTGCCATTTCCGACTTTTTCTGCAGAACCGTGACTCACATTGAGCTGAAACTTGGTGGATATGTTCCTTGTGGAAGGGTCAAAGAAAGTTGTTCATTAGGGGGCACTGCTGTGGATTCCTGATTTTTTTTCAATTTAGGTAATTATAGATAAATGCACCTTTCCTATTGATTACTATGTAAGTCACAGGGCTTTCTAGATCTAATGCTAATTTACATTTTGGAACCATCAACCAGATTCACTTAAAACTTTGCAGCCATTTACCTTTGGTGGATCGCTGCCAAGTTTGTCCAAGTGGTCACGCTCCAGCGACTTTTTATTTTAGTTTTGATTTTTTTTATAAATTTGGGTGGTTTTTTTTTTTTTTTTTTTGACAAATCCTTAAAAAAATCTTCTCCGAAACTACTCACCCAATTGCTTTGATATCACACAGGAACACTTCTGGGGACTCTTAGTTCTTAATTTTTGCAATTGATAGTGCTGTATCTAAAACAAAATAATGATTTATTGACTGTTTTCGTTATTTTCAACTTTTTCTCCAGAACCGTCCCTGAGATTAAGCTGAAACTTGTGTGAATATGTTCCTTGTAAAAAGAACAAACAAACTTGTCCACCAGGTGGCATTGCTGTGAATTTTTCATTTTTAGTGACTTTTTTCAATTCGCATATTTGTTTGCAAATCACTTTTCCTATTGGTTATTGTGTTGAACTTGGTAGGGATGTACCTTTGATAAGTGTCTCCCTATTTTGTCTTATCCCAAGTTTACAAAAACACAAGTGTGATGAATCTCTACATCAGCTGAGCATGGGCTGTTCACACAGCCCTCTTATTATAATCACACTACTGTTTAGATTTACAGTCTGTATGACCTAATGAGACCCTTGAAATGAACTTTTTTTGCCATATTATTCTCAATAACTTCAATGTGAGTTGCTCCTGCTATTGCCTTTGACGACAGCCCAATACTTGTGACTTTTTGTTGGACCAAGAAAAACTTCATAAAAACTACTGAAAATATTCAAAAATCAGTTTTGAATTTAATCATCAAAACATAAAACTAGCATACTTCAAAATAAACCTAATGGTAATAATTCATAAACTAACATCAATTCATGGGTGAGATCATTGGTTCATCATTGCGCAATAATTAGCTTTTAGAAAAATAAAGTTTCGTAAAATAACCAGTGTTTTAAGTTGGCGCGAGGAAGAAAATTTCGTTATGTTAAAAAAAAAGAACCTCACATTGATGTGAAAGTATGTATGGTCATATAGGATAACATGAACATGTGATATTGAAATTTTTGTACATAATATGATCTGTAGGGTCATAGGTCTCTTAACGAGTTAAGACAGACTGTAGTCCAGTTTTCTACATTAAAACCACTCTGATAGTTAAATCTTTATCTGGTGCGTTATAACATTCATCCTTACATGATCATTTATATGGTGAACATTTTACCTTGGATACTTTAATTTCAATCAATTGAAAAGTCCTTCTGATAGTGTTGGTTTTCCAAGTTGAGTTGTTAATATCCCCGTTTCACAAATATGAAACTGTTTTTTTTTCTTAAAATTTTAAATGTAATCAAACAGACAAGCCTGAATATATTTTTAGGCACACTTGCATCTAATCCATGGTGCCATTTTTTATGAGATGATAAACATGTCCCGCCAAGAAATACTAAATCCTTTTAATTAAAATCTCCCCATGCATAACACAGTACACTGTACACAATTCCGCCATTCTCTCGCGTTTACATTTAATATTTTATTCATACGTGTGTTTCGACCCGGGAGTCAGCAAACAACAATTGAATCTATGCTGTGAGTGACAAATTATGTCTACACTCCTACGAACCCTTTTCATCATATGAATTCAAGTTGCATGTCACTAACGGCTGTGCAGAATGTATGTATATCTTAATTCCACATTCTTGTTCATGAAATATATGTTTATCATTACAATGTACCAACATGCAATACAACACATATGCATGGAGATGAAGGATGCGATTCAAAGTCCAATCTGTGCAATATAGCCCATGGGGAACTGGTGCAGGCAAAGCTGCTGCTATGTCTTTTATTTTATTTTTTAACGCATGATCCTACAAACGAAGGCTACATCTGAAGTCAAAAGAATTTATCATAAGTCCAAGGCTTAATTCCATGAATCCATCATTTAAATCTTTATTTGATTATTTTGCTCAATATAATAATATTAACTTTAGTGGACAGATTATGTGCAAAGCAGCAGAACATCGCATATAAATATAAAAAGTAACAAGAGGTTTGTGTAAACAGTCCATACTCAGCTAACCTAAAGATTCATCCCACTGGCAGCTCTGTGAACTTGGGATAGGATCAAGGTCACTCATGTATTGAGTACGTCTGATCTTTATGGAAGAACACTAACATGTGCAACATCAAGGTTCCAGTTCAAGTACTCTTAAGTTACAGTGAAGAGTAAAACTCATGTATGTTGCACTGTGCTCCTAGAAACGAGGTCAAGGTCACTCCTGTACTGTCTAAGCGTGACCTTCATAGAGAAACATTAACATATGCAACATCAAGTTCCTAACTCAAAACAGATGTCAAGTTATCGAGTGAACGATAACTTTCATGTCAGTTGTCTTGTCACCTTGGGAATGAGGTCAAGGTCCAAAAATCATTGGAACATGATCACTCACACAAAATATGTAGCCACTTATGAAAGGTACATCTTAACCAATTTTGGCACAAATGTGGCCAAAAATTATAAGTTATAAACATTACAAGAAATTTCCATGTAAAACTTTTTAAAAGATTTTCCGAAAAAAAATAACCATTCAAAGAAACTTGGTGGGGACCCAACTGAGATACATTGCCACCAAGTTTAAGGCCAGTCTGACAGACGGTTTCTTCAGAGAAGTCCAAAGTGTCTATTAGCATTCGAATGCCCATCGACTTACATAGAAGTAAACAGGAAAGGTTCATTTACCAATAAGCACCGAATTAAAAAAAAAATAAAAATCAGGAATCCATTGCTGTACCACGTAGTGAACAATTTGTTTGACTCTTCCACAAAGAACATATCCATCAAGTTTCAGCTTAACCTGATTGACGGTTCTGGAGAATAATCTGCAAATAGCAAAAACACAAAAAAGCATAAAAAATTAGGAAAAAATAGCAGCGCCATCAGAGTCCCTTGGAGCGTTCCTGTGTCATATCAAAGCAATTGAGTGAGCAGTTTCCGAGAAGAAGATTTTTTAAAATTTGCCCCCAAAAAGAACAAAAAAATGCATGAAAAGTAAAAATCACCAATGGAGTGAGACTATTTAAACCATATTCGTAGCGACTGACCCAAGGTAGATCCTCACAAATTTTGAAGTCAATCTGGTTGAAAGTTTCAGAAAAGAAGCAAAAAATGTGAACTAGAAAAAAATTGCTTCACAGCAAATCTGGGAGCCTTCAAAATGAGAATAGTTTGAAATGTTGCACGTTGCTATTGTTCTAAATAATCTAAATTGTGTGTATTAGCCTAATGTGCATAATTTTAAATGTTACAACTTTTGTTCCTTGTTCATTGGATGTGGCCATGTCTCAATCTTATAAACTGATTTGAAAGACACCAATATCTATAACAGTTTCAAAGCTATTCAGCATTTTATTTTTATGTATTTGCCTAGCTTGCATCAATTAGAATTGTGCAATTTTTGATCATGGTTCATTGTGTGTGGCTATGTCAAAAGCCTATGGATTGAAATTGGAATGGCACCTCTGTCCATAATATTTTTGAAGCTATTCATGATTTAAATCCTGCAAAATCACCTAATTTGCATAAATTAGAATCCTACAACTTTGGTTCATGGTTCATTGGATGCGGCTTTGCCACAAACTTTTAGATTGAAGTTGGAATGGCATCTATATGTGTAACAGTTTTAGATATATTCAACTTTTTTCAGTGCCTCTAATTAACATACTTTCAAATTCTGCAACTTTCATTTACTGTCCATTTTATTGGCAGGTGTCTCAAATCTGTACATGCACATTGAAATTTTGAGCCTATCTGCAATAGCTTGGGTGATATGGAGCTTTTAAAATTTTAATTGCCCTTCATTTGCATAATTTCAAATATCATGACTATTCCCGACCAGGTGCACAATTTCACAGGTAGGTCAGTCACAATGGCAACTTTGGTGGTTCGGGGGAATAATAGTGCTTAAGAAAAACTCCAGACCAATTTCGATGCCATGGAAAGGAAGAAATTTTAGAACCTGAGGAAATACAATAAGTCTGGGTTCGCACCCAGACATAAATAAGAAAGAAAGAAAGAGAGAGAGAGAGAGAGAGAGAGAGAGAGAGAGAGAGAGAGAGAGAGAGAGAGAGAGAGAGAGAGGGAGAGAAAATTCTTGGAAAAACAAAATGTCTCGGTTGTCACCCGGCCATTATTAGCATTAGAATGCCCAGTGCCTTACAAGGTAATCAATAGGAAAGGTGCATTTACCTTGAAGTACCCAAATTAAAAAAAAAAAAGTTAAAAATCAGGAATCCACAGCAGTGCCACCTAGTGAACAGTTTTGTTTGCCCTTTCCACAAGCACATATCCTCGAACTTTCAGCTTAATGTGAGTGATGATTGTGGAGAAGTCAAAAATAGCAAAAAAAACACACACACACACATACACACACAAAACAGAAATAATTGTAGCACCACGTGGTGAACAACTAAGGGTCACTAGGAGTGCCCCTGTGTGATATCAAAGCAATTGTGTGAGCAGTTTCAGAGAAATTTTTCAAAGATTTGTTCCCCCCCCAAAAAAAAAAGAAAAATTCAAAAATCACTGGAGCGTGACTATTTCAACAAACTTGGTGAAGACCTACCCAAGGTACATCCCACCAAATTTGAAATTTCATGGCTGACAGTTACAGAGAAGAAGCCGAAAATATCAATTGTGGACGGACGGATGACAGACAAAGGACCATCTTATCAGCTCAGAATTTCTTTATGGCTTGAAAACAAACACACAAACACAAATGCCCCCCCCCCCCCCCAGCCAGCTGGAATAAAATGAATTCACAGGCCACTCATAAATTGGTAGGGTGATTAGGGTCAGTCTTGCACAGAATGGGTAGCCAAATGGGATGCCGGAACCAGCGAAGGCCCCCAGCAGAATATACAGAATCAGTGACCCAGGCTGTTTTATCAAAGGATTGCTGTACAAATGCTCCTCTATCTGCCCCACCCCCTCCCCTCTCAACCCACTTCTTTGCCCAGGTTGGCCTGACAAGGCACTTGTTATAAAGCGAAATAGGGCTACAGCCGCCTTAGTAACTTTTGACCAGTGGTTGCTCTCATTATCAATCCTCTCGGGCTCACACGGGCAGGAAGTGTGTGTGTGTTGTGTGTGTGTGTGTATGGGGGCGGAAGGGGGGGATGCCAGGCTAAGGGGAACCACAAGTATTTCACTATCCTTTCTACGCATCTTAAAAGTGATATGTATACCGATTGATATATATTTAAGTTAACGTTTCAAAATCAAATATTGAGAAAAGCTAGCTGGGGAGGGGGATGGGCACTTGTGTTTTTCTTTATCACATAAAGTGTCCATCCAGACACCAGTGGCTTTTTTAATCATAATTCTTGGTCAGTTGTGTGCAAAGTACACGTAAAATTCTTGAAGTTATGGATTAGTAAGCCATGACAGTGCGACCACATACTTTTGTGATCCTGACAACAGAAGGATTAATTGTATGGACTGGGGCTGGGGAATGGGTTCAAGAAATCTGCAGCAGGAATTAATATCTCACGGCCAATCCCCGCTTGCAATATCTGTTATGTAGTTTTCGTGAAAAAAGATAATGATCGAAATGACAGATAGTCATTTATTATTATTATTATTATTATTATTATTATTATTATTATTATTATTGTGGGGCATGGGTGAAAGAAACCTCATGAAGTGTGCAGTGATAATGACTTCATGTATCATACATAATAATCTGAAAAAGGCCTAAGTAGGGGTGCCAAATTGGAACCAAAGTGGACTGTTGTCTTGAATGGAAAATACAGTAATGCTGGTCCTGTGCAATCGTATTTGACAGAGACCACTACATACATGCACTTTCCGAAGTTTTTAATGGCACTTTCGTAGACCACAGACTATGCATAGTAAAGTAAATGCTTTCATGTATTCTCGTCTTCTAACAAGGGCTTTCCAACAGTTTTCGAATGGAAAGAATCTGATGGGTTTTAGCTAATTTAGGGCAATTTTACTGAAAAGCATACTTTAAATATCAGGAGAAAAGGACATTTCTGTAAGATCAAAAGTCTATAGTTTGCGCTGTGTTGAGGTTCCCCAAACAAGGTTGGGTGTATCGCACGGAAGAAATATTTGGCATGTAGTTATCCCTGTGTCGGTCCATGTCAGCAAGTAAAACTTCTTTCATGAAAGTATACAGCTTTGGCACAAATGTTTACGCATTTTGTCATGGGTTCTAATGAATGAACGCTAACAGGACGCGGAAAGATGACTAAGGGCCAAATAGGTCACCCTCCTCCCTTCCAGCGCCATGATTTGATGAACTGGCAATCTTTTGGCATGAATATTTATAAAGTTTTTACCTAACCCCAGACTCCACACTCCTCAACTGGTACGCTACTTACATCAAACGCCCCTAAGGCCTCAAAATCCAGGGCTCAAAATACAAACTCTGTTTTTGTATACGAGGGTACCAGTCAAATGTTCAACATTAAAAAAAAATAATAATAAATAAAGTATCATTTTATTCATTTCAATTTTGCATGGCATGTTGAAAAGGGTGAGCGGCTTTTAAGATTGAAAACAAACAGCTCTGGTCTTTCAAGTGAGTGACTTCCCTCCTTTTGACATGGTTCGGGATCAGCTGAGTGTCTCCACTCACCGGTCACCTTAAGCTTTCATGCAGCCACACAAGGCCAAGATGAGTGTTTTCCCTCGTGTGGGCCCCGCTTTTAATTTCTTGTGCCAGGTGGCCGAGTGTTTCCACTCACCAAAGCCTTGATGTAGCTAGTCTCAGTGAGTGGTTCCCCTCATTTGGGCCTCATTTTGGATATTTTGTACCGAATGAGTGGTCCCACTCATCGATGGCATTGTGCAGCAGGTCAAAAGTGAGTGGATCCACTCAGTTGGGACCTTTTTTCCAAGGTTTTGTACAGAATGAGTGGTTCCACTCATACAAAATGTAGATTTGTAGAATTAACAGGTATCAGGATCCTGAATTCGCAGCAACAGGTTCCCAATTTCCGTAAATTAAGCCAAAAAACAGAAAAATGGATTTTCTGTTTTTAAAATAAATTGTGTTTCATTAAAATACCAAAAATCATCACCTTTGTCCCATTCCACATTTTCCAGCCTCTATCAGGGGGAGTCTATGGCTCAGGCATTTCCCTTGTCATGTTCCCGCAATGACTAACTGACTACAGACAAATATGAAAGCAATTGTTTGCATTGTGTGCTGCTTTGTCTATCACCAATGTCCATGGCCATAGCTGGTCTTGGTTTAGATATTTTTTAAGCCAGCGTGGTGGCAAAAATTGGCCCATGAAGAGCACTTTTACACCCTAAAAAAGGGTAAATTGATGTCGTATCCTAGAAGTAACAATAAATTGACATTTGAAAGGTCGATCGATCCTTCCATTATCTCTAATGTTTATACAGCTATTATGCACACAGTGTGACTTGATTCTTGAATGGCTGAAACAGATTCCTCTGTTACTATGTAGTATCATCTGTATATCATTTTGTCACTAGTTAGGAATGTTAACATCATATTTGGATGTTTTGCCAAGGCATTCTTTTTCAAAGAGAGATCTCTTTCAGGGATCTAAGACATTAGGGCAACAAACAGAAGGTCACCGTGTAGAATTTTTTTTGCCGATCCACACGCCCGTGTAGAACGGTCGCGTGCATGCCCTACTTTCGCGCTGACCACTTTTTCATGCGTGCGCACCTAGGATGTTGATTTATCGTCTGCTGCAGTATTCGTCGTTGATTGCTGTTTCGACACAACACTATCATTTTTTTTATGTGAAATGGTGGAGAGTTCTCTGGACTACACATACATGGGATAAAAATAAAACAACACTGTTGCAATTACCCGGCCGTAAATTCTGCACGACACTCGCGTACCCGTGGAGCGGAAGGATACACTCTATGGCCCGCCTGCGGCGGGCTGCATCTGGTGTATCCTTCCGCTCCACGGGTACGCTCGTGCCATGCAGAATTTACGGCCAGGCACTCACACTCGTGTATTTTTATTATTTTCTTTTATTGAACAACATTTAACGTACATGAACTGAAAATATTCGTCATATACATGAATAACATTTGAAAAAGGAGCACCTCAGTTCGCATGGTGCTCAAAGCAAGCTTTTGACCCTTTTTAAAATGAGATATTTCACGGAGGATAAAGTTGAATCATAAATATTAGAGAGCTGTGGCTGCTCTGTATATCTCAACTGAGTGGAGGACGGGTGTTTTGTCTTGTCACCCATTGGTCAATTCTCTCTTTGGTTTCTCAACTTTTTGTCCTGCACGGATGTCCCACCTCCTTGAGAATAACTTCAATTTTCCAGAATTCCTCATCTAAATATCATTTAACCCATTTCACCCTAATACTTTTAAACATACTTTCAACATCAGTCGTATCAAGTCAACCTATTTCTAAAGGATTGATCAGTGCTCATCTTTTGACTTGATTGGGACTGTTATTCCATACAAGTTTAAAAACAATTTTATTTATTTCTTTGTTACTTCCTTAGGCACCAGCATCATCAAAGTCAGATATATGAACTCTGACAATCTGAGAGATTCTAGTAGTGGTAGTAGTATTCCAATTTAAGTTTCTATCCAGCGGGTCAAGAGGGTTAAAATGAACTTCTGAGAAGGATGTGATATATGAGCATAATGCAGTTGCGTAACAGAATGAGAAATAAATGGAAGCAAAGCAGATGATAGGAGTTTCTTTAACTACCTATCCCCCTCAAAACAAATTGGCCAAAAGTGACGGGGTGGGGGAGAGATAAAACTCCATTCGAGTCTTATGTTTTTTTATTATTAGGGGACCTCCGAAGGCGAGTCTACTATAGTGATCGCAGTTTCATTCGTCCATCCGGATCATTTCTGCATAACTTGAGAAGTTTTTGAACCAAGGCTTTCATATTGTACAGCATTTAGTCCTCTATAAGGGCTACCTTAAGTTTTAAGATGGGTGACTTTGACACAATTCCCAAGGTCACTGAGCCACATTAGTGACTTTGCGGTCGGCATGATAAGATGAGAAGTTTTTTAGCTATGTCTTTCATATTGCACAGGGTTATTGTCTTCTGTAACAGCTACGTCAAATTCAAAGATGAGGCAGCGCGGCCATTTCGTGATAGTGTTATGGCTGAATGTCAACTTGAGTTATCACTTTAGCAGTCGCTTGGCGTAGATTTTGATGAGAGGTCTAGGAAAGGCCATAACATTGATTTTGAGTTTCAAAGAGACCATAAAATAGAAGTTTATGGTCTGATTATAAATAAATGCAATACAACTTATGAGAGAGATCAGTTATCATCTAAAAATGCCAAAAACAGAATATAAAAGATGTGAATAATCTAGGAAATGGAAAATGAATACTTTAGGGGCCAAATAACCAAACAAAACCAAACCAAACAGAGAGAAGAGCAAACATGAGGTTGTAAGATAATAAAATCTTGTATTGACGAGCCTTACAATACAATCTTTTCTCCGCAATACAACCCCAGGCTGGCTGAAGAACAGCCAGCTCCTTGAGGTATTTATACCAGCCATACTTGGTCATGTGACCACATGCATCCAGTTTCTTTAATATGAAACAAAGAAGAAAATACTTAAATGGCCGAACTCTGACATGTTAGATATGCATATGAAAATATTTAAATGTGACTTTGTGTGTGTTTGCCAAAAAAAAGTTTTACACGTAGGCCTGAAACATGAACTTGTCTTTTGATTTGTATCACGTTCGCAAAGTTTGCCCTCTAACTGTGAAGGACAGATGTTCTATAAACTGGATACATGCTGTACAACTGGTTTACAATGTTTTTCAATGAACATTTTTATTTCCTTTTATTTACCATTTAATCTTCTATTTCTTGAATAAGATTATTATTATTTTTAATCATAACATACTCCCATCGTCAAGACGAAATGTCCCATTTCGGTTAGATATTCCGTTGAATGACGTGAACACAACGAAGGTTCTGTAAAATGTCAGTATTATACGTTCACCACATGGAAATGAAACGCAGCAGAAAAATATCTTTAAAATGACTTAAACTCAGTATGCAAAGAGTCTCAGTAGCGAATGTCCACTGTATCGAAGTAGGCCGCACACACCAGCATAGGAAGAAGGGGGAAAATGAGAAGAATGCAATGTGAAAGGTCAAATTACGAGACGCAAATTGGGCTGTCTGGGTCAAATGTCTGGGGAACAGGTCGGTAGCGAGGAAAAGTTGGAAACGATGATTCTGTGTTGACTAAAGATGTAAATGTTCTTGTGAAATGAAAAGTTTCTTCAAATCGGCGTCCAAATGGATAGATAACTAGGAGTAAACATCGGAGTACCCGGAAAATGAAATGTCAACTCCCTCATATCCGTGGTTGGGCGTGGTTGTGCGGCTATATGGTAAGTACTGGTAGCATGTGATGACTGCACACACAATAGTTGCGGTGAGAGCAACTGCCATTCACAATGACAATGAAGTTTGCGGAATTATTTGGCTCGCCAATGAAATGATACATCATACCGGATTTTGTAAGACCTATGGCTGAATTCCTGCAAATATAAAGCAAATTTACGCAGAAACAAGAACAAAGAACAAGATAACTTGTTATACCATTATATATGATTGCAAGTTGCATATGTGCATGTCATACCCATAACATCAAGTTTATGTGGATGTCACAAATTGGATTCACGAGTTGCAATATAATGCACAAGGACATTACAAACGAAATCGGAACTTTGAAAGTTTATTGATAATTAGACAGATAAACACTGTCCAGATAGCCGAAAGGAGGGACTGTTTGTGAGAAAGAAAGAACAATGGCCGTAAATCACTTGTGGGGAGCCGCTCGAATGGCATGAGTACATACAAGTGTGCACATCGTGAAACCTTTTTGTGACTGTGTATATATTTTATTAATTATATAAATGATATGCGATTACATAGTACATGGGTCGCGGTGACAACGTGTTACTGATAGATCAAACGTGTACTGAGTGTCAGATACGCTAAATCACCAATATGGCGGGAATCTCCCGTCACAAAGCAAGACAAGTACTTCCTCAAGTATATAAAAAAAAAATCAGCTCTTTTGTGTGTGTGTGTGTGTGTGTTCAACAGAGTCTTTATTCCTACTGTATGCTGACAGCTAGGAGTATCTGCGAACGTCAAAGGATAAAATGTTATCGCGTCTCAAAATTGAAACGTTTATGTCATAACTTGCCATATTATGAATATAACACACCCGGCACCGTATCTTGAGACGTCTCCCAAGTAACAATTACCAGTTGTTATACACTCAACTAAACCTATATCACGCGACAAATCCTCAATCTCATTGTGACTCAAAAATCATTTCTTATGACCGATATTGAATTGCGGTCATTCATGTATTTGAAGTACATTAAAATTGTCACATACAATTACGACAATAATTGCTTCAAATTCAAATGATCCATCACAATCTTACAAAAAAACGCGGCGCACTGCAGTTACGCCGAACGCGTGTGACTCCCAATTCCATAGATCATCTCATTACTGACCTATACACAAACAATAATAATAACAATAACAAGCAATTAATAACTTGGGGGTATGTGTGTGTACAAGACACAACATAACCATATTAATTGCTTAAAATATGCATGTGATATCCAACACATACACCAATACCAAAAAAAGAAGTTTGTATGGTTATATATATACGAATAAAATATGAAATGCACTCTGAGAACACAAGGGTTACCATATTTAGGTTGAACAATTGTGTGTCATGGCATCCGCACCAAGGACAACAGGTTTAGTGTCCTTTATACTAATATAAAAAGATTATATACGAATAGGGGGGATGGTGAATGCCATGAAGTGTATCTGGTAATGTCAAGATAGTTGTGACTTACCATTGTGCAATCAAATAATATAATGTATGTGCGATTTGGCAAGAAGAGATGAGCAGGCAAATATGCATGTGGACAGACTTTTCTTTCTTTCTTTCTTTTTTTTTTTTGGGGGGGGGTACAAAACTGCGTTCACAAAAATGTGCTTCTGTACGCAGAAGAACAACTTCTTTAAATTTATGTATGGCTGTGTAACATGAGGATACAAACAAAGGCGCTGCAGGTGTCTCTCACTGTTTTGTTTTGTTTTTTTTTTTTTTTTTTTTCCATGACCAAAGTTATAAAACAGATTGGAAATCGTAATCCTATACTTCTGCCACCTCGCACATAAGACTTAATTGACACAATGCACTTTGTCTATCATAATTGGGTACATTTTAAATTATATGTGCATGTATAACCTATAATCAACAAAGATGTGCCTCCATTTTGACAACATAAAGAATAACCATATTCATACATGTCAATTACAGTTTGCTGCACAGAAGTTCTTCTGTTGTCAGCCTCCTGTGAATATATATATATATATAATAATAGTGATTTCACAATCGTATAATGCGTGAAAGAAATGAAATAGTCACAAATACTTCATTTCAGAATCTCATATATGGTATATGAAATATAAATATACCTAACATTAAAATGTCTCATATCCTTTCCTGAATAAATGAAAACCTTTATTCAAAATTATTCAAAGGATAACAGTTAACTATCTTCACAGGAGAAACAATGACAGCTAAAGATTATTTGTGTTAAATCAACATGTGAAATCACAAAAATGACAGAGGCGTTCACAGCCTTGCCTTTTATGTCATTAATAGTTATCAAAGATTATTGCTAACTTAGTCTAATATATGCGTTTATACAAGACCCACGTACTAATAAAAATGTAAACACTTAGAAAACTTCCCACTTTTTGCACTTGTTTCCAGCTGAGAATAGTTTTTGGTGCCTGGGCCAAATCAAGAACTTTGGATGACCAGGGAAACAATGGCTACGTAAATACGCGTTTTTTTTCCTAGTAAACCAGGCCAGACATCGGACTTTCATTGGTATCAGTTTCGTCTGAAGTTACATTGTTTGGGTTGGTACCAGTCACTGGTAATTCTTCAAGTGACGTTTGTGTGCCTGTCTCAGCTGAGGGTTCAGTTTGAGGTTCAATGTCATGAGCATACGTGACAGGTTTGTGTTCAGGAGACGCCTTCAGTTCTATTGTTTCAGAATTTATGTTCGTATCAATTTCGTCTGCTTCAGATAAGGCAGACATAATAAATGCCCTGGGTGGCTTTTTGGGGGGACCTTGTTCGTCTAACATGGCCAACTGTGTCCGTACAAGTCGCAATTTATGGAAATTAAATACTGCAAGTGCCAAAACAGCTATCGTAAAAATAATGTTAAAACTGGGCAAACCAAGCAACACAGGGGCTGAGTAAGACTGTCTGACATAGTGTAATTTATAGGAAAGTTCATCTGCTGCTGACACATAAGCGTCCATGTTTTTCTTAGCCAAGTGCGCAGTTTTGTTTAAATCAACTTGGAGAATTTTATCTTCTTCAACTACTTGTTGCCAATCGTGTTTGTATGCATTAAACTGAATTGATGGAAGTGTTAACGGCTTTGGGAGAGTAAGACTGCCACTTATATTGAAAATAGACTTGTAATCAACGACATGTTGAGCATACATAAGGTTCACTGGGTACAGAAAAGTTATTTGTTCAGACTTTTGACATTCATTTAAAGTTGCTGGGTAAAATGAAACTGCTGATCGAACATTGCAAGCACAAGGCAACTTTAAAATACAAAATTGACATGATGTTAATTTTACAGGAGGTTTTAATGCACATGTTTTTATCAAAAACGGATCTCTGCTGTTTACAAGCACCCGACCTTGTCCCAAATCAGAAAATGTATAAGTCTGTATTTCTCTGGCTGGTATCAAATGGCTTCGGCACTTTGTTTTTATATATTCTGGTTCATCATGAAATAAAGCTGAAGCACAGGAAGCTTTTGTACGGTCATTCATGGCAAAGACTCTAGGACATATTTGAACTTGTTTTCCATAACATAGTTCCAATGATGCTCTATTTGTTTCTACATAAAACAATTTACTGCTGGTTATTCCTATATATTCTGAAAAACCGGTAATTTTGGTCACCTGTGTCGTGTGGTTTGTTACAGTTGGAACTGGCAAAGCAGTAACGTGATAAAAGTGAATCAATGTGTCAGTTGTTGTGATAGGGATTTTTATTTTAATGTACAATTGATTTCTTGTCCTGGCAAATATTACATTTGGAACAGTATAATAGTAACTGACATCTGTTTGTGCAATACGGAAAGTTGGATAACTGTTTATGAGTGTTGAGTGTAATTTATTCAGAAATATTTTCAATTTATGTGGGGGAACATAATATATTGGCAGATATCCTTCCAACAAAGTTTGAATGGCTTGCACTCTCATTTCAGAATCTCGTAGTAATCCCTCTACCACATGAACTTCTTGTACGCTATAGGCATTCAAAAGATTGATAGCTATTTTGGTCTTTTGTATTTCAAGTGCTTGATGTCTCACTGTGACAGAAAGCTGCTGCACTATTTGTTGCCATTGACTTAAGGTATTAATTGTACTATTTAACAGGTTTCTATTGAGTTCTGCTGCACGTCTTAAATTTGTAATTCTCCGATTTACTGTTTGTTCATATGATTGCATTTTCTCTAAAGTGATTTTAAGATGTTCAACTTCCTCATTTTTTGTTGACTCAATTTCATCAATTTGTCTTTGTAACATTTCAATATCAGACATTGTTGCAGTGCCAAAGAGTGACTTAGATAAACTTCCAATAAGATTTATTACACCACGTTTTGTTCTTTTAGTAGCTGGTTGTGAGTAAAGTGGTATCAAGGTCTGAATTTTCTTGTGGTTTTCAACAAGTTCACTTAAAATTTCCCTCCGGTAAGCATTGTAGGTTTGGAAAGATGCTTTGTACACATTGATTTTAAGTTTCCAGGCAAGATTTGGTCTGAGTGCTTATCACCACTACATAACCTGCCAGATTTATCTATATGTATTTTCTTTGGAAATGGTAAGGCAAATGTATGCGACCATGTTGTGGCAGAATTCTCAATTGTCTTATACCTTTCAAACATTATTCCGTAATTATTTCTCACCACTATGGGTGGGAAAGTCTCTCTCTGTGGCTGCTGTGGGCTGTCTGCCTGAACTGGACCCATGATGCACAGCAGTGTAAACACAATGAATATCTTCACTGCTGGAAACAAAAGAGCAGAAGCTTGAACCTTTTTTTTCTCTCTCTCTCTTTAGTCCTGTCTTATAAACTTTAATTCTCAACTGTTTTTCATTTGTACTTAGTCTTCAATTTTGCAAATTTACCTGGGTTGTCTTTCAAGTACTGTTTGGTATATTCATTCAAATTTGATGCAGGTTCCCACGTATTAACACTGTCTGGGTACCCTTTCCATTTGATTAAATATTCTCGTTTCCCCTTTCTTTTTCTGGCTTTTACTATTTTCTCAACTTCATAATATTTCTCTGTTTCATTTTCCTCACTGCTAGCTGTATCAGACTCACAAATGTTATCTTCAACACTTTCTACATCAGTTGCTTGATCATTATCAGCCTGAGCATTTTGGGAGTTCTGAGGCTCACTACCTTCATCTTCAGAATGTGATACATCAAAACTATCTTGAGGAAAATCATTTTCACCAAGAAGGTTGTCAGTTTCAGTAACAGGTATCTCTTCTATTTCTAAGGTGTCTGGTGGTCTGATGTCTCTGTGATACCCTAGTTTAACCCTATTTACATGAACCCTAGTTGGAATATGTTTATTGTCAGTGGCCCTGATGAGTTTTACATGCACTGGTGAGGACTTTTCACTGACAATAAAGGGTCCATGCCATTTGTGGAGAAGTTTCTTTGACAAACGCACTTTTGCTGCTGGTGTATGAACAAAAACATAATCACCAACTTTGATGTTAACTTCAGTGCTCGTCTTGTCATAGTGATCTTTCATTCTGGCCTGTGCTAACTGTAAATTTTCTCTGGCCACTTCTTGAAAGTGATGTACTCTGGTAGCAATTGAGTTAAAGTGGTCCCGGACACTGTCACTCTCAAACTGTGTGGGGCGCAACATTATATCAGTTGGCAAATTTGGCTGTCTCCCATATAGTAACAAAAATGGAGAGTACAAGGTAGATTCAGTTCCTGGGGAAACATTGTATGCAAATGTCACAGCTGGGATAAATATATCCCAATCCTTTTGGTTTGTAGCAGTGTAAAAACTTAACATTTGGATTAGAGTTCCATTGAACCTTTCAACTAAACCATCTGTTTGTGGTCTATATGCAGTTGTATTTACTTTCTTTATATCGAAAAAATTACACAGTTCTTGAACAACTTTTGCCAAAAATGACAATCCTAAATCTGAAAGTAAAGCTCTTGGAGCTGAATGTCTGCAAATAATTTCATCAAATAGAACTCTGGCTACTGTTTCTGCCTTGATGTCTGGAACTGCAATGGCTTCAACATATCTGGTCAAATAGTCTGACAAGACAAGAATGTAACGATTTCCTCTGCTGGTTACTGTAAGTGGACCCACAGCATCAATAGCACACCTGTCAAAGGGACCTTCAACTGGAATGGGAATAAGGGGAGCCTTATTTGCTTTGATAGGCCTCTTTCTTGTCTGGCAAGAATGGCAAGATTGGACATACTTTTTAATTCTTGCAGCCATTCCCCACCAATAATATCTCTGCCTGATGTTTTGATAAGTCCTAGCTATACCTAGGTGTCCTGCAGTAACCTCATCATGAAAGGCAGCTAAAACTTCAGGTACCAATTTTTCAGGTATGACAGTTTGCTGGACTAATCTGTCCTTTTTTAACCCTTTTCCTGGTGGATAATCTAGATGGTACAAAACATCTTCTATCAGTATGTAGTCCCCTATTTCTTTTAGCAGGTGCCTAGCTTTAGCTCCATCCTCAGGAAGCACCCTATTTTGTAGGTATTTGATAATTGGGGCACAGAATGGATCTTTTCTTTGCAGGTCTTTCAATTCATTAAACAGCAAAGGCTGTGTTGTGACAGGCCTGTCATTGTCCTCTTCCAATGCAAACATTTCAGGACATATAATTTGTTCTTCTTCATCAACTTCTTCATGATTTATTCTGCTTATTGGGTCAACATTACTGTGGATTCTACCTGGTTTGTGAGTCACAGTGTATTTATATTCTTGCACTGCCATTAACCATCTGGCCAGTCTACCTTGTGGCTCTTTCTGGTTTAGAAGCCATTTCAATGCCAGGTGATCTGTGATTAGCTCAAACTTTCTTCCCCTAAGATAAGGAGCATAATGATGGAATGCCAATATTACTGCCAACAATTCTTTTTCAGTTGTACTTAAATTCTTTTGATGTTTATTCAAGGACTTTCCTCCATATGAAATAACCCTTTCCTGTCCATCTATGGATTGTGAAAGGATCATACCTATGCTGTTTGCACTTGCATCTGTATAAACCAAGAATTTCTTGCTGAAATCAGGGTATGCCAAGACAGGTGGTGTGATTAATTTTGATTTTAAAATGTCAAATGCTTTTTGACACTCTTCTGTCCATTCAAAAGTTGGTTGCTTTTTGAGCAGAGCAAACAGGGGACTTGCAATTTTTGCATATCCTTCACAGAATCTTCTGTAATACCCAAATAACCCCAAAGCTTGTCTTAGAGTTTTTACATTATGTGGCACAGGGTAGTTTTGTATGACTTTTATCTTACCAGGATCAGGTTTTAACCCTTCTTTTGAGATTATGTGACCAAGGTACTTAACTTCATTCTGCAGAAAGCAACACTTTGATGGTTTGAGTTTGATATCTGCTGACCTTAAGCAATCAAATACCTGTCTCAAATTATGCAAATGACCTGTAAAATCGCGGGAATACACTATAATATCGTCCATGTACACTAGGGCAATAAAATAGTTTAACCCTCTGAGCACATTGTCCATTAATCTCTGAAAAACACTTGGAGAATTTGTGAGACCCTGAGGCATGACTTCAAATTCATAGAGACCTGAATGAGTTACAAATGCTGTTTTCTCAATGCTAGAGGCTTCCATAGGGCACTGGAAGAACCCGCTGCGGGCATCGCAGACCGAAAACAGGGTAGGGTGATTAACCCCTAAGCTGTCAAGGGTGTCATCAATCCTAGGGAGGGTATAAGCATCAATTTCGGTAATACTGTTCAATTTCCTATAGTCAACACAGAACCTTTTGCTGCCATCAGGTTTGGTGACTAAAACTATTGGTGAAGCATAATTTGAGTTGCTTGGCCTAATTATTTTAGCATCCAACATTTCTTTAATTTGCTTATCAATTTCTTCCCTCTGTTCAGGATTGGCCCTATATGGTCTTGCTCTAAAAGGCATGTGTCCCTCCTCAAGCTCTATTTTGTGCTCAATTAAATGTGTCCTTCCCAGCTCAGCTGTTGTGTTGGCAAAAATGTCACTGTATTCAGACAGCAACTGTACAAACTGTTTCTTTTCATCTTCAGAAATGTCACATTTGCTCAAGTCAATATCCCTCAGTTTATCAGGCAACTTACTGCTATCAGTTACAATGTGTGGGGATGTGTGACCTCCCTGACCACAATTTGTAGACTCGGTGTCAATAACACTTATATGTACTTGTTCTGGTGACTGGAAAATTTCCAAACAACCCACTCTTGTGTTTTTTCTCAACTGAAATGGAGCATCCTGTGTGTTCATAACCTGAACTATGATTTTATTCCCTGGCAAAACTTTGCTCACTGAATAAGCCAGTGGTACACCCAACCTACATAACTGCTTTGACCCACTGAACATTCCAGATACACCATGTGGCATTGTACCTTGTGTTCTCAGTTTACATAAGATAGGCATAACAGTGTTGTTTGGTATTTCAATACCATCAATGACTCGCACTTGGTACTTTGTTTTCAAGTTTATCTTTCCTTTTGAGAAATCCATTACTGCCTTTTCTTTTGTTAAAAAATCTACTCCCAATATGAAATCATGTGACAGCCCTGGTATAATTTGGAATTTGTGAGTGGACTTGTGGTGTTTTCTTTTTCCATTTAACAAAAAAAATGTGATATTGGTCTGACCAAAAATTTGCATTTTACTGCCTGCTGCAGTACTGGCGTTACATATGACTGATGGCTCAAGTTTCAAGTTCACATCTAAGGCCAGCTGCTCATAAAAATTTTTACTGATTGCTGATATCTGGGCCCCTGTATCCACCAATGCCCAAACATTAATTTTGTTGATTTGCACATTAACAAAATTGTCTGCTATAAGTGCAATTTCACATTCTGGGTCTGAATGAGGGCCTAGAGTACATATTTCCCCTGCTTTATTCCCTCTGTTAAAGTGGGGTTTTAGTGGTTTAAATCTTGTTGGTTATTTTGTGCATCAAAAGACATGGGCCCAAAATTGTGGTTGCCATGATTCTGTGGTCCACCAAAACCTTGTGAGAATGGGTTCTGTGGCCCAAAATTCTGAGAACCAAAACTTTGTTGCCCAAAATTTGGTTGTGGACCATAATTTTGATGAAAATTTTGTTGATTGAACTTTGGTCTACTTTTGCATTCGGAAATGATATGCCCTAGCTGACGGCACCCCCAGCAAATTAATTTTGCGTTTGGGCAAGCTTGGGCACTGTGACCTCTTCTTCCACACCTGTTGCAAATAATTGTGCCCTGTGTTGACCTGTCCTGATGCTGCTTCTGTCCCTGGGGCTTTGCTTTTTCTTCTTTTGATATGCTTATGCTCATTACTCTTTTTTTCAAGCCTTTCAATTACGTCCTTTACATTATTTAGAGCATCCATGGTCACTTGTGGTTGCTGGTGACCTGCTGCTCCCACACATTCATATAAGCGGGCAGCACTGTCAGCTTCATCCACAGTTTTGGGATCTTTTCCCAACACAAAAGATCTGAGCTCTGGCCTGAGGCCATGCACAAAAAGAGTTAATCTTTCAGATTCACTTTTGTTCAGTTTTGCAAAAAGTTTTCTCATCACATTTGAATAACTCTCCACACTTTCTCCTGGTTGTTGTTGTTTTGAATGGAGTGTCCCCTCCAAGATCCATTTATCATCTTCATTTCTAAATTTCTTGTTGAAAGCTGCAACTAATCTGTTCCAATCACTTCTGATATCTTCATTTAATTCTCTGTGCCAAATTTCTGCCATATCAGTCATTGCAAGCTTGAAAATTCGTAATTTTTTCTCGTCACTCCACTTGCCTAAATCAGCTTGAGCGAGAAATTTCTCTAGGAAAGACCTAGCGTCTTCTCTTGAAAGCCCACTGAATGTAAGTGTGCGAAAAAAACTCCCATTACCTGTCATGGGGGAGGTCTCTTCTTGCACTTGAGTCACCTTGCTCCCGATTGTCTGCAGCTGGTCCTTCAGGAGTTCCAGGGTTTTCTTCACTTCTTCCTTGAACTCAGCGTCTGTCATGGTGAGCTGGTTGGCTTTTTCTTTTTTTTCAAGCTGAAAATAACTTGACAGTTTACAGTTTATGTCTCCTTGGCTCAAATACCCGGATTCTCCACCATATGTTATGGCTGAATGTCAACTTGAGTTATCACTTTAGCAGTCGCTTGGCGTAGATTTTGATGAGAGGTCCAGGAAAGGCCATAACATTGATTTTGAGTTTCAAAGAGACCATAAAATAGAAGTTTATGGTCTGATTATAAATAAATGCAATACAACTTATGAGAGAGATCAGTTATCATCTAAAAATGCCAAAAACAGAATATAAAAGATATGAATAATCTAGGAAATGGAAAATGAATACTTTAGGGGCCAAATAACCAAACAAAACCAAACCAAACAGAGAGAAGAGCAAACATGAGGTTGTAAGATAATAAAATCTTGTATTGACGAGCCTTACAATACAATCTTTTCTCCGCAATACAACCCCAGGCTGACTGAAGAACAGCCAGCTCCTTGAGGTATTTATACCAGCCATACTTGGTCATGTGACCACATGCATCCAGTTTCTTTAATATGAAACAAAGAAGAAAATACTTAAATGGCCGAACTCTGACATGTTAGATATGCATATGAAAATATTTAAATGTGACTTTGTGTGTGTTTGCCAAAAAAAAGTTTTACACGTAGGCCTGAAACATGAACTTGTCTTTTGATTTGTATCACGTTCGCAAAGTTTGCCCTCTAACTGTGAAGGACAGATGTTCTATAAACTGGATACATGCTGTACAACTGGTTTACAATGTTTTTCAATGAACATTTTTATTTCCTTTTATTTACCATTTAATCTTCTATTTCTTGAATAAGATTGTTATTATTTTTAATCATAACAATAGGACACACATTTTTGTTTTGACTCAAAATTTTAGGTTATCTCAGTATCTGTAATTTTTTTGCGCGAAATATCGTTTTTGGCACCAAATTCATTTTTAGGCCCAGCTTATCATTTTTATCACTGCCATGCCCTGTCGCTATGTGGTAATGTGGTGTGGCAATACCAACATTGGCAACAGGACGGGCCGCAGGCCTGGCCTCCGAGCGGCATGGAACAGGTTTCCGGTCGACTTGAAGAAGCCTCCGATTACAATTTACAGTGTGCTATTTGCTATACAATTTGAAGACTCTATGTTTGCCGGTGGTATGATGAAGGATGCTGGGTTTCGACACCACATCGACATTTTCCTGGTGCTATGCCATTATAAGGTCCCTTTAAAGGGCAGGTCTCGAAAAAGCAGCTGCTGTCTATTTTTACCCATTTCTCATGAAAAACTTTGAATCGGAATCCGGGAAGCATACGAAGTCACTTGGCGAACTCGTTTCATTTAAGAAATGAGGGTCGATTTTGTGTGTGTTATGGCATAATGATGCGTACCCATTGGTAGCATGTAGCAAGGGAGTCACATCCAAAAATAGTATATGACTGTCCCAGTTTCGTTTTCGCAACTGATGTATGGAACATATCAACTGGTACCAATTGGGGTCAGGTGAATGTACAAAGGGAATCGCAGGTTGTTATTTATTGAAATGAGGTACTACAGGTTGCTATTTGCCTAACTTGCATAAATATCTACCTGCTATTTTCCTTTGCACATGATCACCGTTTGTGTTGTACAAACTTAACAGAAAAAAGGAAACAAACAAAAAAGTAAAGACATGCATACACGTATCAAAATATATTTTCACAAGATATGGAAATTGGAATGACACATTATTCCAGCTGCAGCGTATTTATCATGCACAGCAAGTGTCAAATGCTACACCATGGCCATTTGAATGCTTGTTTGGACTTGTTATAGAATAATTAACGCTGTGTCGCAAACGTGCCCAAGCTCCTGTCAGCAAAGGTCTGGAATTCTTTAACCAGTTATTTATTGGAACATGTCTGAGTCAGCAATAACGACAGCAGGGTAATGACCCTTGCAGAACCTGAAAAAAATGCAACGTATGTTCATCAGGCCATATTACCGAAGTGAATATGATTTTACTTTGCAAGTTAGTGTTATATCCAAATAATTCATCAAAAATCTATTCGCTGTTGTTTAAATGTATTCTGGTCATTTCATGAAAAATTTAAGTGTATGTTTCCGCCAGAAACATTGAACACAAACGTAGCTTTGGAACCAGCAGACGTATTGCTCATGTTATGGGCAGTGCAAGGCTTGGTGTTTTCAACTTTAGCGTCCTACTTATCATCACGCTGCACTCTTGGCACTTTATTTGATGTATGCAAAATTCCAGAAACACTTTGTAATTGGTTGTCACTTATTCTTTTATATGATGCTACAGCATCACTGCGGTGCCCCGTCTGATTCATGATAAGTTTGGTATTAACGTTGTTGTCGAACATTCTTGTAACTGTGGTAGCCCGTAAGTTGTGATTTGAATAGAATCCTTCGATTCCAGCTTCTTTTATCATTCCGCCTATCATTTGAGACAGGGCGTTATGGCCAAGGGGAACCTTTGAGAACCAAACAGTGCCCTGTGGTTTTAGCAGAGGCTTCAAACAGAATGCATTTTGGAGACTTTCTGTTGGGCATTTAGAAATATACAGTTGTAAAATTTTTACTGGGCATCTCTCGGGGCAGTCGTTTTCATATACTCTGGCAGTATGTTTCTGTAGTTTTCTATCCTTGATTCCACCATGATTTGTTTTACTGACAGAAGCTGTATACAGAATATATATTTTTTGCCAGCAGAGTCCTGACAAAACTGAAAATTCTGAGATCGCAGATCCCGGTGCTCCTGGCCTGCCCTCAATCCAAAATGAAGACCGATCATATTTGTATTTGTGTCTTTTTGCCCAGAACCACTTCCTAGTAGTCAATATCCTATTCCGCAGTTCGAACTCTTTACTCTCCATAAGCTAACCTGTCCCTGTCTAACCTGTATATATATGGAATTACTATTGTCTATATTGCACACGTTCCTCTGTAAAATTTTGACATAGGCTGTATCAGCCCAATTAAATTAAAGGGTCTTCAGCGGGTAACTACTCAACGTGTTTCGGAGCCTTTTACCCGTACACGTCTCTCTGAGTAGCGGCTCCTTGCCTAAGCTAAATATTCAGCAAAGACAACCCACATAAATGAATAAATATGAACGTGGCAATTGATGAATTAGCTAAATATGTGAAGTTTTGCTTGTAAATGCAGAGCTTCATATCAAAGAAGAATACCTGTCAAACAAACCATAATTACCAAATTTTCATAGTACAGGTTCAGATAAGAACAATTTGACTTACCCCTGAACCAAAATGTACCTTTTCTAGCTGGACAGCTTTTCCTAGTTAAACCATCCGCCAATGTTTAACTGAAGTGGAAACAAGCTGGGGCATTATATTCAGTCCCAGTGATTGTAAAATAAACAGTTGCAGCTTGACCACCTGTACAAACCAAGGAAAATCCTAACAAGGACTGCAACAATGTTCATCCTGTACCAGAGATGTAAAACAAACTCCATGATGACACCTACTCCTCAAACAATTAAGCTCTATTTAACTGCCAACCCTGAGTCAATGTGTCAACTTAATGTGTCAGGTTTGTGACACTTGAGAAAATACTGTCAATTTTGAGTAATTTTTTAATAGTGAGTAAATGTGCATTTAGGCATGTCAGAAAAGAATGGAGGTCATTAGCATTTATGCCAAAAACATGCTATCAAAACAATTTTTCTTAACAGGATTTTAAGTACAATTAGGCAAACATGCAACTGTCGTAGGCCGCTTCTTGCTACCTGTAGCCCCTGGGGGTTTACCTAACAGAAAACATGTAAGCCTAAAATGTCTGATAGTGAATATTAAAACAGAAAGATGCCAAAAGATAAAGTTAAGTAGCAAAACAGACAAGTCTAAAAACTGTAGATTATTGCAGCCAGACTTTCTAATAATCTTTGGATGTTAACAGTAGAATTATAGGGCAAGTCAGAAAAGAATGGAAGTCTTTTGTATTTATGTCAAAAGAATGCAATGAAAATATTAACCAGATATCAAGTACAATTAGGCAAGCTTGTAACTGTCGTAGGCCGCTTCTTGCTACCTGTAGCCCCTGGAGGTTTACCTAACAGAAAACAAGCTAGCCTAAAATGTCCGAAAGGTGAACGTTTAAACATAATGGTGTCAAAAGATGAAATTAAGTAGCAAAACAGGCAAGTCTAAAATCTCTAAAATTATTGAAGCCAAACTTTCTAACCATCTCGGGATATTTACAGCAAAATTTGTAGAAATATTTGATCAAAAGTACACCTTTGAATCCTCTTGACTCAAGTTTATTGTAAATAAATTTGGTTCTTGATGCAAAGTCCTGAAATTTAGAACAAATACGACCAAATCTCAAAATTTGTGACAAAAATGTATTATATCCAATAGTATCGGAAATATTACTGTCCGGGAAAGGATAATTAACTACTTCAAAGTTAAACTCATCTATTTTGTGATAGACTTTAATACAAAACCTGTCATTAGTGACCTGAATATCCAAGTCCAAAAATACATCTCTGAAACCATCTGAATTGTTACCCTCCAAAGGGATATCTTTTGGGTAAATTTCTTTAGCAATTTCATTGAAATTTTGTACATTTACACAAGCAATGTCATCAATATATCTTGCATTGTTTGATAATTTTGTAGCCATTTGAAAGTCCTTTTTCATCAATTTATTCATATACTTAAATTCAAGCCAGGTTAAATATAAATCTGCCAGTAAAGGGGAGCAGTTGCTACCCATTGGAATGCCTTTTATTTGTTGAAAAACCAGTGGTCCGCATTGAACAAAAGTATTATCCAAGAGAAATTTTATAGCATCTATCAAAGTTTCAACAGTGTAAGATTTAACGTTACTTTTTGAATATTTATTGTGTGACCAGTATGCTTTCTTTGTATATGAATTAATATTTATGTATGGTTTACCATTATGTTTAAACATTTTGCTAATTAATTCTGAAAGTGAACTTTTGACTTCATCTATGGGTAGATTTGTGTACAGTGTAGAAAAATCAAAACATTTGATATTTTTTGCCTTTACATCTTTGATTTTAGATACAAACTCGGAAGAATTGTTAATACTCCAAAAACAATTTATTTCACAGTTTCTAGAAATTGCATTACAGTATTTACGAAAATGATTCCTAATTGCAGTCAAACACAATGTTACTTCTTTTGATAATTGCTTTGTAGTACATTTTGAAGCACCAGCTATGAATCTAGATTTAAAAGGGTTTTTATGTAATTTGGGTATCCAGAACAAAAGTGGAATAGAGGAGTCCTCTTCAGAAATTTTGATATTAAAATTCCTTTTCATCTCATCTTTATGTGCATCAATCAAATTGTCAATGGATTGTTTGTGTAATTTATAAACGTCATTTCCTCTTATGTCTGAAATATTGTTTATACCAAGTTCCTTTTTCAAAACATCCAGATAATATTTTTTGCAGATGATCCCAAAATTGTTACCTGCCTTATCTATGTTAGTGACTACAAATCTATCTTGTAGTTCTTTGACTGCTTTAGAAACTTTAGGCTGTTTTAGATTAACCGTATCCAAAAGCTGTTCTGGGTCAATGGGTTCTTGATCACCAAACCTTTCTGCAAAAGTCAAGGATTTTTTTTTTCTTTTTATTACACGTATGCCTACACTGCAACCTCCAAAATCGATTATGTAAAATATTAATTTTTTCACCTGAAAGTGCTGAATACGGGTTGCACTCCCGGGGGGACGGAGGGGGGGAGGGATGCGGGTTACTGCCCAAGGTTGTTTTTCGCGGGCGAAGTGTGTGGACGGAGGGGGGGGGGGGCTGATGGCGGCTCCCACTTGCACTTTTTTCACAAAAATGGCACATTACTTTATTGGTAATACTAACATTTTAGGCAAAATGTTGAAAAATCGGGGTAAAACGTGTCAAAAGTGTTCTCGCTAGAAATTTTGAACTTCAACTCTTGCACTGAAGGCTGGATGTCGAGCTTTGTCCGTCATAATAGTCCATTACACATTATCTACCGTTCCATATTTAATATATTTCCAGCATATGGTTACATATGCTGTAAAATATTTTAGCTCAGGATTGATGACTTCGAGTGCACAAAGCCCCTTTACGGAAAATGACGCAATGTGTAACCTTCAGCACAAAAATCACCTTGATTTCCGCCAAAATGGGGATTTTTCTTAATGAATTTGACTGAAAACGGGGCTTTTGTCCCTGGGTGCACTCTCACAAGAGTTTTAACTATTTCAACGCCAAATGCGACTGTAGTTGAATTGATGTAGTTTGAGTTTGAATATGAAGAGGACAACACCAGATTTGAATTCCCAGTAAAAAAAACTTTCATTCAAGTACCAGCACGCCTGTAGTTCCACAGAACATACATAAGAGTGACCGAGGTCAACAGTTTCCCTCGGCGTGATTTGTGAACGCGTGCAAATTGCACCGAGAAAAGCTGTTGACTGTCCAAAACTTGACAGTGAAAGAGTTAGGGCGCTTCTTCGCCAGGAGACAGAAAGTCACTCTTCAGGCAAGCACGTGCGCATTCGGAGACGCATCGGGGATTATTCTGAAGGACTTGTTTACACAAATACAGGGGTGGCATTCCCATCTTTATTTGGCAGTTTATGCCACTTATTGTCAACATGCCCCATCCCGTTAATCAATCAATCCATCAATTAAGAGCATCTATATATATATATATATATATATATATATATATATATATATATATATATATATATATATATATATATATATATATATATATATATATATATATATATATATATGGGGGGGTTACTTCCTCAGATTTTTGGTAGGGCTGTGCGGGTCGAAACCTCTGAAAACCACCCTTCATTAGGGCACTTTTTGACCAAAAATAGTACCTTAGTTAGGGGCTTTTCAGGAAAATAGTGACAATTTTGGCTAAAAAATTGGTATGAAAGTGCTCCTGTGCAAAAATTTTGACCTTGATTAGGGAAAACTGACGTAATTTGCGGCTATCTGAGCCAAAATTTACCCTTGTTTAAGGCATTTTCAGCGAAAATTTGGACCTTTGTTAGGGAAATTTGGCTGGAAAAGTGACCCTTCAGAGCGGCACATACCTATTATGGTCACCCATGGGAGTGGCCCCCGGGATATATATATATATATATATATATATATTTATATATATATATATATATATATATATATATATATATATATATATATATATATATATATATATATATATATATATAAAGCGACTTCACTAAGATTCAAGATGTCAACGAGCGCTTTTTATTTATTTATTTATTTATTTATTTATTTATTTATTTATCTATTTATTTATCTATTTATTTATTTATCTATTTATTTATTTATTTTTTTTTTTTTTTTTTTTGGAGGGGAGAGGAGCGTAATTTTGCAGTTTCGAAAAAGAGCCCCTGTATCTTGGGTACGTAGGTTTTAATGCATATTATGAAGTTAGACAAATGGCAGGGCAAGAAACACCCGTAAACAGGTACTCACCATAAGAAAGAGGTTTGCGCGAAGAAATCACATAAGGTCTATCCTTTTTTTACCATATCCCGGATGTCCTCCGGGTCCGCTAATGCGTTTTGCAGGTCTTGATAAGAAATTTTTAGATCGTCAGCAACTGCAATTTCTGTATCCAAATATTCACATATTTGTGAAAGCTGAAAGTCACATTGGTCATCTTCGTGCAGCTGTCTCAAATTAATGTCACTGAATTCCAACTGACTTGAAATATTGGCCTCCACATATTCACACATTTGTGAAAGTTTACAGTCATCTTCGTCATTTTGTAGTAGTTGACTTAAATTAGCGTCATTAACTTCAAGTTGGCTAGCAATAGTAGGGTCCATGGTAAATTCCGATGATAGCAGACCTCAGAGCTGACATGAACCTGAAGCACACACCACACCTTTCTGGGGCTCAATGACTTCACTTTTGACTTCACCACAGTCAGAATTATAATGTTATGTAAGAAGGTGAAGTGACCATGTAGCAATGACAGATCAAACCAGTTTTGAAAACAAATGAAACTGTGACTGTAATATACTATGTGGGGCATTGACTTCCAGCCTCGGAATCCACTAAAATAGCAACCTCGCCCTATCGGGCTCGGTTGCTATTACAGTGAATTCCTCGCCTGCCAGTCACTACCCCTCACGTAAAGCAGTGAATTATGACGTTTGTGATAATTGGCTACATGCCCGCTGAACTAGCGGTGTGATCACCGAGTACTTTTACAATGAAAGACTTAAAAACAATAATACATTCTCATACATATGTGATCGGTGCTCGTTAAAAACACTGCCATTTAGTGAATTTGACTTTGACTCCAACATAGAGCCTCATACTGGTGTTATGATCAAAAATAATAACAATCTTATTTCAAGAAATAGAAGATTAAATGGTAAATAAAAGGAAATAAAAATGTTCATTGAAAAACATTGTAAACCAGTTGTACAGCATGTATCCAGTTTATAGAACATCTGTCCTTCACAGTTAGGGGGCAAACTTTCCAAACGTGATACAAATCATAAGACAAGTTCATGTTTCAGGCCTACGTGTAAAACTTTTTGGCAAACACACACAGTCACATTTAAATATTTTCATATGCATATCTAAAATGTCAGAGTTCGGCCATTTAAGTATTTTCTTCTTTATTTCATATTAGAGAAACTGGATGCAGGTGGTCACATGACCAAGTATGGCTGGTATAAATATCTCAAGGGGCTGGCTGTTCTTCAGCCAGCCTGGGGTTGTATTGCGGAGAAAAGATTGTATTGTAAGGCTCGTCAATACAAGATTTTATTATCTTACAACCTCATGTTTGCTCTTCTCTCTGTTTGGTTTTGTTTTGTTTGGTTATTTGGCCCCTAAAGTATTCATTTTCCATTTTCTAAATTATTCACATCTTTTATATTCTGTAATATGGCATTTTTAGATGATAACTGATCTCTATCATAAGTTGTGTTGCATTTATATTTATAATCAAACCATAAACTTCTATTTTATGGTCTCTTTGAAACTCAAAATCAATGTTATGGCCTTTCCTGTACCTCTCATCAAAATCTACGCCAAGCGACTGCTCAAGTGATAACTCAAGTTGACATTCAGCCATAACACTGGACCAGATGCTGATAATGTCGACCAGAGAACTCCTGGGGATGCACACACAACTGAGTCAATAACCAAAGGTGAACACTATGAATGCTTTACTCGCAAAGGCCTGCACTTTATTCACTTGAATGTGCGATCATTGTTACCCAAACTCTCTGAGATATTAAGCTGCTTGCTAGTAAAACTAATGCAGCTGTTACCGGAATTACGGAAACATGGCTGGACAATTCTGCAATGATGTGAAGTAAATATTCAAGGTTATTGCCTATTGCGTAATGACCGAACCAGTCATAGTGGCGGTGTATGTGCTTATATCAGGAGTGACATAGCTTTTAATATCAGAGAAGATTCACTCACTGGGGACATGGAATCTAGACTATATGGTTTGAGTTACTTTTACCAAAGACAAAACCCTTCATTACAGGAATATGCTACAGACCACCCAAAGACAATAATTTTCTATCTCATCTTGAACAGACATTATCTTTGATGAAGTCTGATTGTGAACTATATATTTTAGGTGACTTTAATATATGTTTCTCTAGAAACAATTCTGGTATATATAAGAAATATACAGACATTCTTAACCTTTTCAACTGTAAACAGTTGATAGATTCCCCAACCAGAATCACAGATACATCAGAGACTATATTAGATCACATCATTAGTAACAGCTCGGATAAAATATGTCAACATGGCACCATTAATATTGGACTGAGTGATCACTCATTAGTATACTGCACTCGAAAAACTGTCAGAGGTCAAATTAATCAACATAATAATGTCATGATTCGTTCTATGAAGCATTACTCAAAGGAACTCTTAGAAGAAAAGCTTGCCGAAGTAGATTGGAAATCAGTTACAGACTGCACTTGTGTAGAACTAGCATGGAATGCTTTCAAAGTCATTTTTGAAAAATAATAGCTGAAATTGCTCCTTTGAAGGAAGTTCGGGTAGAAGCTAGGACAGAACCTTGGATGACAAATGAAATACTTGAACATATGTCTCTAAGAGACCATTTCTTGTATCTTTCAAAGAAAAAGACTGGTGACAGTACACCTACAATAGACAGAAAAGAAGCTTACAAAGAATATTGTAAGTATCGCAATAAAGTGCAGAGAGAAATTGGTAAAGCGAAACCTGAATACATTAGTAGTAAAATTGATGAAAATAAGAATAACCCCAAAAAACTATGGCATTGTTTGAAATCCCTTGGATATAGCAACAAATCAAAAGCCCAGTCAAAAGTTATCTTAAAAGTAGATGGTCAAATGTGTTACGATCCCACCGAAGTTGCAAATCATTTTAATCAATTCTATACATCTGTTGCTGAAACTCTGGTATCCCAACTCCCCCCCCCTCCCCATCAAATAAATTTAGTACCAACACCCCCTCCTTTAAAGAATATTATAGACAAGTTGCCCCTAAAAAATTTAAACTTCAGACATTAGAAGAAGACTTTATTTCCAAAGAGCTAAAACAATTAAACCCTTTCAAGAGTACAGGCTTGGATAACATTCCGTCTAGATTCTTGAAAGATGGTGCAGAAAAATCAAAAGGGCCAATTACACACATCGTTAATACATCTATTTCTACCAATACAGTCCCTGAAGACTTTAAAGCTGCCAGAGTCAAGCCATTATACAAAAAGAATGACAAGTTGGAGGCAGGGAACTATAGACCTGTAAGTATTCTAGCTGCTGTCTCCAAAATCATGGAGAGAGCAGTTTATACTCAACTGGAGTCCCACCTAACCAACAACAATCTATTGTATGATTATCAGTCAGGTTTTAGAGGCACCTACTCCACGGACACCTGTCTTATCCACCTCACTGACTATATTCGCTCAGAATTTTCAAAAGGAAACTATGTAGGCATGCTCCTACTAGATTTACAGAAAGCTTTTCACATGGTAGACCATAACATCTTGTGTCAAAAACTACATAACATGAGTGTTGAGTCTACAGAATGGTTTCAATCTTATCTAAATTCACGTAAACAAAAAGTATCAGTTGGAGGAGTTGAATCGGTGCCTCTACCTATTACTTGCGGTGTTCCCCAAGGAAGTATCCTGGGCCCGCTCCTCTTCCTGTGTTACATGAACGATATGCCTATCAGTGTCAACTGTAAGCTACTATTGTGTGCTGATGATAGCGCTCTCCTTGTTTCTGGAAAATACCCTTTTGCAATAGCACAGAGCTTGACAACAGACCTTAACTCTTGCTATCAATGGCTCACTGATAACAAATTGTCTCTTTACCTGGGGAAAACTGAGTCTATGCTGTTGGGTTCCAAAGGTAAACTGAAAAAAGCCCAAAACTTCAGTGTCTCCTGCAATAACGTCAACATCAAAAATACCAAATCAGTCTCTTATTAAGGCTCTATTTTGGATGATACTCTTTCAGGCAAACCTATGGTTAACAACATCATCAAAAAATCAAATTCTCGACTAAAATTCCCGTACAGACATGACCCTCACTAAGTAAACAGGCCAGAAAAACATTGTCTACAGCACTAATACAGTGTCATTTTGATTATTTCTATTCCTCTTGGTTTTTTGGCCTAAATAAAAATCTAAAAAGGGAACTTCAAATCATGCAAAACAAGATAGCCAGATTCATTCTAAATAAAGGTCCCAGAGAACACATAGTTCAAACGGAACTCAACAGCATAGGCTTACTAGACGTGGAAGACAGAGTGAAAAAAAACTTAAAATCAATCATGTATTTAGAATTGCTAATAATACTGCCCCAGCCTACATGACTCACAAGTTTTCCAAAATTTCAGAAAATCACCACCATAACAGTAGGAATCACGAGCACAATTTCTTTGTCCCCACCATAACCAAAACTTTTGAATCTTCAACTTTTTACTATACAGCTATCACAGAATGGAGCAAACATCCCTCATATGTAAAAGCAATAACCAACAAATCAGGATTTAAACTAAACTTGAAGAAACACTTAGCCTCAAAAGCCTTTTAAAGAGAAAATGATGAATTTGTGTATTGATTCCTGCCAAATTATAAGTGCTCTCTAGAGAGCTAATAGATACACACTTGCGTATTACTGTGATCCCTAATTTAATCACCTTTACCAAAATGTTCTTACTTTTATACCAAGAAAGATATATTTTATTTAAAGTATTTAATTTTTAATGTGCACATTTATATTCTTATACAAGGGACCCAATGGAAATAAGCAAGGGTTTTTATCCAGCTTTCTTTGGCTATCCTGGTGCTGGCCAATTTTATAATTTATTTAAGAGTGATCTATTTTATCGTGCATTTTATGTACCTTGTGCTGCAATGTTCTTTATGTGACAACATTATGTGTATATTTTATTTATTTCAAACGTGACATTGTCTTGTGTGCTGTGGATAACTACCTCTTATGTTCTTTTTAGTCATGTTACACTGTGATATTACTTTTGATTTTATTTCGATGTATTATGATTTTATGTAACCTGGCTTGCACCAAATCAAATCAAATCAAATCATAGAATTGTATTGATAGTTTGTGAATTCTTTTGATCCTTGTAACTTGTATTGGATACTGTTGAGATCTGTTATCGATCTGTGTCTATGAATTGATATTGGAACTGATATTTTGTGAATGAATTTGCCTTGTATTTTGTGAATTGTGCTGCGTTTGATTGATTGATATTTTTGGATGTGTCATAGTAGAGATCTGATCTCCACTGTGATTGTGTACTGATTATAGGATTGAATAATTGTGTCTGAATTTTGATTGCACATATGTGTTAGGTGGATCTGCTCCAACCTGACATTAAATAAGTGACTTTCAAAAAGATTTTTGACAACTGTAGGCCGTTTTCTAGATTTTAAAAATTCTGATCTGAAAAGGTCAGGGTGACCTGAACTAAGTGACACTGTAACCCTTTGTTCACTTTAAATTTTTCCCGCTATTTTCAACTGACAGCATTGTGAGTTGTTTTGATTTTCATAAATTTCCAAACATTTTGTGAATGGAATTTTGATTTCTTTTTTATTTAAATTCCAAATTTTTCCACATTTGTAACGTTGGATTTTTTTTTATCAAATTTAGGAAATTTGGACTTTGGTAATATTTCTTAAAAGATTTTGAGTGGGAAGTAGCAAGGATATGTTTCACTGATCATTGGTTTATTTTGCATTTAACCAGTGATCTTAAATCCAAATTTTGTGAGAATCAAGTGTGTGAGTGGGAAGTTGAAATATACATCAACACATTGTGTCAGCCTGGTGTTACACATTACTTCCCAGCCCACAATATTGCATACCTGCACATTTGTCGCACCACACGGTGTTAGCCCTGTGTTAATTTATTCCCCCGCTCGTGTCTTGAAATATTAGCATAGGAACAAGGAGCCTATTCCAAATTAATTATATATTCAAAATTTGATTGTTTCTTATTTGGAAATTAGTCAGTTGAAATTTATTAAAAGAGTAATTCAAGATGTGTCCTATTAATATACATACAGCACAAGCCAAGGCATTGACAGTATTGCCTGGAATAGAAATAACTTTGTTGACATATACCATTTACATGGTGTCGTCAAAAGACATACATACACATCACAAAGACAAATAAACCCTTACAATTATTAAACAATCCCCTAGCATGGGGGTATACATGAACAATCAATATATCTACACACTACTACCTAAAGAATTGCGGGTGCTCCTGCCACTGCTGTTTTAGTGACCCATGAACTCGTGTAGCCTGGTATTGGTAATGCTAAGGCCCAACAGATCGTGGATTTACTCGTACTCAAGTTGCAGCTCTTAAACTGAATTGGGTTAAACGTCTGAACAGTGATAATAACGCTAAACGGAAAGCTGTGTTACAACATTTTGTGCCTGATATTGAGATTAAAGATTTATTTCTAAGTAGGTGTCATATACATACAATCAATCTTAAAGCTTTACCTCTCTTTTATATGGACGTACTTGATGCCTGGAAGAACTATCAAAGTATTTTTGAACCAATAACTGTTCAAGATATATGCAATGAATTTCTATGGTTTAATCCTTTCATTATTATAGAGAAGAAAACTGTGTTTTATAAACACTGGTACAGACTGGGAATCAAATTCATTGGTGATATCATTAATACTGATGGGACATTTCTAACTGAAGATGAGTTGTATAGAAAATATAATTTAAGAACAAATTTTTTGGAATATCTAGCATTGCGGCTGTCAATACCTGGTCATTGGAAACATATATTATCTAACAATAGAATTAGAAACACAAGACCATCAGATGTTCCTATCTTTAGAATAAAAGGTAAATTGAAATTAGTCAGTGAGATTGGTTGCAAAGAGTTTTACTGGAGTCTAATAGATTTTATCATGAATGACTTACCTACTTGTATAAATACATGGCAAGAAAAGTTAAATTTCGAATCTTCAGAATGGCACAAAATTTTCAGTCTTTCATATAAAAGCACCGTGGAAAGTAAGATTCAAGCATTCCAATTTTCTCTGCTACATGGTTTCGTGGTGCACAATTCAAAGTTGTTTAAGATGGGCTTAGTGGATTCTGAGTCATGTGATCACTGTGCCAATAAGGACACAATTATTCATCGTTTTTGGGATTGTCATAAAATTCAGGAATTTTGGACTAGTTTTCAAGATTGGTGGAATCTCATTCATCCATTTAATACAATATCACTGTCAGCAGAATTAGTTATTTTTGGTTATTTCTTTTCACCAAGTAAGTACTCTCTGAATAACTGTCTCCTGTTGGCAAAATTTTTCATTCATCGAGAATTATGTTAAAAACAAAATATTTCATTTGTAGCATTTTTGAATTTTTTGAAATATAAAATAGTAACTGAGGAACACATTTTATACTGTCAAGGTAAACAGGAACTATTTGTGAGCAGGTGGTCCAGTATTGTGAACTTGGTTTGATTAGATTATTTTATACATTGACAGGACTGTCTGTGTTCTTTTGTAGATTCAGGTGTAGCTAAATTTATATATGTACACTCTGTTACATGATCTTTGATTGCCAAAATATATGTAAAATTTTGTCAATCACACATGCTGTAATGTATCTATATGGTGTCTGAATTCTCTTCATTCCATGCCCATAATTGTAATGTAATTTGTATGAAAAATCAATAAAGAACAAATTAAAAAAAAAAAAAAATCGTGGATTTACGCGAGGACATGAAAACAGATGGGGAGCTTCTGACTTATGATCAACTTGTACCAGCAGGTATTTTGCCCAAGGAATCCTGGGATAGGATGTTGGATAATGGTCAGATCTGCTTCGACAACCCAGTAGAGTATGCGGCGACCTAAGCTGAAGCTCGACCCAGTGCAGCTGTGACACAGGACATGTTTCCACAGTACATGCAGCAGATGTCACTGCAGCTACAAGGGATGCAGCAGAGTTTGCAGCAGAGTATGCAGCAAAGCCTGCAGCAAGTCAATCAACGTATCCTGGATCTGGAGAACAGAACACTGCAACCAGCATCCATGACGGCGATTTGGACTTCCACTCCCAGACAGCCGGATCAAAACGTGACGATGACGCTGAATGAACCCCCGGCAGTAACAAGGACTGCTTTTCCTGCTACAGTACAAGCAACAGGTAACCAAGGAACGGCCACAGTAAGTCAAACAGTTTCACAGGGAATTATGACTGCTAAGGTGCATCCATCATTGGTGCCTGTTTTGCACGTTCCTGTATCCCAGGTCCCAAGTTCACAAGGTCCGGGTCAGCTTCCAGGTCAAGCACCCAGTATGCTTCAAGCACCTGGTATGCTTCAAGCCCCGAGTATGATCCAAGCACCATACCCAGGCCAAGCCCCAAGTATGTTCCAAGCACCATACCAAGGTCAAGCATACCACCAGCAAAGTCAAGGTCAAGTACCTTACCAAGGTTATGGTCCAGCATCATACCAGCCACAGGTGCAAGCCCCAAGTATGCAAGCATACATCACCCAGACTAGACCACCAGTCTCCTTGGGAATACAGCCAGAAGGGTGGTATTTTTCAATGCCACTGGAGCCCCCTGGTGATGCCACCAAGAGGATTCAACGTACCCCCACCAAAATTAAGCCAAGGTCAACAAGAGACAACAAGGGTCGACACAGGTCGTAGACCTTTACAGCCATCTTTTTATGGAATACCATGGGCAGTTTTGATGTCCCATCACAATGGTACACCAGTTCAAGGAGGTTCATCAGACACTGACATTCGACGCCTACCACCGCCCGTGTTGCAGTTAGATTTAGTCTTGCCTGTGGTACAGCATAATGTAGGGCAAGCGGCCCAACATGTACCTGTACCTAGCCTTCAAGGTCAACCACATGTTCAAGGTCAACCACATGTTCCAGCTCAGCCGCATGGTTATGGTCAACCACAAGGTCAAAGTCAGCCATACATTCAAGGTCAACCCCAAGTTCAAGGTCAGCCACCAAGGTATGATCAACAACAACAGGTCCAAGGTCAACCATACTTTCAAGGTCAACCACAACCCCAGATACAAGTACAGCCTCATTTCCAGCCTCAAGGTCAAGCTCAAGGTCAGCAGGCTTACTACAACATGGCTGCACCTGCAGCAGCACCGATGAATGCTGTGCCGCCAGCCCCATACCATGTGGGACAACCTGTCGTCCGCCCTCCATATCCAGGTCAAGTTTAGCCTTTTCTTCCACAGAACCATGGAAGGAATAATCAACGAGAACCACCTCCACCCAAGATGGCCACGTACAATGGGAAACAAGACTGGAGGCCATTTATTCTTCAGTGTAACAAGAGAGCTGATAGGTATAGGTGGAATGATGAAGACAAGTTGGACCAGCTAACAGACAGTTTGCGAGGGAAGGCTCTAGACTTCTTTGGAAGTTTGGATGAAAGGGTGACTTCCAGGAATTATGCAACAAGATGGATCACAGATTTGGCCGCAAAGATCCACCTGCCAGGATACTGAGACAGCTGTCAACTCTCAAATAGAAAGCCAGTGAGTCTCTGGAAGAGTACGCTGAGAGGGCACAGAAGTTGGCGTTGGTTAGCTATCCAGATGCCAATGGACCTGCTCTGGCCATAGTAGGTAATATGGCCATGGAGGCATTACTGAAAGGGTGCACACACCAGAGCACAGCATTGCAGGTCATGAACAAAGAACCACCTGACCTGGAGACGGCTCTACATCAGATGAAGCTGCATGAGCAGAACTTTGAAATGTTTGGCAGGAAGTCTGTAAAACAGGTGTCTTTTGCTGACGATGAAGAGGAGTACAGTATAAGAGCTACCTCTACAGATGTAAGAGCCCAGAAGCCTCTGGAAGAAAGGGTTGCTGCTGTGATGGAGAAGCCTATCTCAATGGTAGTTAAATCTGGCATTGAAGGTGGGATAAAGGGTATGGCAGAGCTTCTCAAAAATGACTTGGGAGCAATGCCACAGAACCGGTTTCCCCAGAACTCCGGAAGTCCAGCGAGGTCACCCAGAGCTGAAGGCAATAAGACACCACCTAAAGAAAGAGGTGCTTGTTTTAAGTGTGGAGACACTTCTCACTTTGCTTAAGAGTGCCCCAATAGGTCACCAGGTCCCCCTAAAGCATCTCCCCAGAAAACTTCTCCAAGACAGCACGAAGTTAAACAAGAACGGGTTGTAGGTCCTGGCCACCAAGCAACCCCGACTAGGAGCCTGGGCCAGGTGCACAGTCTACATAGTTATGTAAATAGTTCTCTGCTAAGAGAAGTGGTTTATAGAAAAACTCAAGGCTACAACATCATTATACCTGCCGCTGTAAACTTCTGTAGTGCCAAAGCAGTGGTGGACACTGCTGCCCAAGTGACAGTAATAAATAAGGAATTGGCAAGAAAAATCAACCTAGATTTCAAGAACCTACAAGAAAGTCCTCTGAAAGGTGCCTCAAAAGAAAGCAAGATGAATGTATATCATGCCAAAGATGTGCGAATCACAGTAGGGATGAAGACCTATCCATGTGATGTCTATGTGGCTACCATCACCGATGAAGTCATTTTGGGACTAGCCTTCCTAATAGCTCATGATTGTATTGTGAATTTGAAAAACAATACTGTTATGATTGATGGCAATATCATACCAGCTATACTTTGCCATAATGGGGAGTCCCAGCATGCTGTGCAGGTGATACTGGGTCATTGACTTGTGGTCCCACCACATAGTCTTATGCACAGCATAGTCACTATAAAGAATGTACAAGAGGGAGATTATATCATTACTCCAATTCCAGTCAAGCCAGACTTGGTGTGTCCATCAGTCCTTGTTCAAGGCCGAGGTTTAGTGCCCATAGTGTTGGTCAACCTCAGTGACCGATACATTACTGTCAAGTCTGGTGGAGTAGTTGGCAGTGCTGTGCAGTTGGATAAAATTTTATACAATTTAAATCCAGCTGATCATCTTTTGAGTGACAAGTTGGCGCAAGAGCCAGATAGTCATTCAAATTCTGATGTTAGGCCTACTGAACAATGTTCGTCTAAAAGGGCGGATATTTGTTCTTTTAACCAACCAAATGATGACCATGAGGAAGGGAATCCTGCAATGGTGGATATCTCTTCCTCTGAAGATACCAAGAGAGATGAAAGTTCATCGAATATGATACAAGCCAGCGACACTAATGATGACTCTTCATTACAGGTTCAGCGGGTTGAATGTTTGTCTGCATTGACGGATAACTCTCAAACTGTGAAAAGTACCTGTGATAGGGGGAAATCAGGGTTTGTCCAATATGACGGATACTCATTTCTCCAACAGTCACACAGTAAGAAGTCTGAGTTCAGAAACATCAACTGATTGTGAACACAACAGTGAAGTACCAGAACATCTGCAGACACTATTGTAATGATCTGGAAACAACTTGACGTCAGAAGAAAAAAGGTGTGTAGCCAACCTACTCAGTGAATATTCTGACATCTTTTCCATGAGTGACCTGGAGTTAGGTTGTTTTACTGATGGGACACACAAGATAGACACTCAAGGAGCCAAACCCATCAAACAACACATGAGATGGGTACCCTTGGGGTTTGAAAAAGAAGAGAACCATCTGAAACAGATGTTAGACATTGGTGTAATACAACCTTCATGTTCTGATTGGGCTTCAGCACCAGTTTCAGTACGGAAGCAGGATGGTGGGCTTGGCTGGTGTATAGACTATCGTGAGTTAAACAAAGTGACAGTTAAGGATACCTACCCTCTACCATTGATAGAAGAATGTCTAGACACTCTAGGGAGTAATATGTACTACCCGTCCTTAGATATGGCCAGTTCATACTGGCAAATACCTATAGAGGCAGCAGACTGTCACAAGACTGCATTTATAACTAAGTACGGTCTCTTTGAACATCATCAAATGGCCTTCGGACTCTGTAATGCTCCAGTGATATTCATGAGAGCTATGAATTTAGTGCTTTGTGGATTAACCTGGTTGAGCGTTTTAGCATTTCTTGATGACATGCTGATCCTGGGTAAATCTTTCTCCAGCCATCTTAAAAATCTGAGGGAAGTGTTCCAGAGGTTTCGTCAGAATGAGATCAAGTTGAAATGGAACAAATGCTCACTTTTCCAGAAAGAAGTAAAGTTCCCGGGAAAGATTGTGTCCAAAGATGGCATTGCAGTTGATCCAGACAAAATTAAGGCGATACAGTCATGGCCAGTGCCTCAGAACACCAAAGAGGTGGAATCATTCTTGGGATTTGTGAATTACCATACAAAACACATCCCAGAATTTGCCCATATGGCCAGTTGTCTTTATGGACTGACTGGACCTAAAAATAAGTTTGTCTGGGAGGAAAAACATCAAGAAGCCTTTGAAAAGCTCAAATCAACTCTGACAACAGCTCCTGTTCTTGCTTTCCCAGAGAAGGAGGGTGTATTTGTCCTGGATTGTGATGTGTTGAGTACAGCGATCACGGCCGAGCTCTCCCAGCTTCAGGATGGGAAATTAAGGGTGATATCATATGGGAGTCCGTCATTGACCCCAGTACAAAGGAAATATTGTACCACCAGAAAGGAACTTCTAGCCATTGTCCTTTTCACCAGACAGTACAGGCATTACTTGCTTGGTCGGGAGTTCATAACAAGAACCGATCATCTCACCTGGTTGATGCACTTCAAGTACATCGAAGGCCAATTAGCCAGATGGCTAGAAGAATTGAGCCAATATGATATGGACATCATCCACAGAGCAGGAAAGAAACATCTGAATGAACATTTTTTTAGCTGATTCCCTGATAGAGAAACGTTCTGTAATTGTTACCAGGCATGAGTTTCAGCAGACCAACTTCCATGCGGCGGTTGCAAATACTGTACTCGTGCGCATAATCAGTGGAGCCGGTTTGAAGAGGAAGTGGATAATGTGCTGCCCCTTTCCCTCAAAGCACTCTCCACAGAAACAGAGACTAGAGACACAGAGCTCACAGTTGACTGGTTGGATAAATATTCCTATCAGGAACTGCGGGATTACCAAATAAAAGATTAAGATCTTTCTCCAGTAATTTCCTGGTTACAGAATGACGAAATCCCAACATCTGGTACGCTTAACCTTCATAGTCCTTCGGTCAAGCATCTTTGGATGTGTAAGAGCCAGTTAACAGTGGAAAATGGAGTTTTGTACTACAGATGGGAGGACGCCATTCCCAGGAAGTGTCTGGTAGTGCCAAGATCCCTGAAGGAGAAAGTACTGAAGTTCTGTCATGATGTTCGGTTGGCTGGACATTTGGGACAAACTAAGACACTGCAACTTCTGAAACACAGCTTCTTTTGGCATAAAATGGGTCTCAATAGCAAGATCTATGTGGAATCTTGTGCCACATGTAGTATCAATAAGAAGCCCAAAACATGGCCCAAGGCAGGTTTGGGGAAATACCATGCTGGTGCCCCCATGGAGAGGGTACATATTGATATTTTTGGCCCATTTACACCCAGTTTGAGTGGGAACATTTACATCCTGATGCTCGCTGATCATTCACCAAATGGATCGAGTGCTACCCGCTACCCAATCAGACTGCAGAGTAAATTGTAAGCAAGATTGTGGATAAATTCATCGCCAGATTTGGTTGCCCTCTACAAATACACAGTGACCAAGGGAAAAACGTGGACGGAAATCTTATCCATGGCATCTGTGATTTGCTTGAAGTCACTAAAACCAGAACTACCCCTTATCGACCACAGGGTAATGGACAAGTTGAGAGGTACAACCGGCTACTCTTGCAGATGATACGCTGTTGTGGTCAAGGGTCCAACAAGAACTGGGACAAACCACTACCACAGTTAGCTGCTGCAATAAGAGCTACGCCCAACAGAAGTACAAGTTTGTCTGCAAATCTTATGATGTTGGGCAGGGAAGTATTTTCCCATACAGATTTTATATTTAGACTTGTGGAGGAGAATGGTGATAAGGAAACTCCAGCATACCTGAAACAACTCCTAGACTCCCTCTCCAAGACTCCCCATATTGCTCGGAAACATCTCAGGGTTGCACAAGAGAGACAGAAGAAGATGTTTTGAGGGATTTATTTGCAGAGACATAATCTCCTGGAGAAGATCAGACAAGTGATCATGGCAGTGACCCATCTGGGGAAGCTGTGATAGATCAATCTGCTATTCAGAGCACTGAGAATCAGGTAGATGCTCAAAACAGTGACCCACTAGGGGTAACTGTAGGTCATTCATCTCCTGAAACAGAAGAACAGCTGTCTGAAGAAGAATTCCTGGCTGGCACAGATCAGATTATTACCAGCACTCCAACTTCCAGGGAGACGGATGTGGTGCAAGAACCAGTAGTCCCTTCACCCTGAAGGACCAGAGGAGGCAGAACAGTAGCTCATCCTGCCTACTTGCAATAGTATGATCTTGGCTAGGTACAGGGTTAGATTTGTTCTGACCTGATGAGTCAGAAAAACCTCTATGTTATCCAAGAAATCATCCATTAGATGACTAGATGTAAATTTTGTAAATAAAATAAATGGCTTTCTATGGCCGACTATTGTTTATATTTTTTCATGATTAACCTGATCCAATCTGGTTAATTATCCAAATTTTATTTAAGATGGGTGGTCTAACTAGGCCTATCTGTAGCGATAGATGGGACATCATTGTGAATAAATCCTGTCTATATTTTTTAAAATGGCAGAACCTGTAGATACCTCAACAGAGAAGAATGACTGGCCTGAAGAATGGTACATACTAGATGTATGGGAAGATGAAGAGGAGAATATAGAAAGTAATAGAAGGGTGTTGCCAAGTGATGAAGGGAACCTTCAGGCTACTGTCCCTTATACGGGACCGGAGGTTGACGGCAAAGTGGATGAAGATGTTCTCACCAAGCAACAAATACACGATGCCAAGAAAGGTAAAAAGATAACAGTGCAAGACGTGGATGGAAGTCTACAGATGTCCATTCAGACGGGTCACAAAAAACGGTTTCATCCTTGCCCCGTGTGTGATGGGAGAGTTACCCACTGTAAAAGACATGTCCTGTGAGACCATCTACTTTGGTATGTGTCCCCTACAACAAGTTGTTGGGAATGCGGATTCCAAAATACCCAGATTACCGGCTTGGTAAGACATTTTTGAGACACATCAGGTTGGTGTCCCTGCATTTGAGGATGGCTACTTACAAGCATGGTCATCCCTGATGACAGGACTATTGATTACTCTGGCAGAGGAAACGGGATGCGGAACGGTCACAAATTTGCTCACCAAGGTACAGAACAACCATATCCACTCAGAAGGAACAGCTATAACTGATACGGAGCATCAACTGTTCAGAGATTTCAGTCACAGAGTCACAGAACTGTGTAACTGGCCGTAACCAGAACAGCTGACTGTGGATCCCCCAAATTGTATCCCTGGCCTATTGCACTGGAGAGTATTGGCAGCAGTAGTACGAACTTTATCAGATGATGGCAAGGAACGAGTGAAAACAACCCTGAGAATGGTTCACACGATTGGTATGGAAGGAGAGGAATGTCGTATGATTTCTGGATTAACTCCTCCTTGTATTGTAGTAGATGCCCATTGTCATGTGGGGGAGCTTCTTTATTGTGCTGGTCAACCCAGTTTTGGAGGCGGTGTTAGAGAACGCTACAGCAACCTGTTCAGAAGAGTTCCAGCTGGAGTATGTGGTTTCTAACCAATCCTTTGAAAATATGTGGAAAACAGTAAAGGGTATGGTAGACATCCAAGTGGATGCCAGGATCAGATTTTGGATTGGGATGCACCCAAGGTTTATTGGGACACATTCGCCAGAAGATATATCAAACATAATTGGAAACTTGGAAGGTGCATTTGCCACAAACCTTAAGTTCCAGTTCTACTGACGTCCTTAAGTTCCAGTTCTACTGACGTACTGTGTTTTCTATGTTGCCATTCAATTGAAGTATTGCCACTGTGAACCTTGGGGATTCAAGGTACGTTTATATGTTATGATGTATGTATGAATGAGCATTTCCTGAAGTCTATAGTACAGCACTTCAACGGAAGCGGCCCAACCAGTCAACGATCCTCATCCGTGCAGAGAGTATAACCTTCCTTGGTAATTTTATTTGTTTTGATTTTGAAACTTTCAACATGTTCAATGAAGCCATGAACAACTGATGAAATGTAAGTTTTGATACTTAGTCAATCACGAGCTGAGGAGAGTGTATGGTGGCCCAGTTGACGATAAATTGCATTGAATAGCACTGTCGCTGGTAACCCATTAATTCAATAATTGAAATCTTGAGCGGCTGCGGCCGCGAGGCAGCTTCGCCGTCTGCCCATTGGTCTCAATACCCATAGGCATAGGCCTAATATTATATTATATTATAGCTAAGTTTGAACATTCACTGATTAGAATATGAATCATGTACAGTTGAAACTATATGTAGCCTTCGTCGTTTCTGGAACCTTTGAGGCTTTTGTTGTTTCAAATAAGATGTATGTACAATGGACCATGTTCACATAGATGGCCCTACAGTCATAAACACACCTGTGCTGCCATGTTGGATTCTAGCTTCTAGGTTTTACTACTGTATAGGTCTTGGACCAGTAACCTAGCCCCATTGCATTTACATATTAAAATAGCGACATTCGCTGGCTTATTTCTCCTATTTCAAACGTAAAACAACAACTTCCTTTGCATTTTACTTCAAGTTTATACCGGTAGCAGCAAGTTAAAACCAAGAAAATGGGGGGTCATGTGATTAGATTTTTTTTACCGGTGCATTGGGTACGTTACCTCCATGACTGACCGTTTCGCGCCAAATATGTCTCCAAAAATACACAAAGTTATCAAATGATTTAAAATATTTCTTGAGTAGTGGTGCCTTTCTAAAACTCACAGTTGATAAGTATTTTCCTATCCAAAATTATGATGGGACTTAATTTGGGATGCTCTGCTTATGTGATATTAACATCAAATAGACACAGCAACAGTATTGGGTACTCGATCAAAAGTTGTGGATCAGTTGACCCAACCTTGAGGGGTTACTGGTCCAAGACCTATATATTATTCCTATATACCATTAAAATGTAGATGTATATATATATTTCAGCTAGGCGACTGGTGCCAAAGGTTGCAGGTTCGAGTCCCGCTCGTTCCGAACATGAAATAGCTAACCTCTTTCTGCAGTCCTTGGACATTAGTTAGGTGCAGTTGAAATAAAAACTCTTTATTCATGAACTTAAATCCTGGGGATATCTCCTTATTTGCTCCATACAGACATAAGTAACAATGCTTTATTTTCTTTTTCATCAGCATTTCAACATCTTGAGTATGAAGTTAAAGAGGTATCATTAAGCCCAGGCAAACAGTTTTGTAAACAAAGCTGTTTGTCCCATACTGTATAAACTGTTTTTCATAGAAAATCCATATGGCACTGGCTATTATAACTGTGTATTCCCTTAACAATAGCAACTTTGACACCTAATTAATCCCCCAGCAGGTGACCCAGTATACAAGCTACTGGGCAGCCTGGCCCATGGCCTGTTACACAGACTAGGGTAGCTATCAGTGACATACTTGGACTGCCTTTAAACCAGAATTTACACAACAAATAACGAAAATATTGACAAGCAAAGAGCGAAAACAATTATTATTTATTTCAATGCTCCATTAATGAATCATTCATAGCTCCTGCAAGGGGATAAGTATTGTTTAACAGTAACGAGGGTCGGAAAGGGGTTGCCCGTACTCCCTACTGGGGCTTTTTTTATTTTTCATACAGCATAGAAAGAAAAAAGTATTCACTGTATAGCATACTGACAGCAAACCATGTACTCCGTACTGATCAAAATTTATTATGCGTAAAGCGCACCAGCAACACATGTAATATTCGTACCCATAATGAAAAAAATGAAAAAAAGTGAAAAAAAAAAGTCAACTCGCGTCAAAGTCAACATTATGCACAGTTTGCCTAACTGGCTTTAAAAGTAAAAGTGTAGTCTGTGGCATCTTTGTTCTTACAGATTGTCTAATTATCTCAAATTTGAAAATGTATATTGCGGATGTCTTATTTTCTGTTCTGTGTACTGGAGAAAAATTATTTCCTGTAGTCTGTACTGGCAAATTTTATTTTCTGTACCAGTGTACCAAGACCCCCCCCCCCCCCCCCAAGTAACCTGTTGATAGTGTAGTAAAAGTTGTGAATGGTAGTCTAGTAATCAGCTGCAATAAGGTTCAGTATTCACTAAGTTCCATGTAAAATGTTATTGAAAAGTATTCTATAGACACTTAACTTGCTATTAGATCACCTTTTTTCCCTTTTGTAACAGCTCCTCTTTTAATTAACTCTTTCTTGAGGTCCACGACCTTCATGCTACCATAGTCAGCCATGCTGAAAGCATGTGCACTGAACCTTGGGTGTGAGTATGGATGCACTGCCATCTAGTGGCAAGTTGAAAACGGAACATGGTCCATTGTACATGATTATCAATAGAAAGCTTGACCATCACCCGGGCCAGGGCAGAATTTTGTCACTAGTGACACTGTTGTGCATTCATCTGAATACACAGATCTATACATGCAACTGTTACAATTGTCACCTTGACCTATTTAATAGGCCTCAAAAGTCAAAGTGGCTTGGTGCTATATCCATGAACTGCTCACTGGCTGAAAGACAAAATTATGCTTCAAAATTTGACCATGGAAACTATTATTTGACTTCAAAGTTTAACACAGATTAGCTGGCTTAGGCTTAAGGTAATTACATTTGCTGACTCACTGTACACAGTGTTTTATTCACACTACATAACTGTTACAGACAGAGAGTGGTCTTTTCTTACTGTTTGAACAGGGCTAGTCATACATTACAGACGGGCATGGAATTAGATCTTGATACACAAACTGAATCGAGCATAAAGCAGTATAATCAAACCAGCACTTTCAGATGTAAATGTAGATAGCTCCAGTTCCATTTTTCAACTTTTCACCAAACTTAAATCACAAGTTACACAACAATCAGGAATCATATTTGTCAGTAGCAGCGTAGGAATCCTGGTGTATTGCAATCTGTTACCATGGTAACTGCAGCTAATCACTTTTTTTTGCAGCATTAGAACAGGAATCATGGGACAATGGTCAGCCAAAGGACACAGTAGAAATATCACCAGCTGAGTCTACTGGAGGACAAGTTCTATGCCCCAAGATAGTCTGATGTACGGAGATGGGCATGAAACTTGTAGCTGTTCATCTTCAATGTGCAATACATGCAAGCCACTATTACAGGGACATTCTTCAATAATTAGAACAACAGTGGTCCCTTAATATTGACGGTGAAGAAGGTACTATATGTATATTGCAGCAAAGCACCTGATGCATGTACACTTAAGGTATATGTGAGGTATACACTGCCTTACACAATTTTTAACAGGGATTGTAGATTCTAAGAATATAATTGTCCCTGTCTTCAGGACCACTCCATTGAGAGACCACCTAGCTGTCTTGAAAGGGCACCTTTTTAGCCCAATACATTGCATGTAATTTGTGTTTCCAACCAGAAACTATCCATTCAGCATACTTTGCCTGATGCATACATTTCATGTTATTTTTTGCCATATATGGTCTTTAGCTCTGTTGACTTGTCAGTATGCAGAGCTTATGCCATCCGTTTACGTCTATCTGTTAACTTTTTATATTTCCCACTTCTCAAAAACAGTTTTGTGGAATGCTTTCATTGTACACATGAAGGTTTACCAGGTCGGCCTCTATCAAGTGTACAAGCAAGATGAGGAGCCAACATTTTTTCTATTTTTCACAAATTTTCGAATAATTTTGGGGACAAAAATTCAAAAGTTTATTTTCTTATGAACTATGTGCCCAATTTGTTTGATATTGCATATAGGGTCTTCATGTATTGTTGACTTAGTCACTTAGTTCTCATTTTGGCTAGCCAGTGGTGATATTTTTTTTTGCTACTTTTTAATGAAGTTTTGTGTATCAAGGCTTTTTTCAACTTCTTGTCCAAAAATATGCACAGAACTCTTCAAAATTTTGTCAGATTTTTTTTTTCAGCTCAAGTACATGATTGTAGATTTGACAAAATGGTGAGGGTACATTAACTTTAAATGAAACTGTGGCATGTGAAAGTTTGGGAATTTGTCTGTGAGCTTCGTTATAGTCAACTGTGGAAAGATTGTATCCTGCTCTTGACATGTGGCATTATGTTATCCAGCCTGCTTACATCAGATGGAGGAAGTTAACTGCATACAGTGAAACCTGTCAGCATTTTGTTTTTGTTCCCATGACACTCTCCACCTGTCCCAAGTGCATACATATGCATGTCCAGTGTGCGAGTGCATACACATGTATGTATGTCTGTGCCTTGTGCACATGATGTACTCTAGCATGCGAGTTTTGCCACTTTACATGCTTCTTTGCTTTGACTCAGACACTGTATGGAAGCAGTGTCCACTGAATGAGAGATCAAGTGCCTCAACTGACCTTTCTCCACATAAAGGGCTGGGTGGTAATGGTATGGGCCACATGTCTGACATTCCTGCTACAGTCTGTGGGAGGGGGGTGAGCTCAGGGGACTGTCTCATTAACTGTAGACTGCCCAGTTAGTCTCCAGGTAATCCGTCACTGCCCCAGCAGCAGTGCTGGTAGCCATGTGGTGCTGTCCAAAGTAGCCCTCCCCACTAGGCCAACATGAGTAATGTGGCCAGCCTCCTGTACCTCATCTCTGCCTGTAGGCTTCTGAAACTTTTATGGCCGATGGATCTTACCGGACAGATGAGCCTTTTGATACCTATGTTTATTAGATACTGCTTCATTAGGTATTTAGCAATGTTTGTTTCAAATACCATGCAATACAGTGGTACTTGCTTTAAAGACACCTCTGGTGAGAAACCATATTGGTTTTGAATAACCTAAAATAGGAACCATGTGGTATGTTAATTTGTAGCACAGACACCCATAAAAAACAATGAATGTATCTTCTGTATGGTTAAATAATATTTTCAATTGTATGGCAAAGCAAATGTGCTGTATCATTCTGCATTTTATTTCAAAAGTGCTGATTGGTAGGAAACATGTAATACACTCATAGGTTATTATGTATCCCATGTAAGAGGGGGCTCATATAGTGTTTAGTGTCATTGTCCGCTGTCTCCGCGTATCTTATATATATATATGGGATTTTCGTAAATACATGTATATAGTTCCATATAGGTCTTAGGATACCTAGAATGGGCCAGGTTAAATACTGTAAGATGCACAATGCTTGTATATAGGGGACAGAGCCAGAGGAAGTCACTTATGTAAATACACCCTGCTTGTGGCAGTACAGCCCCAAGCCTGGCATCTTGCCATAGAGGCTGCTGATAAACGCATACCAGATAAGGGGACTTGCCTGAGGGTACAGAGAGCCAGCCTTTGCATTCCCTGGCATGCTGCCAGGGCATGGGAATGCCCGCATGCAATCCAGACAGCCAGCCTTTGCATTCCTTGGCATGCTGCCAGGGCATGGGCATGCGATGGGACCTGGAGTGACCCCAAGGATAGGAACAGGGATGGGCATGCAAAGGCCAGACAGGTTTTGGGAATGGGCATGCGAACTTTGGGAATGGGAATGTGAAGCAAGAGTATATAAGGGGGAAGAATTCTGTAGAGGGGTAGTACGAGTTGAGCTGTACGTGGTAAAATACTTAGGCTAGGATGGAGCACTTTGAGCACAGATTTGTAAACCTTGTATATCCTTGTAAGTTTTCATTTAATAAATGGTAAAAAGGAGCTAAGCCTTTATCTTCATTCGGTAAAACCCAACACTGGTGGACAGTGAGTGGGATCGAATTGTAACACAAATCAGGAGACTGGAAAGTGACCAGAGATGACAGTCAGAGGCCTACAAGCGGTAGAATGCCCCAAGTGCTTTGCTGTACTGCCATACATAGGTGTACTTCATACTGCCCTGGAGAGGAGGACAGCACTGCCTATGAGATAGAACCTTGCATGGAAGACTTCATCCAGCAATTGAACCTGTTTATTGGCATGGAAAAACAGATGGGACTGAAACTGATCTACATTATCCCAGCTGAGGAAACTCCAGATCAACAGTAAAATTTTGAGAAGAGATCACTACAAAAACCTGAAAATTCATTTTTTCAGAAAAGGGATTGGTGTATATCCTGAGAAAAGAGGTATTTATTTCAGTAGACATGTTCTGCTTGGGACTGATATTGCTGCTGTCAATGATTGTAACAGTATTTTGTGCCACTTGGTGACCTGCTACCTCTATACCATGTGCTGCCATTCCTGCTTTACAGAAACAGGCTGTCTACGATATATCACCAAACCCGGGGTGGAATCACAGTGCATGCTGAGGTACATGTTTTGCAGTGAAGTGAACAGACTTGAGAAATTACAGTGTACAAGAATAATCCAGACTTTTCAATATGCCACCTAAGAGGACAACCAAAACTTCCATGGCAGCTGAGGTTAGTAGTGACATGACAGGGGAGGCAGTTTCCAACCAAGAGAATGAGACAAGCGATAGAGACATGGAGCAAGAATTAAAGAGTCTGCGCCAGCAACTGCTAGCAACTATGCAGTCAGTCCAGGAGGCTAACCAGAGGGCAGATGAAGCAGAAAAAGATAGACAAGCAGCTCTAACCAGGATTGAGAGCCTACAGAAGGAAAAAGAAGTGTCAGAAGCTACAAACCTTCAAGTACAGTCAACTTTATATTTGCCAGAAGTTGGTCCAATTGCCAGATAAAGAAATGCATTCAGCCATGGTATGGACCAGTGGAATATTCCGGCCACTCAAGCACAGCCACTAGCCAATGCAAGGGCACAAACAGATGTGCAATCTCCACATGTGGCAGCAAGGAGAAATGTAAACCTTCGTCCCCCAGTAGGAGAGATACCTTCACCACCCAGGTCCCATCCTACATATCCTCCACATCAGAGGGCAACATAGCCACACATAATGTTCCCTTGCCTCGCCAGAGTACATATGATGGGAATGAAACATGGGAAGGCTTCATATGGCCATTCAGTACTCTAGCAACAGTGTGCCAGTGGACTGAACATGAGAAATTGTTCAGGTTGACAAGCAGTTTGAGGGGTGATGAGCAGAATATGCATTTAGCCAGCTACCACAGGAGACCCTACAAACTTATGACCTACTGGTACAAGCACTTGAGAGCAGATTCAAGGAAAGGCACACAGTCAGCTCTTACCTAGCCAAGCTGGAAAGCAGAAAATTGGGCCCAAAAGAGACCTTGTGAGAATATGTGGCAGACCTAAAACGCCTAGTCATTAAGGGCTACCCTACAGCAGACAGACATACCAGGGAAACAATAGCCATGCGCCACTTTCTGAGGGGGCTGCCAGATCAACAAGCTGCTGTTGCCATAGGGATGAGAGACCCGCAGACTATTGAAGAAGCCAGAGGAGCCTATGAGATTTACATTAACCTGAAGCAAGATGTTGGCAAGAGTCAGAGTTATCGCATAGCTGTGCGTCCCGTGAAAGCTAGTGAACAAGTTGAGCCCCAACCAAACAATGCTGCTTTTGTGACTGAGAAACGACTGCAGGAATTTGGTACAGAGCTCAAAGAATCACTAAAACCTAAGTCTGGAGAGATCAAGGAAGCCATTAAAGCTAGTAACAAGCCATTTCAAAATGGTCGCCCCAGGAACAGGGAAAAACCAGACCTGTCAAAGATAAAATGCTATAACTGTCAATGCTTTGGACATTATAAAAGAAATTGCCCAGAACCAGATAGGGGCAACAGAGAGCCAAGACACAAGTGGCCAAACAAGTGTACATTCAGAAAACTAGTGGGGACCGAACCTCCCGGCCTGGTACCGGTCCACAGCACAGTGACTGATGAGAAAGTTATAAGAATTAACAGACAGATAAGTCCTATGGGTGTCTCCATGATAGTGCCTATTAATGTTAATGGGTTTGACACTGGTATACTATTAGACACTGGTGCAGTGGTGACTATTCTGTCCACTGAAACATTTAACAAGATACCAGAAGAGACATGTCCTACCATTCAGCCTTTATGTGAGCCAGTATGTTTGGAAGTAGCTGATGCCGGCCAGCTAAAGATACTGGGGACTGCGAGCATAACCATGGGGATAGGAGACCACACATATGAATGGGATGTATATGTGGCTCCCAATATTAAAGGACAGTGGGCTCCTAGGAATGGACTTCATGTATAAGCATAATTGTACTGTGCTTACCAGACAAGGGGGATTTTGTATAGATGGTGACTGGGTCAACTGTAAGGTTCAAGGTGACCTGCCTGGAGTGAGAAGAGTGAGCCTAGCTGAGACTACTCCAAAACCTGCTTGTAGTGAGGTAGTACTGGAGGGAACAGTACAAGGCAAGAAGCTCAACACCATGACAGCCATCATAGAGCAAGATCCTACCAATTGCCTGGGTGAACACTTACTGGTTGCGAGTACCTTAGTTGACCCCCAGAGGGTAGACATAGGTATACCTGTGAGAATTGTGAACACAGGGAATGAAGATTATGCTGTAGGGGTCAATACTTGGGTTCATCACTGCTGTTGACCATGTACAGGAGCTTTCTATCTCACCCAAGTCTATCACAGTGTGCCAGGTGAAAAGTGCTGCCTCAAGCAAGGTAGATGTGTCAAATTTGTCAGCAAAGTGGTGCACAGATATCAGAGACCTATACAACAGGAGCATATCTGAGTTAGATACAGGTCAACAAGAAAAATTGGCCCTTTTGCTGGACAAACATGAATCAGTCTTCTGTAAATCTGCAGATGACTTAGGCCGCACAACAGTAGTAACTCATTCTATTGCTACTGGGGACGCCAAACCCATTAAGCAGAGGCCACGACGACCACCCAAAGCATTTGAAGGTGATGAGGAAAAAGTTATACAGTCCCAACTCAAAGCAGGCATCATTAGAGAGTCCACTAGTCCCTGGGCTTCACTGTTAGTGTATTGTAGGAAAAAAGATGGATCAGTCAGAGCCTGTATAGATTATCGTCACCTGAATGAAGTAACTAACAAGGGTGCTTTCCCATTACCAAGAATACAAGACTGTTTAGACTGTTTGAGTGGGAACAGTCTATTTAGCATCTGTGATGTGTCCGAGTCTTATTATGAAGGTATGTAGCAGAGGAAGACAAACCAAAGACAGCCTTTGTCACAAGAAGCGGCTTGTGGGAGTAATATGTTATGCCTATGGGGCTTTCAAATTCTCCATCCACATTCTCCAGGTGTATGGAATTAGTGATGAGAGGGCTACAATGGGATAGCCTTATTTTGTATCTTGATGACCTGGTAACCATAGCAACTAATCCAGAGGAAATGACTAATAGGTTAGACCAGGTATTCACCCGACTACACCAGGCAGGGCTGAAATTGAAGCCAGTAAAATGTTACCTGTTTCAGAAGGAGGTTACCTTCCTGGCCATGTTGTGACACAAGATGGGATCAAACCAGACCCAAGCAAAGTTGAGGCTGTAGTAAAGTGGACCACCCCAAGAAATATTACTAATGTGAGGGCATTCTTAGGGCTATGTGGTTACTACAGGTGCTTCATAAAAGGGTTTTCAGCAATTGCAACTCCAATGATTAGCTTGTTAGAGGCCGGACAAGCATTTGACTGGACCAGTGATTGCCAGACATCATTTGACACTTTGAAAGCTGCTTTAACCAGTGATTTAGTGATGGCTTATCCAACAGATGAAGGTTTATGGATCCTAGACACAGATGCCAGTGTGAGGGTGGTGGGAGCTTGTATATTTAGGTTACCTGGTGTGAGGAGACACAACAAGAAATTGAATGACCAGTAGCATATGCAAGCAAATTCCCTCACTAAAGTCCAGAGGAGGTACTGTGTCTCAAGGAAAGAGCTATTAGCAATTGTTGTATTTAAAGACCTTTCGCCCCTACCTACTGGGCAGAAGTTTCATAATCCACACAGATCACAGTGCATTGAGATGGGTGATGTCATTTAAAGAGCCACAAGACCAGATGGCCCGCTGGTTAGAGCTTATCTCCCTATATGATTTCAAAATTCTACACAGAGCTGGATCACGTCACTTAAATTCTGATGGGCTAACTCGTGTCGCATGTGATCCAGAGGAATGTGATTGCTATGATGGGGATACTGTACTTCGGGAATTACCATGTGGTGGATGTGACCATTGCCAGAGAAAGCAGCAAATGTGGTCAGATTTCTTTGAGCTGGATGATGTGGCACCATTGAAAGCAAGACTAGTGCAACCTGTTAAAAGTTCAACAGATCCAGAGAGGGCAACATACAGTGATGGAGAAACCCTGGTTGAGAAGGGAAGGAAGTTCTGCCATAGCCTGTATGTAAAGATGTGTGGAGTGATCACATGTGTCCTGGGCTGTTTGAGGTGTGTAGTTCAACAGGTTACTAAAGCTGTTCATCACAACTTGTGTTGTTTAACAGGCAGTAAATATTGTGTTGTAGCTCAGGAGTTCAAGCCTCATGCAATGCAGTACTCTGCCTGTCCAATACACAAAAAGAAAGTGCCAGGGGCTAAGAGTTCTCAAGAGAGTAGTACCAGGAGACAAGGTGTTATACCAGCTGGGTGTGACCCCATTCCATTGCCTGAGCCTGCAGACGGTTCCCAGGGTGATGGGTGCTCCCAGGCAACCACTGAGGAATGTGCTATGTCTGGTGATATACCTAGTGTCTGGCTGGGCCAGTACTCCCCAGGGGAGATGGCAAGGCTACAAAGGGAGGACTGTGACCTGGACAAGGTAATGGGATGGATGGAGGCACAGGAGGAATGGCCTGTTAGAGACAGGATTGCTGCTGAATCCCCTGCTGTTAGAAATATGTGACTTATGAGACAACAACTGGTGATGAGACAAGGAATACTATATAAAGCATGGTTCCCTCTGGGAGTTGAAAAGCCTAAACTAAGACTGGTTGTTCCTAAGTCCCTTTATAGCACAGTCATGCAGGCAATGCACAATTCTGTTACAGCTGGACATTTAGGCATCAGAAAAACATTAAGTGCAGTGAAGCGCAGTTTTTACTGGTACGGAATTGGTGAGACAGTCACAGACTGGGTGCTAAATTGTACTAAGTGTGGTGCAAGGAAAAGGCCAGTGAAGCAGGCAAGGGGTGAGTTAAAAGACAACAGAGTGGGTGCCCCTATGGACAGGATTGTGGATTGTGTTATGGGGAATGGGCCCAGCACATCTAGATGTGCTGGGCCCATTCCCCATAACACAGAGACAGAATCGCTATGTTCTAGTAGTATGGGACTACTTCACCAGATTTATAACAGCCTGTGCAATACCAGACCAGACAGCCAGCACACTGGCACGTGTCCTGGTGTATGAGTACTTCTCCATCTTTGGCTGTCCCCTAGATCTACATGTGGACCAGGCACGGGCCACAGAAGGTCAGCTGTTCCAGGAACTTTGCAAACTGTATGGGATACACAAGACTCGCACCTCCCCATACCATCCCAGCTCTAATGGTCTAATTGAAAGATATAACCACACCTTAGCACAGATGATATCTGCCTATGTTGATAAAGAACAGACATTGGGATGCACACTTACCTTTGCTGACAGCAGCCTATAGGAATTGTGTCCATGATGCTACATCCTATTCCCCAAATTATCTCATGTTTGGGAGAGAAGAGCATATGCCCATAGAGATACTGTTAGGCTGTTCTCAGGAAGCTGCAGATTGTCACACAAGGCCAAGTGAATATGTTGCTGACCTAAAGGAAAGGCTCAACAGTGTATATTCTAATGTGAGGGAACATTTGAGAAAGTATGGTGAAAGGCGAAAGAGAGATTATGACAGCAGACTAGTGGTCAACTCTTATGCCATAGGTGATTTAGTGTATTACCTGGACACAACTAGAACAGTAGGTCGTAGCCCAAAGTTGAACCCTGACATATAGAAAGGACCCTGTATTGTGGTTCAAAAGTACAGTGCACTTTTGTTTAAGATTCAGGCTCATCCTAAAGCAAAACCCAAGATTCTACACCATGACCGTCTCAAGCCATATATTAGTCAAGACTTGCCTGCATGGGTAGCTGGGTTCAAGAAGAAAATATTGAGTCAGATACAGGACACCAATGGTAAAATCAGGCCTGACACTCCAGATTTAAGGGTAAACAGTCAACCCCTCAGTGATGCTGAACCGGGAACTAAGACTCCCACATCAGAGAATGTACATAGGACCAATGCACCTACAGATGACAGGCTATCCTCAGCATTGCAAGAGCCTACTCCAAAGCCTTGTATTGACACAGGGACTGAGCCAGGGCAACATGTGAAATCAACTGTAGATAGGAAGGACAGACCCACACAACAGCACAAGTCTCAGGCCAGCCTCATGGAAGCAAGCAGGGACGACCTGCCACAGCCGGGGCCTAAGCAGCACCAACATGTGAAAAGTAAACCAAGTCAACAAGTGACATCACCAGGCAAGGGTCAGAAAAATTGTGACAAACTGAGTTCTACTCCTTACAGGAGGTACAGTGATAGGCCAAAGAGAAAGACTAAATTCTATGGCATCTAGATCAGTGCAACTGGCTCCACTAAAATGGCATTAGGGTTCAACTTCAGTCAAGATGGCCTTTGATCCTATTGGCTGCTGTACAGTAGCCACCTGCACACAGCAAGCATCCAGTTGTGGGCACCAAGTGTCCCATGGGGGCAGCCCAGCATCAAGAGGCCTGCTGGGGAACAAAGCAGTGTCTTCCCAGGGCTTATTGATATGGGCTTTGGTCTTAATGGAAGCTGCAGAAACCAATGGGACATGTAATCTGGCCACCTGTGGAAGAAGGGACAAAGCAGGGAGATGTATGAAGGTGACACTATGTTGCTAAACATTCCATGTTCTGTAACTGTCCTTGAAGTTAAAGAAGCTAGGGTATAGTGGGGACCAACTGGGTCTCACAGGAATTGATAGTCAGCTGACCCTATGAAGCCAGTCATCAAATCAGTTCAGTTGTTGGCAGTTAGAGAGAGAGAAGATACATTGTAAGAGAGAGAGAGACTTAAAGTAAAGACAGAGAGGATCAGTATTTTGGGGGAAGAACAAAATTGTTACAGGAAGAAGAGCACCTAACAACCATGCTTGAATGTGAAGTGTGTCACAAGGGCTTGTCTTGTAAAGGTAACTTGAAGCACCACATGAAGGAGAAGCATCTACATCTGACTACCAGGCTTATGCCTGTCAAGTATGCAGCAAGGCTATTCGCTGCCAAGAGAGATTGGATCAACACTGTGCCACAAGTACCCACCTAGCAGCCTGTGCAGAACAAGAATTGGCCAGCCAAGATCCAGGCTATAAGCCCCCAACACCACGCCTACTGATGGAGGGATATAAGAACCTGCCAACTCCAGGTGCACCACAGACAAATGGGGGTCGTGGATCCCTGTCCCAAGTACAAGGGGCCATCAAACAAGAGCCACCTGAAGCCCACATAGACCTAACAAGCCCAGGCACCCCTGTTCAGGATGAGGACCCAGTTGATTCTCCCCCAGTGCCAAAAGCTTTTGCAGACCCACAGTCTCCATGCTGTATGGATATCTCAAGCCCAGGTACCCCAGTGGAAGATGAGCACCATGAAGGCCTAATACTCATGCCTCCGGCAGAGTTCTCAGATCCACAGCCTTCTACATCAACTGCCGCACCAGATATCTTGCCTCAGAGTGGGTTAGGACTCTCAACTTGGGAGGTTTGGGAGCTTGAGCACCTTGAGAAACTATTGACCAGCTCAGCTGACTCCACAGTCACTGGCCAAATGCCACAGGGTACCAGCCAAAGCCATCATGATTGGGCTTATGAGGACATAACTGATGATGAGGATAGCCAGAATGTTACAAACACCAACCAAGACCAGGCCACGGACTGGGAAGAAGAAGGCCAGGACCAAGGCAAGGACCAAGGTGAGGACCAAGGCGCCGACCCAGGCCAGGACCAAGGCAAGGACCATGACTGCAAAAACAGCACCACTGGCAGACAACAGGGGCAGGCTAGTCCCATCTGTGATACAAGTATACAGGCCACCTTGCCCATTGTCAACAGCTCTAAGCCTGTAAGCAGTGACAATCACAATAGTAGTGGTTCCCAAGGCAAGGTCAGTCAGCAGGCAACTGGAGCTACGGAAACCGCAGGGCAGTAGAAGCAGGCTTGGACTGTCCCCCAGGGAAATTACAAGTACTGGAGGATCGCCTGCATAACGTAGAGGAACTGTTGGCCACCCAGAACACACTACTAGAAAAAGTGTGTAGGAGCCTGGGAAATTCCATGAAGGAAAAGTTTATATCTGTGGCCCAAGCACAGACAAAAGATATAAAACACTCTATTGTGAAAGCTGCCAGCGCGACTACGGCCACTGTAACTCCAGACATAGCCAACATCAACAAATCAAGGATGGCCCGAATGCAATATAAACTGTTGGGTCAGCTACATGTTCTTCATGGCCATCAAGATAGTCTTGCATCTTGCCCAAGATGTCAAACCACTGAGAAACTGCTGGCTGAGGCATGAGGCCTGATGGACAGGATCAGACTGAATAGAGGACTGTTGCCTCTTAGAAGTTGTGCCCTGTGACCTTGTGCTTACCTATGGATTGTAACCAGGAACTGTGTGACCCTACTAAGTTGGATTAATGTGACTTACTTGTGTTATAACTGTGACAGTGTAACTCATGGATCTTAAGGAGTACATAAGATGGACCACATGGACATGTAAATACCCATTAGAATCTTGTTATGTAGCCATCTAGTAGGAATTGCCACTTTTTGTGTAATGTGAATATGTTGTGGAAGTTTTCATTTTTGTAGTGCATTACCATGGACAGTGCCAGTACATGGCACATACTCTTTCTTATGCTATATTTATAAAGTTGCTTATTTTTGAATACTTGGAGAATGCTAGGTCTCCATTCACAATATGTAGCTTAACATGGACATGGATTTATGATGATGGATTCAGAACTTTCTGATGGGAAAGTCATTTCCCCTTGGAAGTTTAGACAAAAGCAGGCACATGCCTGTACAGACATTCATACCTGGAGAGTTGAACTCTTGTGTGCATAGTTCTATTAGGATGAATGTACTTGCTCCTATAAGCACTGGACGCTACTATGATCAAAGGACTCAAACATGACATCCCTTTCTTCGAATGTCATGTGGCAACATGTAAATATTTGTAACTTGTGATTTTGTTTATTTGATTAATATACAGTGCTCAGAGTGTTATGCTCATAGCTTGTATATTTCGGTATGGACAGAAGAGAAATAGATAGCTTAGGAATGCCCAGGAGGACATTCAGACTAGGGATGGAGAGTGAGGGGATTTTTGTAAATACATGTATATAGTTCCATGTAGGTCTTAGGATACTTAGAATGGGCCAGGTTAAATACTGTAAGATGCACAATGCTTGTATGTAGGGGACAGAGCCAGAGGAAGTCACTTTTGTAAATACACCCTGCTTGTGGCAGTACAGCCCCCAAGCCTGGCATCTTGCCATAGAGGCTGCTGATAAATGCATGCCAGATAAGGGGACTTGCCTAAGGGTACAGAGAGCCAGCCTTTGCATTCCCTGTCATGCTGCCAGGGCATGGGAATGCCCGCATGCGATCCAGACAGCCAGCCTTTGCATTCCTTGGCATGCTGCCAGGGCATGGGCATGCGATGGGACCTGGAGTGACCCCAAGGATAGGAACAGGGATGGGCATGCAAAGGCCAGACAGGTTTTGGGAATGGGCATGCAAAATTTGGGAATGGGAATGCGAAGCAAGAGTATATAAGGGGGAAGAATTCTGTAGAGGGGTAGTATGAGTTGAGCTGTACGTGGCAAAACACTTAGGCTAGGATGGAGCACTTTGAGCACAGATTTGTAAACCTTGTATACCCTTGTAAGTTTTCATTTAATAAATGGTAAAAAGGAGCTAAGCCTTTATCTTCATTGGGCCCAACAATATAATACATTACCTATAGACTACTACTGGGTATTTGACCTCTCAGTTCATGTCTCTCCAAAAATTAATACCACAGGATTATATTTTCTGATTGACCTCTGCTCACGGTAATGGAGGCCACTACAGCACCATCTATACCAGGAAGCTGACCTCTGGCCTTGACTGTATACATCAGTTATTCTACTCACGGACTTGTCCTGAAGAATGATCTGATGGGGGAGGTTGGGTGGGCTTCCGTGTAGTTTACAGGTAAGAATAATTAATAAATATGTCAGATTCACTTCAAACTTAGTGGGGATGTACATTCAGTAGGTATCTAGCAACTTTGTGCAGATGGTCCTGCTCCAATGATTTTTGGATTTGATTTTTTTTTGGGAGGGGGGGGGGAGGGGTAACTTTTGCATTCCTGTTGATTACTATGGGCAATGCAAGTCAATGGGGTCTACAAGGATAGTTCACAATTTAACTTCTTCAAAACCATATTAAAGCCAGATTCACTTGAAACTTGGTAAAGATACTCCACATACATTTTTGGATTTTTTTTATATGATTGTGGATGACCTTCAGGTCATAGGTCAAGGTCACAGTGCCTTGCAAAATATAATGTTTTCCCTGCCACATTTTCAAATAGGTATGATTGAAGTTCATCAAACTTTGTCATTATTTACCCAGATGAAAAAGATGTTTTTAACATGAAAAGGTATCTTTTTGGTTCTCATAGACTGTCTACACATAAACACAAGTGTCCACAATTGTCACTGTGCACTTGCAGCTGGGCTTTATATGGTACTCAACCTCGGGGGTGGTTCAACATTTTCATGATTTTCTCCAGAGTACAGACAATTTTGTAGAGGGATGGAGTGCGTGTAGAAGGCAGGTGTGCTCTGCTTTTAATGATGCAGTAAAATGGTGATAAAATCATACAAAGTCATTTTAAATCATGATAAATATATATTTTCTGACTTACAAGTGTGTGTGATTATTAAGAGATCTATGATCATACATGCAAACCTATGCAATACATGTAGGAACTAAAACTATAACATGCATGATACATGTAAATTATGAAATGTATTTTTGTTTTGTAAAGTGTTTTCACAGACTTGAACAGATAAATAAAAAGAGGGTCAATGTTGATATAATTGTTTGTATTCCACACTTCAAATTTTTCAAGTGTATTCATATTTCTTGTGAAAATGTTGAACCACTCCTTAATCAATTGGAAGCTGTTCACCATTTGATGCAAATTGTAACATATCTTCGGTACATCTACAAAATTTGTTTTGCAAAGGTCAAAAGCTCATCAAGGTCACATACGTCAAAGTTCCATGTAACTTTGTGCCGATTATTGAACTTTTGAATCTAGGGTGTTAAATGTGAAGCAGAACCGAACAGAGCAGGTCTTTATAGGTCTCTCTGGGTCGGCCCATCTGAGTAATGTAACATGCATGAAGTGCTTTGACCTCGTGACAGGTGGAAGGTGATAAACTGGTTTCCATGGGCCCGTTTATATGGTTCACACAGAAAGACTAGCCAGACTGAATCATCCATCTAAACCAAGAGCCCATTAAATCAGCCCAGCAGGCAAGAAAGTCAGCTATATGTCATATGAATATTCAAGTGCAACTGCCTTACATTTCAGGCTAAAACAAAGTGAAACATTGCATTTTTGTAGAACTCCTATTTTTACGCGATTGTTCAAGTGCAGTGAAAACATTCAGTCTCTGTGCTTCATGTTTGAATTCAGATATTTGTACAAGTTAAGAGTGTTATCTGCACAGTAACTTCTACATTTTGGATCTTCTACTACCCTTCCCCCATTTTGGAGGTGATAGGATTGTGAACTTTGGCATTGGCACCCTCTCTGTGCATTATGTTTGAATTCAGATATTTGTACAAGTTAAAAGTGTTATGTGCACAGTAACTTCTATATTTTGTATCTTCTACTACCCCTCTCCTCATTTTAAAGGTGATAGGATTGTGAAATTTGGCATTCGCACTAAAGATTTACCTTATTTTATATGTGATGGTCAACATCAACTACACAACAGTTGGCTAGAAGTTCATGATATAGGAAATATAGAGACAAAGTTTTAGTTTCTGCTGTTATTTTTTAACCTATCAATAATTTTCATAAAGATTCAAATCAGATCCAAGTTTTTAACTAGAACAGGCTGATTTTCCAACAGAAAATCAAATGTCTCCCTGTGCGCCCTTACTATTGTCACCCTTATTTTTATAAATAGGCATACGGATTCCAATGATCTACAGATATGGTAAAGTTACACTCTTTATTGACATCTCAAAACATTCATTTTTGATGAAATGCCTACGTGACCTTGAAAAATAGGTCAAGTTCATATATTTGCAGTTACAAGCAAGGTATTACAAAAGTCTTACATAGAAACATAATCACACAAAATGTCAACCTCTTTAAGACAAATCTTTCTCAAGTGCATCTGCAATGATTTTTTAAAAGTGGCCATGTGACCTTGAAAATCGGTCAAGTATACCCATCTACAATCCCAACCTAGTTCAAATTATGGTACATAATCATGCAAAACTTCAACCTCTTAAGTCAATTTTACATGACATGCCCATGTGACCTTGAAAAATAGATCACAGTTACCCATCTGCAATCCCAAGCCAGGTTTTATACAGGAACATCTTCACAAAAAATTTCAACTTCCCAAATCAAATCTTTCTTGAGTTATCATGTCTGCAACGCACACAAGAAGAAGAAGAAGAAGAAGAAGAAGAAGAAGAAGAGGAGGAGGAGGAGGAGGAGGAGGAGGAGGAGGAGGAGAAGAAGAAGGAGAAGGAGGAGGAGGAGAAGGAGAAGGAGAAGGAGAAGGAGAAGAAGAAGAAGAAGAAGAAGAAGAAGAAGAAGAAGAAGAAGAAGAAGAAGAAGAAGAAGAAGAAGAAGAAGAAGAAGAAGAAGAAGAAGAAGAAGAAGAAGAAGAAGAAGAAGAAGAAGAAGAAGAAGAAGAAGAAGAAGAAGAAGAAGAAGAAGAAGAAGAAGAAGAAGAAACAATGTGTCCCCCCCGTTGCAGGTTGCCATTAAACTTGATACAGATGATTGAAAAGTATCAGATCTAGAATGCAGTACATGTGCAGGAGGGGTGGATTTTGTTGGGGGTTGAGAGGGCTTTAGTGCCCTCTGCCCACCCTTTTCTGTTTTACAAAATACATGTGAATACTTTAGTTTAAACTCTCTTCAAATCTTAGCTGGACTTCAGTCTAAAGGGCTTAGAATCCACCATTTCACACAAAACTTTTCTGGGGCAGGATCCACAGACACTCATTTTAGCAAAATAAGTCAATGATTGGCTATCCTTTTTTTCATGTTCCTGGTTCTACCCCTGGATGTATGTTGTTTGTGTATCAGCCACCAGCACTGCTTGTGGTAGGCTGTCACACTACTCTAAGGTAACCCAGATGTGAAAAAAAATGCAGTGACAATTTTAAGTGTTTACCTACAAAGAACAATATCATTTAGACCATAATAATGTTAACACTGTGCAAGCACGGAACATGCATATGGCTGATACATATCAAGATTGAAGTTACCAGCTGAGTTGAGTGTGTCATGCAAGCCCAAGGCTCAGCCACCTTTTTTTCTGAATTTTGTCATTAAGCCAAATATGATACAGTATTTCACTTGTCCCCATATTCAAACTCTGGTTTAAAAGCAGAATTCCCTGTTACCTACCCCAAAGGCAAGTGATTCGAAATTCTCATGCCGAGATTGGAATTTATCATTGTCCTGGTATAAGGTGGTTGCCACTAAATGATGAATAAATGGTCAATAAATGATGAAACTTTTTGTTGTGTTTTATGTGGAATATACTGTATCCAAAGATCTGGTTACAGTGTAAATGAAGTCAGATGTTGTGCAGGAAAGGATACACTGCTTGTGTATTTTGCAGTCTCTGACAGTCCACTCCTAACAAGCCTGTCGAGCTGCCGAGATCTCGGTCCTCCGGGTCCAAGCACTCGGAAGGTGCTCAACACTGCAAACCGGTGCACCCGGCTTGGAAGCCTTCGTGCCGACATCCTGGAACCCTGGCCTGTCCGAGAGCTCAGGTCTGAGTGCTCAGACAGAAAGTCCAGGAAGTATGGGAAGCTGGAACCCCGGCCTGTCCGAGAGCTCGGACAGTAAGTCTGGCAAGTATGCACTGGGTGCCCAGCAAGTACCCCTAGCTCCCGGATCCGGGAGCTCGGGCGGAAAGCGATGGCACAGGGGTCGTAGAAGAAAGACACCTAGGAAGGAAGATCCTTCGACTGCTACTGGGCCCTTGGCCCCGGCGGCACCCCTGCCCTGGGCAGAACGTCCTGCCAACCCTTCTACCATAGCACCGGCAGTCCCTTCTGCATGTTTGGTGGCTCCACCACCTAGTGAGCAGTTGGTAATTCGCTCGTTCCATCCTTTGAGGCGAGTACCCTGCCTCACTCACTCCAGTGGCAGGCGGACCAAGACCTTCTGGAGGAACAGCGGTTGAGGGAAGAGGCTCTCTCTCCTCACGCTGGTGGTGCTTGGACAGGCCCAGCAAGCTGTCGGCCACGGTCACGGCAGAGGCTTCAGCCCCTGCACCCATGGACACGGCACCTGCCCCTGTCCCTGCAAAGGGTTTTGACCATGTCAAGGCCCTTATCCATAGGCTGGTGGGCAACCAAGCAGTTGTCCCACCAACGGAGGAGAGGTCGGGCGCAGTTGCGCTGTCTTGTCGGGGCTTGTCCCTAGAACACACGAGGCAAAGGACACCCATACCTTTCTCGCCCTTCGTTGCTGAGTTTTACAGCCAGCTGACGGCCAAGACTCAAGGCACACGGGTTCCCGGTGAGCCGCCGACATCTGGCTACTTGAAGCCGGGGCGTCTCCTCCCTAAGCCGGAAGTTCAGGGGAAGTGGTATTCGGTGCCAGAACGGATCTACCTGTCGGGTTCACTGCCAGTAGACCTTGATTGGGAGGAATTTGATTCTCGGCAGCCAAAGGCCATCACTGCATCCGCACAGGCCTACCGACGATTGGAGGAAGTTGCCCAAGGCTCTGTCCTTGCAGCGTCGTACTCTGACGTCTCCAGAGATGCCAACCTGGATTTTTGTAAATGAGTACCAGCAAAAGCCCCAGAGAGTATTTTGGGACACCTGAGAGTAATTCCCAGGCAAAGCTCCAGAGGGTATTTTAGGACATCAGAGAGTGATGACCGTGGGAATTGGGAAGCACAGAGTTAAGCATTTTACTACCAAGAACAAGAAAACAACAGTCCAAGTTCACCAAAATCACTGTCTTTGTAGAGCTAATAGAGTATTGTTCATAAGATCATACAGTCTTTTCTAATTATTGTCACCTGTGGGTTAGACTGATAGAGTCCCACCATGAGTCTTTTTTTAATCCTTCTCAAATGAAATGATTGTTATTAGCCATTCAATTATATAGCCATCTTGGGTAGTTTCAGTAATGAAAAAATAGAAAGTCAAACAACTCTGTAGAGCAAGAGAATTGTTCATAAGATATAGTCTTTTCTTATCTCACATGTCACTGGATTAGACTAACACTAAATAGAGTAGCACTTGACTTAGCACTTTCTGTTTTATTATTGTTATTATTTTTGTAATGAACATCATTGCTTGCCCTGGTACATTCGAATTATGATATGTAACTTCACAGGATTAATCTACTGTTAGTAATATCAGAACTGCAAGAAAATGATGCAATGTATAAGCAGTAACACTGTCACAGGTAACACTGTTATCATTACAGATCCCAGTAGCATGAACATTGAATCATTTCATGTTGATGACTCAAGTTAACAAGTTAAAGGTTTATCTGTTGAGTCAACAGATGAACGTTTTAGCTTGCTAACTGTTGCCTTTTTAGCTTTGTACAGTGTTGTTTTCCCTGCTTTTTGTTCATAACATACTTTTTGTTCTGAGATCATTGTCATTTTGTGAGTAAGAATTCCACTCAACACTTTGGTACTCAGATTTGGTCTAAATTTGGTTTTGTTTTTGGCAACCAAACTGAAGATTCGCTCACAGTCTGCATTACTGTGAAATATGACCAAAATTCCTAGCATGAATTTTGACAAAGTGTCATATTTGAGAGCACCATTGATGTCAGTCAACTTCCCCATACTGGCCCAGAATTTATCAACACGTTCATATGGTGGCAAAACATCAGTTTTTTCAGCCTGATACTCCAAGAACTGTGATTCCAGTTTATCCATGAGAGTCGCATCATTCTGACCTAGGATACATGGATATCTGTTCACAAAGAATTCAACTGACTGGAAGTCCTTTTCAACCCTTTTTTCTGGATCAGCAATTTCAGCATGTAGTAGCAGTTTGTCAACATATGGGAATTGCTTCACCATATAACTACATGCTGTTGTGTAGAATGACCTGACAGACTCATGGAATGTTTTAATGTCAATATCATTTCTGTTTTCTTTCAGGAAATCTTTGGTTTCTTTCCCTATGTAAATTTTATCATCTGACTTCTGCAACAAAATATCATTAAAGTCTACACTTGTGACAGGACCATGATGACAGGAAATAACATCTGGTTTTACAAATCTAAGCAACAGATCTCTGAGTTGCTTAGTCAAAGTTCAGTGTAATACATGAATGCAAGGCTCCTCCTTTTGTAGCACTAAGTTTGTTTGATCAAACAGTGGCAAAGCTGATTTCAGGAAATAACAAAACCATTTGTTGTTTTTGTCTTTCAAAAACTGCACTACACGTTCCGGTCTGTCTTGTGTGCGTTGCACCTGCATTAGGTGTACTACTGGTATGTTTTGGCACACCACTTGAACTAGAATGCTTTGGCTTATCACTGACACTAGTGGTATGTTTTGGCACATCACTGGGACCAGTAACTTTTGGCTTTGACCTTTCATGACTGCTCGGTTTCATCTTATCACTACTGTGTTTTGGCACATGATTTGAACTAGTAGACTGCTTTGATTTATCACTGACAGTCTTGGCACATCACCAAGACTAGTATGCTTTGGCACATCAGTGAGACTAGTATGTTTTGGTACATCATTGGGACTAGTATGTTTTGGCACATCATTGGGACTAGAATGTACTTTTGGCTTATCTCTGTTTTGTTTTGTCACACTTAAATGTGTACTGGTAGTTGATGCAGACTAGTGCCTTGTCTTATCACTAGGAGTATTTGAAGTGGTATGCTTGGACTTATCAGTGGTAAGATCTGGCCTGTCCTTGTGACTTGTATGCTTTGACTTGTCAGTGCTAGTATTATGTTTTGGCTTCTTGGTACTTGGAATTTTGGGCTGGTGTCTCTGGTCAGGATCAGGTTTGCTTGTCAACTTTGCACTTTGGCTTCTTCTTGGCTACTTAACTGACAAAATACTGGTAGAGTGGTGTCCACTGAGTTAATAATTGGGACAGCGCAATGCCCAAGGAAAGCCACCTTGTACTCACATGCTTAAGTATTTTCCTTATTTCTGTGTCACAAAGTTCCTGGAATTGTTTCAGATCCTGGTGTCGGTTGGAACTTTTGTCTAAGTAATAATAAATGTCCACAAGAGCCTCTTCAAGGTTGCATGGCAAGGCATTGCCTGCTTTTTCAGCTGCAAGATGTATTAGGTGACATGCACAACCCACCATATAAATATTCTCATGTACTTGTAAAATACATCCAGCTACCCCTTTGTTTTTGCCCATCATAACTGCTGCATTATCAGCTGCAAAGCTAATACAGTTCTTCCATGGTATCTTTCTTTTCTTCAATTCTGTGTCCAGCAAAAAATGTTCTCACCAGTTGAAGGAAGACTGCACTCAACTAATGGTAATAGTACACAAACAATATGACCAACCTTGCTATTATAGTAGCGAACAACAAGTGGGTATAGCTTTGTGGCTGCCATATCGGTACTAGCATCCGTTGCTACACTATAAGGAGAAGTTCCCATAGTTTCAAATATACAATGTTCATCTTTATCACCAAGTGTTTCAATAATAGCTCCAGTTTTCGTTCGGGCGCATTTATATGATTTTGCGATGTCCGAGTCGGTAAACATGGCCTTGAATAATGGTCCCGCATGATCAGTCACTGCGACCGGTAAATTATGTTCTATAACGAAATTTGTGAACAAGACTTCGGCATTGATAACTTTGTAATCATCTTATTGGCAGAAGTCTGTAATCTTGAAGTTTTTGTTTAGCTGTGTTGCTTTTTCCCCGTGCACATTAGTTGATACATGTTTCCGACAATCATACAACCCTCCATGACTGACTGAAATCCAACCGGCACACGGTACAAAAGCATAGTATTCACCCATGCGTGATTTTGAAATAACTGGGTACTTCACACTGTAAGATGTCTTGTATTTTTGTAACACCTGTTTGGGTTTCTTCGCCGCAAAAGTTTCAGATTCAGGCGACAAAGATCTTTTCTCCGCCATATTTGCTCAGTATGGAGTACCGTCGGACCTGTTGTGTCAAGTAATTTCTGGCTGACGAAATACTTTACACTGTACGATGTCTTGTATATTTGTAACACCTGTTTGGGTTTCTTCGCCGCAGAAGTTTCACTTCTAGATCCTGGCGACATGACTTTTTCTCCGCCATATTTGCTCAATTTCGTCGGAAGCCTCCGGAAGCCATTCGTTTTGTGCCGAGTAATTTCATTGGCTGACGAAATACCGTACTGGACGCCCTGATCGTCGCAGCTGGAGGGGTAAAATAATTTTTTCAAAGACATACCTGCGACCATTATGCCGACTACAGTCTAAATTTCCCGGGGACTTAGCCTGGGAGGAACATTTCTTGAGGATGGAAAAGACCGGTGGCCATGTTTGTTTACATTGCCGGTATACATACATGGAAGATTGACTGATTAAAAGTTGTGATCATCGTCAAAAAGTCTCAATAATGCAATAAAATGTATAACTATAGGTTTACCCTTACTATAATCTGTGTATTCTTGTTCATAGTTTAATATGCAGACATAAAAACTGGGGAAATACCCTCGATCAGTGTTCATAAGACAAGCATACATGTTTGCCATGTGTTAGTCACATGACACACTTGGGATGATTTAAAGAAGCTTGTTTAAGCAATCTCGTGAGAGTCTCCCAAACGAGATTAGTCATGGCGGCACCCTAATGGGAACAATTGTGAATCATCCAGGATGGTTTTGCAGCGAGATTTAAGAAATTTAAATTACAAAATAGCAAATAGCAAAGTTTCATAACTCATAATGTTTTAAAGTAGCCATATGATAGCATTTACCCGCTGATAGCAAGAATCTGACACAAAACGACAGTTTCAACATGAAAGTAAGGAGCGAGATTCCAGTTCACTTTTCACATACCAAGACAAAATAAAGAGGCACCAAAGGTGGATGTTTTTAAGTTTATTTACTTTCATTTTAATTTTATTCACCAGCTTTAAATCACAGATTTTCATTCATTCCTTGTCACGAGGAGCCTGGTTATACTTCTCCATGGTATTATACCCGGTAGACCATTTTTAAAAAAAAATTGGGGGGGGGGGCGACTATTGTGCCGCACATACCGTTGAAGTGTCTTATTCCCCCTCCACAGTTGGGGGTACGACCTTTGTGAGGGTGAGACCATTAGGGCATCCAGTACGGTACCTGGACCGCATACGTAAAATACTGAGTTAGTTCGGCGGTAGAACTAGAAAAAACAATTATACACGAAGTCAATGCGCTCAGCATTCCATGCTATCTGCAGTGTATTTAATAAAGTACGGCTTTTGTTTTTGTTTTTTTTTGTACATTTCTTAGGCAGCGTAATATCTAGTTCTCTCAGCGTAATGGCGTATTTTACTGCCCATATCGTAATGATTTTGGCGAAATCGTTATAGTTGGCATCCCTGGGTCTCGTTGGCCACCTTGGGGTCTCTCCTGGAGGACCTTAAGGGCTCTCTGCAGGTCACGGAGGCAGTGTGAGACTGGTTGGACCAGGCAACGCTGCTTGCGACTTCGTTGTCGTGAGTGGTAGATCACCAGCTCTGTACCACTTGCACGCTCGAAGCTAACCTTCGTCTGTTGCAGAGGGATGCCTTCCTCCAGGGTCAGTAGCTGACTGACCCGATTTTTCGCTCTTCTCAGGAACTTTGTTTTGAGGAGAGATGGCGAATGCTGTTCGGCGGACGCAGGAGCTTCGGGCCCACTCTGCTGAACAAGCACATTCCAAGGCGCTGACTGACTCTGCTCGGTCGTTGCCATCCTTGGCCCCCACTGCCCTGAAGCGTGGTACTTCCCAGAGCGCGTCAACCCAACCCCACTCTCCAGCCCCTTCGGGCCAGTGACGACAGCACAAAGGCAGACAGCGATCCGGGAAGGGCAAGCCTTCCAGTCGAGGGAACAAGTCAGGGAAGCCTCGGTGTTCCTGACTTTGAGCTCCCGGAAGATGACTCATGATGGCCTACCGCCACTTCATTCGACTCTGTGCAGCGCCCGGTCAGCGGTTGCCTTGCTGCCTGTATTGGACAATGGGAGTCTATCACAGACAATTTGTTCTTCCTAAACATCCCGAGACATGACTACACGCCATCTGGCGAAGACAGCCCTCCGTTAAGCAGAGAGCCATGATGGTTCAGTCCACCCACCTCGGAACCGAAAGCATCAGCTTTCCTGGCAGCGGTTCAAAAGCTTCAGAGCAAGTGCGCCGTAGAGCCGGTAGAGGACCACAGTTCTCCTGGCTTCTACAACAACCTTTTCCTCGTCCCCAAGCGAGACGGCGGATGGCGCCCTGTCATAGACCTGAATACTTATCTACAAGTCCCGTCCTTTCGGATGGAGACACCCCAGTCAGTGGCAGCAGCCCTCAGGCCCTTCGAATGGACCATGTCTCTGGATCTCAAGGAGGCATTCTTCCATGTGCCAATCGTGGAGTCTACTCGGAAGTTCCTGCGATTTGCATTTGCGGGCCAAGTTTACCAGTTCAAGGTGCTCCTGTTCGGTCTCGCCACGGCACCGCTGGTGTTTTCCAGGTTCGCGCAGACAGTTGCTGCTTACCCTCATCGCACAGCCGTTCACATTCGTGTACTTGGATGATTGGCTTATCCAGGCACTTTGGCGCTTAGATTCGCAACGTCACACGCCGACCTTCCTGGAACTATGCCAATACCTGGGCCTAGTAGTGAACCTACTGAAGTCCAGTCTTCTGCCACAGCATATCTTTGTCTTCCTCGGCATCCAGTTCGATCTGGTAGTCTGCATCTGTCGGCCCTCAGAGGACAGATGGGACAGACCAGCTTCTGCTCCACCCATTTCTGACTGGCAAGGTCCGCTCTGCGCAACAATGGCTCGCCCTGCTGGGCTCCCTGTCCTCCATGGACTCTCGGGTCCCCTTAGGCCGGCTCCAACGTTGTCCACTGCAGCTCGTGCTGCCCAGCTCACCATGCACACAGACTTGTCGAGGTCCAGGTGGGGAGCCCACGTTGAGAGCAGAACGGCGTCGGGAACGTGGCAGGCATCCTTCAGACCTCACCACATCAACTGGTTGGAACTGGAGGCGATACGCTTAGCGCTCCTTCAGTTCCAAGACCTGGTGGAGCACAAGAGTGTTCTCGTAATGTGTGACAACCGGACCACGGTGGCCTACCTCAACAGGCAAGGCGTACGCGCTCCCAGAAGCCAACTGAATTGGCCGGGCTCATTGTCAGATGGTGCTACGCCAACAACGTTCGCACACACACAAGACATGTCCCGGGACAAAACAAAATCCTGGCCGATCAACTCTCGAGGAGAGGTCAGCTGGTAGGGACGGGGTGGTCGCTCCACCCAAAGGTCATTCAGGCCATGTGGGCGAGATGGGGAACCCCCCCACATGGATCTGTTTGTGACTCGTGAAAACCATTAACTACCTGTGTACTTCTCGTCTGTCCTAGATCCACAAGCCCTAGCGGTGGATGCTATGGCAATGGACTGGAACAACCTGTGCGCATACGCCTTTCCTCATTGGCAGATCCTTCCGAGGGAATTGCGTAAGGTTTGCTCCCACGATTGCAATCTAATCCTGGTTGCCCCCTGGCGGCCGCAGAGTGGTTGCTGGGTAAACCTGCTGGAATTGAGCGTCGAGCCTCCACTACGGCTACCCCATGGCTGAAGCTTCTTGTGCAACCGCGGACGAGCATGTTCCATGGGAACCCTCAAGTGCTAAACCTCCACGCTTGGCGGTTTTCTCACAGCACATCTGCAAAAGAGGCTTCTCAGAGACGGTTGCAGATAGAATCGCCCCAGGGGGGCTTCGATCTTCTTCTTTGACTGTTTACTTGGCTCAGTGGTGGGTGTTTTCAAGTCTGGTGCGCCAGTAGGTGAATTCACCTTTGGGCTCCGCATATTGCGAACATTGCCGACTTCCTGTTGTTTCAATGGGAAGTATTTGGCAAGAGCTCGAGAACAGTTGAGAATTTTCGATTAGCCATTTCCTGAACCCTTGCCCACGTCCTCGACGTTCCCATCAGGAGCGATCCTTATCTGTCCGCACTTATTGCGTCCTTCTACACTGACAGGCCAGCGATGCGTCAAATCCTACCCCGGTGGGACTTACCCCTGGTTTTAGTTATGTTGAAGAAGTGGCCCTTTGAGTGCCTTGAGGACCCCAAAAGGGTGTCTTGCAAACACTGGACGTGGAAGACATGTTTCTTTTTAACACTGGCTTCGGGGACTCAAAGAAGCAAGATCCACGCTCTAGCAGACGACCGTCTTCAATGGTCACCTGACCACACCCAGGTGACACAGAGGCCTCATTTGGGCTTCCTTGCAAAGAACCAAGTGGCTCGAGATCAAACTACGGCCTTTAAGGGTTTCACCCTTTGTGCGATGGACCCGGCTCTCCCTCTGGAGGAGACAGCCCTCTGCCCAGTGATAGCTCTTCGCTGGTATCTTGCTTGCACGGACGGGCTCAGAGGACAGAGGCGTACCCTTCTTCTACCTCTTAGTAACCCACGGAAGGAGCAAGTTGGCCAAAATACGATTTTATCGTGGATTAGGCAGATGATCCTTGACGCCTACGAGACAGCGCTAGACAGGCCTGGTGCCCTACAACTGGTCTCTGCTAGAGCCCACGAGGTAAGAGCCTTCGATGCATCCTGGCGTGCCCTGAGGGACGTTGCGGTTATCGATATTCTGCGGGCCTGCCGCTGGCGATCATCTACGACTTTTGCTGAGCACTACTTGCGTGACATGACTCTGCTCGAGGATGGCACGTTCGCCTTTGCGGGCATAACCAGCTCCTTTGCATAAGTTCCGTTAGGCCTGTCGGATCCCATCTCAGCTGCCACAAGCGTTCTGCAGGCATGCTTACCTGGTTGCATCCGACTCGCCTATAGGTCGGCGCATTTCTTCGTGGGCCTTGTAGGGCTCCGTGCCTAGTAGACCTAATCTCGGACAGTTTCAGGCAGCTGCTGATTTCCCAGCTTGTTGCCGTTAGATTTGGCATGCCGCTCGGGGAACCTTAACGGCCAACCCGCCTGGTTTCGCGACTAGGTCCTGTTAGATCTCCGGGACCGATGGAGCTTGAAACAGATTACGCTTACCCACGAGGCAAGCAGTAGGCAGGTTGGCGGGGGGAGCATCGGGGGGTCTATGGCGGTCCCATGCGTGTCGGTTAGGAGGGTTACCGGTTCAGCCGGATTCTGCTGTTGGCGGCCCCATCCCCACGACGCTCTGGGGTTTTCCCTTCAGAAGGCGCCTCCTCACTCGGACCAATGGCTTGCCCCCAGGCAGTTGGTCCCCTGGCTACGAGGTCAGTGTAGCCGTGGTGATTACCCCCCACCAGTACATTTGTATATCCGCAATGGTGGTTGAGAGGTAAAGTTATGTAATTCATACGCAATATTTGAAGTAATATTAGTATTAATAAGTACACTTACCTCTCAACCACCAGAGAAGCCCATCCGACCATCCCTGCTTTCCTCTTTCAAGCTATTGTCACTGACCCCTGGCCAAAAGAGGACGGAAGATACGGGGCGCATGTGCACAATGACGTCACCATTAGTTCCACATGGACCAAGAGATGGTACCACGGGACCGTCAGGTTTTGATCAAGAGTGAGCAGACAAGCTTCTCATCTCGTTGGGCGTCATGCAGAGGTCTTGGCAATCGTGCTTGAGAGGTAAGTGTATTTATTAATACTAATATTACTTCAAATATTACGTATTGGTCTTATCTGAGCCAGCTGAAAGTCCCTGCTTTGTATGTGATGGACCCATTTCACCCTCAACACCTAATACCTGTGGCATCAACCACTGCAAGGTTTAAGATCACATGCCTTAAACGTGAGCATGTCCATAAAGTCCCTTGGCTTGCATGCTGTGACTCCACAACTTCACAGAAAAGATGCAGAGTATGATGAATGACAACTCTGCCACAGTTATGGCATGATGCCTATTACACTTGACCCAGTCCTGTGTACCCTGTGAAGGTGCATCCCCCCCTCCCCGTGTGCTTGCATGCAGCAAATGGCAAAATCCCACAATAAACCTTACTTTGTGTTGAAATTGCCCATGACGGTGCTACAGTGTTCCACTGTAAACAACAACACAATATAGAGGCAACCAATTTCTCATTTATTTTCTTGTCAAGTACTTCTGGAGGCATGCGAGATCAAAACAATCTTGTTGGCTTTTTGCATGAGAGCATTTTAGTGACACTCAGAGAACTTTCCAACTCATGATTGGTCAAACATTGCAAAAACCAGGGACGTGCTATAGGTGGACTGCCAACGGGAGCGCTAATCCGTTTAGTGGTCAACTGGGCGCGACCACTTCAAAGCGTGTTCAGTAGCGCCGCTCAAGTTAATCCCCCCTGCGCAGTCCGATTGTTGTTCCATCTATGTTTCCGCGTTGGGTTGTATCGGGTTACTTACATCAGGCTTACATCCGGTGTGCTATTGTACCAAGTTCAAAAATGGAGTTTTATGCATGCGCAACCAGACTCATCATTTGAATCAGAACCGTGCGAGTCCATCGATGTGTTTTTCGTTTAAATCGGCCGATTGAAGGGAAAGTTTTTGCATTTTTTCTGTCCAAAATGATGCAAAGTTAGACAACTTGCGTGCGTAATAACTCCTTACACCATAATCAGCAATAAAAAATGTAGTTTTAGATGGATAGTGTATGCCAGTAGGATCATGATGGTGGTTTCATTTCTTGTAGCTGAGCCTGGCGTAACGCTAAATTATGACTTTAAAATGTGGAACAAGGTGAAAAATTTTGCACATTTCAGTCGGTGACGCGATTATTCTCACCTTTCATTGTGTGACCTGGCCACGTTTATATCAGCGGCCAGCACGGACCGTGGAGTTGTGTTTGTTCAGCACTGAAGGTGCTCGCTCAAACACCCGATCACTTGAGCAGCGGCAACATAGATGGTACAAAGGGGGCCCCGCCGTTGGTAGTCCATCTATAGCGTGTCCCTGCAAAAACTGAAAAAATACTCCAAATTGTGTTACAAACATACCCTTGAATGCTGCTGTTATAATAGATTGTATTAAGCAATTTCATTTGTATGGTATTACTCTTTTATTTATTCATTTTTGCAAAATGTGATATACACATGTCCATATGGCACCACAGATATTTCGGACGGGATACATGTACGACTATTGTACAAAGCTTACTTATTTGACATCTTCAACTTGCAGTCAGAAAATTTGATATGTACTGGTAGAGTTGTCACTGGTAACAAAAGGAGGATTGCCAAAGGTTACAGCATAAACACATTATATTTACAATACAGCAATGTCATCAAGAGAAGCTATAAAGTGGATTAATTTTGTCAATATGAAGTCCTAAAAGTTCTTTCCATGTGCTAATTACCAGTTTATTTTCAAAGTCACAGATGTTGCAAAGTAGTCCTGGGATACTGCTAAACTTTGTCCCAGCTGAAAACCCAGTTGCCTCAACATCAGAGGGAAAAACGCATAACTGATCACTGGCCAGAATTCCTATAAATGGTCCACTGAATAAAAGAACACCTACTGGGAATGGGCAAAACACCTGAAGTTACCTTGGAATAAATGGAACAGTTGCCCCAGGCAACTGGACATTTCTGTTGTTTGAGCCATTTGCTACTGTCTAATTATGGTGCTGTCTCTTTCAGACTTTGAAACATTCAGCTGCATAAATAATGTACCTTTTCCCTCAAATCAGGAAAATCATTTTTTCTACTGCCAATTCAACCAGGGTCTTATAATTTTGACTATATATACCATAAAATGACATCATGTCACAGACAACTGGATAATTACCAACTACATGTACGTGGCCTCATGTTTTTTTTTCTAATTCTATAATTTATCATTTAAAATTATTAAAATATTGATCTATGTACATTTAAAACATACATGTAATGACATCACTAATTTCACATGTATCAATATATTGTAAGAATACAACTAATACATTACACATAATAATTAATGATTTCACAATAACTTTGTCCATATTTTCTTGACTTCAAGAATAAATTACAATAAATGACAGCTGCTAATACTTTTCTGTCTTAATGTGCTAAGGTCACAGTAAGGTAAAATTATAGCCAAATACTGTTTCAATATTTATACATGTCACTTTCCCCCTACAATACAATAAAATAACAATGTTAAAATACCTGAATTATTGAGACCAGCTCTGCAGTCAAGATAAATCTGGATTTATCATTATCCTAGGGCCTTAATTGTCAGAAACTCTACATATACTGGAATCAGAGAAAAATACCAGCTCTGATGGCACCGGTACAAAACTAGAAATTTCACTCATTAAAACTTGATATGCCCACCTCAATAAAAGCTCAGTCACAAATATCATGAGTAAATTTATCTAGAGTGTCACAGCAAAATGTGACATATAAAGAGTAAATTATAATAAACTGGCACAAGAAAGATGGTGCCCACACTTGTGAGGAACGAAAACAATGATGTCTTACCAGTACACTAGAGGCGGCACAGTTCATTATGTGGAAGATGCTGGCTGCCTAGACACAAATTGTCATCTGACAGGCTCATATGTACTTTGCATGTGGGATAAAAAGACTGAGAGCAATCCCATTCCATGTAACTTTCTGTTCTTTCTACATGTAGTTAACATATAATTGTTCAGTCAGTGGTTCAAGTGAATTCATGCAGATACAATTTAAAATTGCCCACACCTCAATATCAAATTGGAACTTCCCACAACGGCTGTGGAAACCACGCCATTTAAGAGTTGTATAAAAATGAGACCTGTAATTAATACCCACTGTATCCAATATAGCCTAGAGTTGCACTGTATGAAAAGTGTCCCCAGTGATATGAGTACCATTGAAAAGTAGTTCCCTAATATGTCAGCAGGTGGAGCTTTTTCTCATTACACTCCAACTTTGCTTCAGAGTGCAGTTGTTGTCCTTGTTGAGCAATTATGCTCTGCATAAAAGGCATCTTCATATACAGGGATATAAATATACATCTCTATATATTTTGGTAGACCTTCAGTGAACAAAAATCCAAGAAACTTTATTTGACTGTAAGTAGAAAGCTGTACATAGATGAAATGTACAGCCAATTTGCACGACTGGTGTGGTACTTATGCTCACAGAAATGCTCCTTGCCAAATCCATTCAGTTTCCTGCACAATGACTAGATCAGAAACATTTCAGGTGGACGATGTTACTGCCTACATCTTGGTACTCCTCATAGGCAATCCAGCTTGGAGCAAATGTAGGCAGGCTTGCCAACACGGATGCTCCACACCACACAGAATATTTGCGATCTTCAGGAGAGGATACGTGCACACTGTTGGCTAGACCAGGTGGCAACATTGCTGTTAATTCTTGCTCCAGACGCTGAGTAATGCCAGGAAACATGGTACTTCCACCTGGAATTGATATGAATATAACCACTGAAAAGATCTCCCCATCATTCAGCGCAACATGTCGTCCATGTCATACATGATGTAATCCGTATATATATATTCTACCTACTTCCAGTAGAATGCAAAAGCTTTACAGGCTGATGAATATTTGATCACAGTGTTGTGTGCTGTGAAGGATTATCAAATTAAATTACTGAATTTGTATTGTAAATTTCAAGACAGCTTTGAGATTGAACCCTTTTTTCACACACACATACTTATTAAAGACGTTCGGTACACCGCGATATGCGCAACCATTTATTGCCCAATGCCTCTATACAGTTAGAGCTGGTATTTGTCGATACCTGCACTAGCTGCTGTTCGTTTTTCCTATTTTGCACAGTTCCGTTTGAGAAAAATGGATTGTTTACGACGAGAGAAAAGGAAAAAGAATGGGCGGTTTGTTAACAAATGCCAAAACAAAGGACTATATGCTTTAAAACAAGGCAGAATACGTCGAAACACGGCAGTGGTAGACCAAAACGCATGTACACAATCAGCGAATGCTGACCAAGCCACCGTCGAAAGTGCCACGCCCACCCCCCAATGCCACATGCACATGTAAACACTGACAGTTATAGCTGGGAGGAAGGTCGTAGAATAGTGGAACTAAATGTACTAGCCGATAATCTTGTATGCGAGGAATGTAAAAAAAAAAAACATTGTCCCTAAAAAACACAGAATCCTAAAAACGATATGGTTTGGCCAGTGTACTCTACATTTCTTGTGAATGTGGTACGATAAACGCTGTCCCAACGGGGGGGGGGGGGGGGGGGGGGAGGGACTACAGTAATACCCCAGCGTCAAAAGGTGGCACAGGCATATTTGTTAATGTGCTGCCTGTGTCACCATTCGACAATGTATTAAGGCAACTATAATTTTGATATTCTTATTTTTACCTCTTTTTCCATATTGTACTATGTAGAGAATCTTAAAATGTTTGCCTCTTCTCAGTAAAACTATGAAAGTATATATTATGACTGGAATATAAAATTAACGACGTACTGCCGTTTACTTAACCTACATACATGTATATTGATATGGTATCGAAGTTAGACAATGAATGGATACCTTGTACCTATGAACTTAGAACACATTAAGTCAACATGCATGAATTCTTTGTACAATTGCGGAAAAAAATAACACCGTATGATATCTTTTTTTGTTAATGAATGAAATCAGTGCATATTTTGGAAACCTCCTACAATTTTGCAGGGATTTGCAAATATTTTTTCTATTTCAAACTTAAAAAATAATGTGAGCACTTGTACATTTTTGCAAGACGAGATGAATTTAAAGTCACATTCCAGCATGTTTTGTCTACATACTTGTTCTTAAAAGGCTTGATGTACATTGCATACACTCATACTGAGTTACTTTATGCATATTTTTGCATCCTCAATTTATTTTTTTGCTTTTACCCACATATATAATGTTTGCTATCAAATTACTGTAGTCCTTACATGTAGCGCCACCTAGCGACAAAAGTAGCACTGTGACATGCCAATTTTTTGCTTGCATTTTGTTTCAAATGCCAATATCTTGGTTCACACCAAAAACCAGAGATTTCTAAATTCTTTTGACCAGTGTACCGAACTTCTTTAAACAGACATAATTTTAGTCACCTAAGAATCTGTGCACCCTGCTGTTGAATCCAGTCAATGCACTAAACCATAAAACACCTGTTGACAAACGTTTTACTGTGTACACCGGGAGCTATTAAGGGTGGATTCCATGCGCTGACAAAATGTAAATATCAGGTGCTAGAAATGACATGTACCAAATTGTTTGAAGTAGAGGAAATTTTCAGACTTTAATACTGAAGAAAACATTTTATATATCATGGAATTGATGCCAGACTGCCATTTTTCAGCATAGTAATTACCTGTTTGACACAAGAAACAACTAGGATACCAACCTGGCTGTCTTATTGTATATTGCCCCAGTTGCTGCATAAAGTTGATGACTGGGTGCACCTATTTCATGTCATGTCCAGTTAATTCTTATTTGTCTTCATCTCTTTGTGGCTATGTTTGTATAGGACCATACCATCTAAGCTGTTGTATATTAATGAAGTATTCATAATACATGTAGTTTAATTGACTAAACAAAAATGAACTTCTGAGTTACTATCAACATGTCCCTTAATCACAGACTGACAGTCAGCACTGTATTAGTTCATTCTGGTTGTCTTTATTTTTGTGTTTGTTTTTTCTTGAGCACAGATGACAAAAATAAATCAATCACTCCAACAGATTTTCTTGCACCATTTACCACTGATGTATTCCTCCCCCCGTGCTGTCTCATTAGGTCAAAGGTTGGAAGTAAACTTAGAAATCACTCATTATTATTAAAGGTGTGTAATTTGTTGGCTGAGATTTGATCTTCAAAGATCAATCTTTGCACACCTGAACACAGATGGGTATGTTCAGCAAGAAGAATGATGACTGCAGGGTGTTTCTGATGTGATTTAGCCATCAAAATTGTACACGAGTATTCTGATCAGTTCCAGTTGGAGCTCACCTCAGACACAAAATTTTGTTCTGTGCAAGCATAGTATGACAAAGTCATCTGTACACTGACTGGGATGTCTCTCAACACTGAAGATTTTTCTGTACTTTTGACAGGCAACATGTCATATTTGTGGAGGTCAAGTCTTAAGTCTTTTGATGGGTGGGTGCATTATTCAGTTGAATGTTCACTTATCAAAATGTGAGCAAGTGAATGAAGATGACCATGCCCTACTCTGTGTCTGTGTGGGTATTTTTATTTTTTATTATCTTTTTCAAAAAAAACATGTAACTACTGGTATTTGGCTTGACCTCAGACTAATGTTCTCTGTCCCCCCCCCCCCCCCCCCCCCCGCCTCCTCCCCCTACTGCTGGGTCTATGGATGTATAGGAGGATGGTACTTGAGAACTTGTTCCCTAAATTGGACGAACTTAAGAGGATGCACACCTGCCATACATGTGACCTTCTAAAATTCTTACCCGAGAGAATGATATTTGCAGTCAGTTGCTGCCGCAGGTCAATATCACACTGCATTATGGACTTGCAGACACTCTGGTGAATACCAGGTAACTCTCGTCCGAGCAGTGATGGCTGGAACAGGGCTTCAGGACATCTAGAATGAAAGATCATATTGAGATAATGTTCTTCAGTGTAAAAGTGTGTGTGTGTGTGCATGTGTGCACATAAACATACATACATATAAGAAGCTGCACAAAAATCAATCATCAACACTTACCTTGTCTTTCTGTGTCATAAACTTCAAATGCATTTTTGCAGTAAATTGCAGAGTGATATGGTATTTGGTTTAAACTTACTTTATTGTTCAATTGGGAAGAAGGGCAAGCCCTATATTAATCCCTCTTGAAGAATTAGACAATATTACAGGACAAGATGAAGCAAGTTACTTTCAGTGTAGTGTACGCTGCTTTTTAAAATTCTTAATTAATGATATATATATACACCACAGACACTACACTGAAGAACAATAAATGAAGGAACTGAACATGACAAAGACAAGACACATAGTGGGACACTCATAAAACAAATCTACTGTGCAGGTTACTTCCATCAGGAACTTATGATTAGAACCGGTCATGTGTTACAATGTATATTGACATCAAATTGAAAGCTTTTAGCGTCATCAATATAGTTTTGAACAGCAAGAAATATCAACTTATTATTTTCAAGGCTAGAAGTAGCAGAACCGAAAGTAGAGTTTGAAGTGTAAACGGAGCAAAGTTTATCGTAGCTGCATGTAATTTATTGCGAGGAATTAAATATCGAGGACAAGAGGAAAAGAAAGGCAAAAAATCTTCAACACCAGTGCAGCATCTACAATCAGGCCAACCTTTAACACCAATTTGAAACAAATGTTTGTTAAGCTGGCTGCGGCCCATATGTAGTGGAGTATGTAACATAGCACATTTTCTTTTACCAATGTAATAAAGAGAAGGGTCTTTCACTGGGTGTAAGACAGGAGTATGTATTTCCCTTTCAAATTGTGACAGGGAAGGGGTATTCATAGTATCTAAGGGAAGAAGGTTTCATAGGCGTACGGCAGAAGGATAAAAGGACTTATCAAACAGATCTGCACGAGCTCTTAAATGGGGTAAATCAAGCCACCTGCGAGTGTTATAATTGAAATAACAGTGATATAGCATTTTATACACAATGCTGTTTGTTATATGAAGCATTCATTGACAATTCTTTAAACTTGTGTTTATACTGAGAAGGAATAACTTCAGATAAATTAATTAAATAGCACATTGCGAGTGCCATAATATTCCTTATTAGTACCCTGGCCCCTGCCTCATCTACTCAGGGGTGGAAACACAAAAGCTGAACATTCTACATTTTATACATTATCTCATTGCTATCATGTTCAAAATGCACACCCATGATTGGTGCAAATCTTGACACTAGATATAGTGAGCAAAAGATTACTGAACATTCCAATCACAGAACATAAACATGTGACCTTGACACTTAGGTTAAGGTCACCAAATTCTGGTGTCACCAAGAGATCACCCAAATGCATCACTGTGTAAAATCTGAACAGAATCAGATCCGTTACAAAACTTTGTTTTCACAGGGTATACAAACTATCTAAGAACCTTCAGAGCTATTTGGGACACTATTGTATTGTATTTTCCCACCTGAATCGTTCACTGTTGATGTTGACCATCTGGCCATCGGGCATGGCATAGAATTCTGCATGTTCACTGGAGGTTGCTGCTTTACAAAGCTGTGCCTCAAAGTTCTGGGCAACATAACACAGTTGTTCCTTCATGTCCCTGGCAATCTCTCGCTCAGCTGATGTGGTGAAGCTGTGACCAGTCTCGTGTAACAGCTTTCATGTAAATATGCAAGAAAAACACCCATCACACTTCATGTTACATTTCTATAAGTGCTATTTACATTATTTTTTTATCTTTTAAAATGTATAAACAGTTTACTTCCCATAAAGTTGTCAGAGCAAAAACAATACATATAAAGGTACATGCACCTGAGCATCAACACATTTATAAATTCCACTTGCAATATATTTTGTACATTAGGATTTTTATGTGAGGTAGTGATCTGGTGAAGACTAATAGGAGATCTTACTGTTTAATTTCCAACTTTTATGAGTGATTAAAGTGGTTGCCATGGCAACCCGTCACGTGACTTTTAGCAATTTATTGCACATAATGAAACTTAGCATTCCAGCCATCACACTCATGATATATACTTTTGGTATGGTTCAAAGAAAACTGTTCCCACTGCACTGTGTTCAATGAAAATTGATACTGTTCCCACTGCACTGTGTTCAATGAAAATTGATACTTTTATTTTCACTGGTACAAAAAATAACCTGACACTTTAAGGGTTAAGCATGAATGGTTCAGGAGTAAAAAAGTTTTAACATTTGAAGATCACAGAAACCAAGCAATGAGACCTTTCAATAAGGTCTACCAAATAGGTACCCTAGGAAGTTATACTTTATTGCAGATACTTCTTCATTGTCGCAGAACAAGGCTTACTCATTCCATATATTGTGATTGGCTTTTATAAAAAATACATGTATTTTCTATATATGCCTGTACATATATATGTCCTACCCCAACCATTTCAAAATACAATCCATTTTCATGACAACTTGTTCAAAAGTAAACTTTTTCGAGCCCTTCCCTCTTAAACCAGCCAAAACTGGCTGGTGGTTAAATGTCTGTTTCAACGTTTTTGACCAATTTCAGCTGTAACTAGACATGCCTTCAATGCAAAGCCATGACTGAAGGGTCTGCCTTTTGCTCCAATTAGGTCATGATGACACCAAAATCTAATCAGTTCATCTTGCCAGGTAAGATAAGCACATTTCCAAATTTGAGCAAAATACACGAAGGCATTCTGTAGAATCGCGGTAATGAGAATGTGCACATCCAGACAGACAACCTGAAAATAGAAAGTGTCCCCCCATGGGGCGGACCCTTAATGAAAAACAATGTGAATAAGAATTGTTGATGAGACCTGTGAAGATAACATGACCCAGGTCAACAGCTTCTCTCAGTGCGGGTTAGTAACTCATAAGCATCACATTTTCTGCAAAAAACTTCAGCACAACTCTAATGGCCCTTGCTGTACCAGAGGACAAGGGGTCTCTTACCTTCATGAGGTATGCTGTCAAATCACGTCCTGCCAGGTCAAGCCGCTGTACAGCATGAGGCAAAGAGCAGCCCTCATATATGGGAACCACATGACTGACACCATCACCGCTGTCAAGGACCACCCCAGTGGTCCGTCCGGACGCATACAAGGACATCACAGCCTGGACAGCTACGTAGGTGGCAGGCACTTGAAATGACTCAAAGAGGATTTCTATCATTCGCTCACGATTCTTCTTTGGGTTAAGTGGGGCTTCTGTGATAAGGACTGGGTGCTCCTCAGGGAATACTCGTAGTTGGTCATAGAAAGCATGGTTCCAAAGCTGCCAAGCAAAAGAATAAAAAAGTGAACAAAATATCAAAATAAACAAACAGGGACACAAATTAAGTACTCTAAATCACCCAATGAACTGAACAGTATGGAGTTGATTGCACAACCTCCACATCCATCACTACACCTGTATGCAGTTTCTCCAGAATATTCCTCTGCAAGTTGCTAAAGTGTATACTGCATTATCTCTCATGCATCCAAGGCGCTTACGAAATAGAACATCAGCAAACCTCTATTTACATACAGGTCTACATTTGGATGATTATAGCTCAATTAACACAGAAATGATGGTCAACTATTTTCGGAGAGAAATGGGGGGGGGGGGGGGGGCACTTGCACGGATAAGAGCGCTCACAAGACATAATAGATCAGTTACAATGCATAAATTAAAAAGTAGAATGGTATTTCTCCCAATAGTATACAGTGACTAACAATTCAGACTTTTTTCTATTTTCTCTTTAAAAAACTAACCAAACCAAAAAGAAACAAAAAAAAAAAAACAAAAAAAAAAACCAAACAAAAAAATGAAAAAACACACACGCAGATATGTCTATAGGTGACAAGAAACAGATTTCCTTACCAGTTCTAGATCATTCCAGTCTGTGACTATGCCATGTTCCAGTGGGTACTTGAGTTTCAGGACTCCTCGCATGCTTTGTGCTGCGTCTCCTATATAGCTTTCCTTGTAGCGGCCAATTATTACATCCTGAAAACAAACAAGGACGAGTCTTCAAGTGCAAGGAACTCAACCTACATTTAGGATGTATAAATGAGTAAATATCAAAACCTTGAGAAATTGTCAAGTGAATGCTGAGAAATTTCTAGCATCTGCAATGAAAGCTTCAACACACACATTTTTCATACAAGTGTGTTTTTTTACTTCAAATTGCTGCATACTTCATCCACAACTAGAAGTGAGTTTTTTGTCCGAAAAACATTATGCATCCCCCAAGCAGGGGCCTCCCCAGTAAGCGGGCCATCATTCTGCTGCAGAAAGTTTGACCTTGACCTCAAGGTCACCTCTTACCAAATTAAGGGAAGTCTCATCTGGGTAAATGATGACAAAGTTTGATGGACTTGCATCATACCCATTTGAAGATGTGGCAGGGAAACCACTTTATTTTGCAAGACATTGTGACCTTGACTTTTGACCTGAAGGTCACCACAATCATATATAAAAAATTCCCCACAACTATGGAGTATCTGTACCCAAAGTTTCAAGTGAATCTGGGTTACGGTTTTGAAGAAGTCAAAATGTGAACTACCATTGTAGAGCCCATTGATTAACATGGAAATCAATAGGAATGCAAAAATGCAACCCCCTCCTCACCACCTCCCCCCAAAAAATCCAAAAATCATTGGAGCATGACCATTTGAACACAGTTGGTGGATACCTATCTGAACTACAACTCCACCAATGTTTGAAGTGAATTTGGCCAATTGTTTTGGAGAAGTGGAAAATGTGATTAGCATTGCAATCCTCATTGACTTACATAGTAATCAACAGGAATGTATGCAATTTGACCTTTCAAGGTCACTCAGGTTTAAACTAAAACATACAAACTGAAAGCCCATGAGCACTTTCCTATTAACAATTAATAGTAACCTTCGGCCTATGATGCACCATCAAGATGGTATAAGCCAATATGTAAAAATTGCTGAGTCAGCAGAAAATGCAACAAAGATTTGACCTTAACCTTTGACCTCAAGGTTATATAATATGTAACAGCCAGGCTGTGGAAACTCCCGAAGGCAAAGTACGACTCGCATGGCCTGCTATCGCAGGCATGCTCGTTTTCACTCAACGCTTTGTCGCCCTACAGTGTTTGGTGTCTTTCCAAGCGTGATTCATATTTTGCGATGACTGTGTTTTGTGTAGTTCCCTGCAGCCTGATTCATATTTTCCGTGCAGCGAGGCAGGGAACCAGCCAAGGCCATAGCCTGGGGCCACTGAGCGTTTATCTTTGCTTATCAACTGTCATTCCCTGAAGAAGGATTAATGATCCGAAAATTTGAGAAAAATATTAATAATTATGTACACGACCATGAACTTGTTCTTTCATTTGGGTTAATCTGTCGCGGAGAATGATTCAGTTTTCATGGGTTCTAGACTGCACTTCCGGTTCCTGTTTGCTTCAAAAAACAACTTCCGTGCTGCAAGCAATTCAGGCCATCCACTAGCAAGATAAGGGAGCATGAATTAATTTGTTTCCTGTACGCACGTAACGGTTTAGCTCCCTTCGGGAGCTATTATTATATGGGACAAATTTCCCAGACCCATAGATTATCTGTACCACATTAAGAGGCAATAGGTCCAGAGGGGACAGAAATATAAGGAAAATAAGATACGCAGTGGCAGCGGACGACGGGACTAAACACTATATGCATCCCCCCTACAGGGGATGCATAAATTAACAAGGGAGAAGCAATAATGTAATACCTGTAATATAGCATTGAATCTTTGCTGCATGTTTGAGTTTGTTTTATACCAGTCTTCCAGGCCATCCAACAAAATGAATCTTGCAATGCAGGATCAATTCTTCTATCATACATAAAAGCAAACAGCTTGCACTCAGGGATAATATCCTCCAGTAAAACTGACTCACATTATGTACCTGTATCTCAGTCCCTTTACTTAAAGCTTGGAGTTGATACTCGATGAAGTTTCAGCAACACTCACACATTTCATAAATAAAGTAATTGCTTTTGTGCCAACTAGTACTGCCAGGGGGACTCAAGTGACAGCTAAATTCTAGTCAGTAATGAGCACAGGAAATATTCTGAAAAAAAATACAAAAGGGCAAAACCCTATTAAATGAAATACATTCATGAAAATGTAGAAGTCTCACCTCATACTTGGCCCGGCCCACCACTGCAGGAAACACAGCACAAGGCCGGTCCTGATCCGCAAACCCACACTTGCATAGTCCACTACCATTGTCAATAATAACAGGAGTCTTCAAACTCTCCACCTGCAAAAACACATGCACATACAGTAGTTGTGTAAGGTTTAGGACCATCTTGGCACTTGTACTACAAGTATCACCCTGTTATCCAGATTTAGCAACAAGTAGAAACTGACTTAAATATATGTATGGTCAATCCTAAGTGTACATTCAATCATAAACATACTTCAAGTAAACTCTTTGAAAGGCTGTTTAGTGATTAAAATTGTGTCTTTTTTTTTTTTTCCTTTTTTTTTTTTAATAATGTTTGACAACAATATACCAACTTCGTGTCATGAGTGAAGAGATTTAACATTGCACAATCACCAAGCACCATTATGACTGTCAAAATGGTACTGTAGTATTACAGTCAATTCTCTGACAGAAGGTGCACCCTAACTTGGAGTATCATACCAAGTTGTATTTGCTGTCATTTTAATCTGGGAAACATCTGTTGGAAGTTACATCCTGACTTTGGTGTATTGTACTGTAGCGTGATTTCAGGCTCTAAGTGTCACTATTAAACTAAGTAAAATATTCAACCCCTTTGCTGGTCAGGTTAGGATGCAGTCAATAGCTTTTCTTTGGGTTGGTTATGTCCAATGTGCTAAACCCGCCCCCAAGGAAAGCTGGGATGTGCCATCTTCATATATCTGTCCTGCAATTCTCATCAAATATAGTTTCTGCTATGATGAAATTGAAGTAAAAACACTGCAGGGGATGACAATTTACATGTGGGCACTTAAAGCTGATTTGAGTGGGAAAGGGCTAATAATGGCATCCATTTACACATATTAAAACATGCACATAATTGACATTTTGTCCGATTTTTCTGCATCACTGAGTACCTTTGGGAGAGACCTCATAACAGCCACATCCTGACTTTGCAATCTTGAGTCTCTCTTTATAAACTATTCTAATTGACATGACTGTTCATAATAGATTTTATGGCAGTCAAACTGTCCTGAAAACTGACAAGTAAGCCTTTTTCTTATTTTCAATCCATAAATTACCACAAATTTGAGGCAAATTCATAATAGATCTGTTAACCCTTTCCTGATGAACATAAAATACAGTCAACAGCTTTTCTAAGTGTGGGTTGGGTGCAATGTGCCCAACCCATGCCAAGGAAAGCTGTTGACCTGGGGCATGCTATCATTGTAGGTATTATCTACAATTCTCAGCAAAAATGCAGAGACTCCAACCCACAGCTTCATACAAACTGGAGATTCTCCCTCCTGGAGTACTATTGAAACTGGAGATGTGACAGAGCACAGCGCCCCCTCCTGGGTGAGAAAATTTTTTTAAAAAGGAGTTAAAATGGTGTATTTTGATGATTTTTTTTACCTCATCCATTTTTTTATCTGGGCGAGAGAAAACATATTCTAAGAGGGAGAACGGGAGAATTTGGAAAAAGGGCAAAAAAATGGGAGATCTCCCGTTGAAAACGGAATGGTTGGAGTCTCTGAAAATGTTTTATGTTGACAACAATTTTATGTGAAAAGATTGAGTCAGATGACAATTTTCACCCGGGTACTTTGGAGAGTGGGAGAAGGTTAATGTACAAAAAAATGTTAGACAAACAAGATGTATCATAATGAGGGAATCTACTATTTGCCTGCAAAACAAGACTGATTTACCCTCAAAATAAAAAAGGTAAGGCTTTTGACCTTATGGACATGCTGCCCTGTTATAGAGCGGACCAAGTTGAAAGTGGAGAAAATGGTGTTGATGTGGGCTTGGGTTTTGTATGGAGTCTTTAAGGATTATATTTGCACCGAAGTCCAGCAGTGGTACCACCCATATGCTTAACCCTTTCCACCTTGAATTGACACTGAGTCAACAACTTTACTTGGCATGGGTTGGGCACTAAGTGTCCAACACATGCCAAGGAAAGTTGTTGACCTGGGGCATGTGATCTTAAAGCGGCTCATCTACAATTCTCAGTCAAAACTGTTTTTCATTACTGTTGAAATTGGTGGAAAACGCTGAAGCAGACGACATTTGACCACCAGTCGGTTTTGACCAGTTTAAGGGGAAAAGGGTTAAACTGGCTTTCTTACTGATGCAAACTATAAAACATGGCCTGCACATACATTCCATACAACTACTATATGTAATATAATATCATCTGATCACTTCATACTGTTTACTAGTGTAACTTGGAATACTTCATGTGAGATATCAATGCTAAGTTGAAATAACATGAGCCCATATAATATTGTGATGAGAAAATGTTGATTGAATGCAGTATCACCTACATGGCCTATCTATGTTACACAGGTACAACAGCGTTGCTATGTTGTACTATATATACACATACATAGATATTCATGTCCAAAATAATTTCTACAAATTAAGATACACCGGTAATATCTACATTAAAGTTTTTACAACATGAATGAAGTCATATAGACACAGACACTCTCTCACACATAAATTTTTAAATCTATTTGTGATGTTCCTTTATTGTCCCAACTTCTTATTTTCTTTTAATGATAAGTTGCAGTAGTAGTATGGTAGTAGCAGTAGTTTTATATAAATGTGTATTTTTGCCAAACTGAAAGTGTTGACTTTTATTTAACTGCTATCAAAATGTTCTGTCCTTGTGAACAATGGATTTTAAATCAGTTAATCACCTCATAACCATAAAAATAATGAAGTGTACCTTGGTAATTAGCCTGCATTTAACTTGCTATTAGCATGTTATTGAGTCAACATCATGAATATTTCTAAACAACCACATAAGCAAACTAGAGGACCAAAATAGTCCTGTGCTCTGCTGACAGGTATAGCCAGGGAATCATGATTGACCCAAATACAAATAAATTAATATAAAATGTTGTAGTCTTAGTCTGATTAGTTTTGAAGCCATCTGGCCCAGATCAAATCCAAAAGATGAACCCCACTTGGTGCTAAGTAGAACATGGGATAAAACAGAAGCACCGACTGAGCACAGCTTCCACAATACATCATTTAAGTGGTCACCTTTCCGAAGGCATTACATGACAGAACCTGCTGCAGTGAGGCAGCTGCTTGTACATGCAGTCCTACAGTATACATTCTTCATTATAGTCTCTGTCCTCACAGCATTTTTCTTCTCTCCCCCACTTCTTTTTTTTTTTACCAGAGTGTATCTGAACATGTTCCACACAGCCTTCTATTGCACTGCATTGACAACATGCTGCTCAGTGTCCTGCCTAATATGCCACCTAGCCACAGGCAAAGGAACTAATCCATTTGGCTTAGAATTTAAAAAGAAAAAAAAGTTGTCATCATAACTCCTTTGCAATTTACCGTGGTGCATGTAGCTACGAAAGCAATATCCTTGCTCACAACCAAAGTCCTCTGTCGAGATGTTTGGCTGGAAAAGATGGCTAGACCATATGGACAGATGGATGGACATCTTAAACATGCATTTTTAAATGCTCTGATATGGCATTTTCTTCACTGATCTCATTTAAATTACACAACGAAGCAGTTCACATCACTCAGTGAATAGTATGGCCATAGATGATCCTGTCAGTGATGGCACATCAACGCCTACATTTATTTTACGTTTGAGTCAATTTTAGTGCTATAAAGCATGTGTATCAATATCATATAGGCTAGACCACTATGAGCCCTATAATTAAGTCATTAGAAAGTCCTACAATAGGCCTACTGTTCGGTAGAGTATCTATAACCGGAAATACCGATATATGACATACTATTATGGGCTAAGCCACTTCCTGGGTAACAATAGCGTCGTCTGCTGAATCTCTGCAAGAACATTTGGCATCTTGTGCGGCACAACTTATTGAAGTGGGCCCCATACATGACATAAACAGATCATAGCATGGTTTGTTGTCGATACGAAGAAAATCAACTCGTACTAGATACCATATAGCAGAACTCGTTTGCTTCGCTCACTCATACTGCATATATGGTACCCAGTGCTCATTGATATTCTTCGTATCAACAACAAACCATGCTATAATCTCTACATTGGACAGAATCTTGTTAATGCCCATAAGTGGGCACTGTACTGAAACCATGAGTTCCCTTCTGTTATAAAAAGCATAACATAAGCATGCTGTATGTTATCAGGATATTAAACCATGCTGGGATAACATGACCAGACAGGCAGATGCTAACCCATTCAAATAGCTCTGCTGACTAACAAGTCAGCAGAGCTAAAAACTAAACACATAATCACAACAACAATTAGGTAAGATTTACATGCAAAACAACACTATGCCCATGTAAGTTGAATACCATGCATTTAGTATGGTATAGTTCATCCAATGTAAATCGATACAATAGGTATATAAGTTCAAGCCATAAACTGTTTCTAGATGAAACAAGATGGCCAGTTAAGTTAGTCGATGGGATCTGACAAATGAAAATTTGATTTCAGCTTACTTCCACGATATCCACACTTCTGATTGTAAGCCTGCTGCAAGGACATAGTTAACAAGTCAGTCCCCCACTTTTCTGTTTTCCCATATTCATCCAGCTTATGGTGACACTGACAAGTACATGTATCTTCAGTTTTTACTTTATCACCTAACCTTTCCCTGTTACAGTAAGAGTACACTACTTTCATACGTGTGAACTGGGAAGCAAGGGCCCAATCAATGTCAAGCATAGCTGTTGACCGGTGCATCTTCTCATGCGCCCTATCTATCTCACATAAAACTTCCTCAACCACAAAAGTTAAAGGGTTGTCCATAAATGCCACCATTTTGTCAAACGTGCAAAATATGTAAGGGACAATAGAGACTAAATGTACTAATTATCAAATGAAAAAAATCAGTATTTTTACCGAAGCAAATTCAACTAGAGCTCTGTTTGAAGATACAAAGTATATTTCAAATAAAAAAAAAACAACTTTCATCTGTTTTAACATATACATGTATGAATACTTTTTTATAATCATACTTCTAATAGTTTATAAGTACTTTACAAGTTAAACACTACATTGTATTTAAGGCCTGTTATACACTACCTGAGACTTCCCCTAGTAACAACATTTCCTCCAACTCTTATTTTGGTAGTGACGCATGAAGACAAATTTTGAACAGTAACCCAGGATAGCCTCGGGTGTACTCACTACAATATGACATGGCATAACATAAAAGTACTGTAGTCTATCCTTAATTGCCTAATTCCACATTTATTATGGCCTTAAAACCTTTTAAAATGTGTGTGCTGACAACTTAAAATCATTCAAATGTGTTATTATCTTATGAGATATCCAGCAAATAAAAAGTACCGACTTGTAATCAATTTTGATGGAGGTCAGCAGAACTGTATGTTTTGCATGCTTGTGAGAAGACTGACAATTATGGATGGCTCCAAAACCAAAAATACTGATACAAAGGATATCTGGTGCACAATTTTGTGCAACCACATATCAATTATTCCATTATTGGGCCCACAATTTCTCTGTACCCATGAGTCCTACACACAATCACAGCTACCTTCATCAATGATGATGTGCTCTAAACCCCTGTCAACCCCAAATTGTTCTTGTACTGCTCAGGCTATGGTCAGTAGCTGTAAATGTCACTGAAAAAGAGAAGTGCCCTTGACTCAAAGTTCTACACTGATATGACTGAATTTCTCTTTCTTTCTCTCTGTCCCCTCCTTCCTTCTTTTCTGTCTGTCTGTCTTTCTGCTTTTTTCAGTTGAGGTTGAGAATATATTGACTGTTGGTACAACAGCATGAACAGAGCTCTGTCCTGATCTTGAAAGCAGTATTTTTGGATAAAATAAGGGTTACAAACTCCAGTAGCCATTTTTATGCATTTACACTAATACTGCCAATACAGTGCTGCCATCTATGCAGGGAGTGTTGGAAGTTTAAGCTGCATGATGCAAAGCTAAAGCACAACTGCCACCTTGCATTTGATTAAATTGTCTGCCTGGCCATTCCAAAAGGGCAAATCTCCAATTGACTGACATGGAACAGAATATGGCAATGAATTCCATACTGCATGACCAAGATTCTGCCCATTTGGAACATTCTGGGCAGCAAATCCTGCACAAGATCGCATACCAATGTTCATGCCCATTGGCAACTATTTCTAAAAAATCCAAAAGCAGAACTACTCTTGGCTGCAATACAACTAGTCTACAACACCTACAGGCACATGCATGTGATCACTGTCTACAAGAAAAAGTGCTCAATTGCCCCCACTTGCTGTGTCCAAGATTTATAAAACCAAAGCCTAAATATGGATACAAACCTGCATGCTATAAGAAGATAAAGCAGCAGCACTTAGAGCATTAGTCCCACCACCACCACTGTGACCTCTGACCCCCAAATCTGCGACTTCTGTCCTCTGCTTGCAAGATTTCCTGTAAAGGTGGTCATCATTACCTATGTTAAGAGGATCGCGTACAAGTCCACTTTTGGATGATCTCCTCTCAACTGGAGGGGGAGGGGGAGGAAAGTTCACTTTTTCCGACACTGAATCATAGACTGGACTGCTGTTGTTACTAGAGTTATGATTGGCTGTACCATTCATCCTTACAGTTTTTGCTTCAGGGTCCACAAAGCCAGGTTGCTGTCCAGTGTGGTTCTTGCCCAAGAGACCACGTGAGTCATCATTCCAGTCATGCTGATTTGTATCTCTTTTTGTTGTAGTTGTATTTGTTTCAATGACTGCTGAAATATCTAATGACAACGTGTCATCTTCTGAACTATACACGGACAGACGCCTATCCAAGTTCAGTGTACAGGCCTCTTTAGAATTAGCACCCTTTAGAGCGGACTTTCTGGGTTGGGAGTGGACAATATCCCGGAAGTCCTGCTGCTTTGCAGTTGAAGGTCTTTTACTTTGGAAATTTCTAGAGGTACCATTACTGGAAGTGGTGGCCTTGCCGCCAGTGTGGTTATCACCAATATTTTCGGAGACCTTCTGGCGAGAATCTGTGCTACCATGTGTGTAAATACCACTTTCCTCACTCAAGCTTCCTTCAAGGTCTTTTGGTGCAGTCACCACTTCTTGACCACTACTGGAAGACTGGCCCATGAGTGACTTTGTCGACTGGCCTTTCTTCATCAGGTGTTCCTGTTCCTGCAAGCAAGAAGTATATACATGTTAAGTACAGGTATATGATAATACATACAAGGTGGCTAAAGTTTAAACATGTTCAATGCATAAGAAAAAAAAAAAAAGCAGAAGTTTGTTGGAGACCTGTGAGTCAGACAAAGATATACTGAGCACCCTTTTATCCAAGTCAAGAAAAATAGACACACAGTGCAACAAGTGTCAAGAGCGTGCTTTCTGGCAGCAGGTAAAGTTGGGAATAAATCTTAACCAGAATTTAGTGATGTTGCAAGCCAAAATCAAGTCTCCCTATGGAAATCTTTTGGGACTGAAGAATATGCAGGGAAATCCTGTGATGGTATTTAAAGTAATATATTTTGAGATGCAGATGAAAATAGTAAGTGTGTCCATATTCTCAGTGTAAATCGTCCAGATATTAAGAAAAGCAACAAACACATTTACACAGCTCATCTGTTTACATTTTGCATTTAATTCTATCACATTGCCATAAGGAGTTTCAAATATACCCTAATTTAGAGAGGACCTCAACTCTCCAATACTGAAAACATTTGGGGGGGGGAGGGTTAATTTTGCTGTGACCAAGTTCAGTGCTCATCACAGTCTGCTCTCCCAAGTCAAAACAAAGGGCACTCAAAGGTCTGGCTACGCAGGCAACCAAGACACCAGTGTTTTCTATTTGTATACAATTTGTACCATCACAACAACTGTGTCAAGTTTACTAAATGCATTCCCAAACACAGAGACTTACCTGGATATCTTGTCACATTTTTTAATGAAAAAGTTCTCATAAGTAAATCAAATTAATATTGATAAATGGACTTTGGGACCTTGGTAATTAATACCTTTTATTTTATTTTTTTACACAAACATTCCCATTGAAGAAGGGTTAAGATGCATGGCCAGGACACTGACCCACAACAGGGACTGGACAGAACAAATGTCCACAACTGACCTGGTCAAATCCCTATGACTAGTTCTAAAGTGCAATAATTTTGAATTTAATGGAGAACATTATATTCAAATCAGTGGCACAGCCATGGGCACAAGTGTAGCTCTTTCCTATTAAATACAAAGAGAAACTTTACAAACCTAATTCTGTAAGCCCATGTACCGTTTGAACACTATCAAGTCTGATATTCTAAGACGCAAAGTCCTATTCCATACCATTCACTGAAAAACTGTATAGTTCTAAATCATAATAGCAAATTTATTTATGCCAACATCTTCACGGGAGTCCTGGAAGAAAACAAGCTACTGAAATTTCCACTACATGTACAACCACTGGTTTTGTAGAAATTCATTGAGGACATATTCTGTTTCTGGACGTTTGGAGAAAATAACACTTGTCAGATATCCTGGCCCACCTCAACTCCAGCCACCCCACCATCAAATTCTCCATGGAACAGTTGTTCTTGGAAATCCCCTTTTAGGACACTCTAGTCCATATAGGAAATGACAGGAAAGTTTACACTGCCCTCTACACCAAATCATCAAATACACGTACATATCTGCATTACAGATCAGCCCATTCCAAACACAACAAGGAAGGGGGGGGGGGGGGCATGCAGTCAATTTCTGAGACTGAGAGGAATTTGCACCACCCAGTACTACCGCCACTGAAAGTTATAATTGAAAAATACTGGGGCACAATACAAGCCTCCAGAAATGCATTGATCCTGGCAGACAAATGGGTCATTGTAGGATTCAAACGAGTGGAGAATCTGAAAGATATTTTCACTTGAATTTGAATCAGATATCCTCCCAGACCAACTAGGCCACCACCTGCAATATCAGCTGTGGACGAATTGAACCCTTGCAACACTATGGCTTGCATGTATTGCCCCAAAATGGATACTCAGGGCTCAGTCACAAGTACCCGGACAGGCAGAAATTACTCTACCCCTAAAGGAGAATCATGTAAACACAACAATCTGGTGTACCTTCTGACATGTAGGGTGCGCAACAAACAATATGTGGGCCAGACAGGCAGAACACTGATGGATAGAATACGTGAACATTTCTATTACATCAATAGACAGGACACAACACAACCTCTGGGCAGACATTTTGCACTCCCAGACCACAGTAGTCCAGATCTGAAAATTCAAATACTGGAGCACATCACCAACATTAGCCAAGACTCTAAGATTGAGGCTTGAGAAAGAAAATTCCTGGACCCATCAATTGCGTAGCACAGAACCACGCAGTCTCAACGTTATGGGCAGATGAGCTTACTTGCTTATGTCATATGCTAATTTTTTCAACGTCTATTATCTGCCTATTAACACTACGTCCATACATGTGAAAACTCCATACTTCACAAGTTAACTGCTACGAAATACACAAGGCTACCAAAGGGTACTAACCTTGATTTTGCACAATCAGATGGAATATATTAGTACAACCGGACCCTGAGTGGGGCAGAGTCCATGTACTTTTATTATGCTGACTTATGGGGACCCGAGCTATGACATGTTTCTAGAACTGTTGTGGTTACCATGTGGGACTGTTTACACCCCGATACAGAAGCTGGCACAAGTGGCGGTCACACTCATTCCCAGAAGAGCTACAGAGGTAGCAATACGCGCCAGAATGCCCTAGACTAGTAAACAAATTTTGGAGCCTTGACTTTTGTCAAGCTCAAACCGTGGTAATCATGTCACCATGACCTACACACAATTCCAATCCAGGTTGGGCCCAGCTACATAATTCTGCCAATTTGCATCAAGTTTTGTTAACTTCATCAGGCTTTCTAGCATAAAATTGAAATTCAAATAAGTGACCATGTGACCTTGAGTATTATGTGAAGGTAACCTGGATACATTCCTAACCTAGTTTTTACCTATCTATATTATCCTGCTTTGTTTCAAAAAGTTTTATCAGTTTTTTTTTCAGGTTTTATAGCATGGAAACAAAATTTATGTAATTGAACCAGTGATCCTGAGAATGAGATCAAGGTCACCTATATTGAATCTCAACCTAGGTCTCGCCTAGATACATAATCCTCCCAAGTTTTATTCAACTTTTGTTAAGTTCTTCAGCTTTCTTGCATGGATTTCATATATGTGCCCTTGAGAATTATGTCTAGGTGACCCAAATACAATACCAACCAGCTCTTACCAAGATACACACTCCTACCAACTTTTATCCAGTTTTGTCAAATTCTTCAGGGTTTATTGCATGGAAACAAAATAATTGTCAGTGACCCAGTGACCTTGAGAATTATGTGAAGGTGAGCCAAACACAATGTAGCTCTCACCTAGTTACATACTTATACCTAACTTCAGAAAGTTCTGTTCACTTCTACAGGTTTTATCACAAGAAAATAAAATTCTTGTAAGTGATTTACCGACCTTGAGAATGAAGTAAAATAGAACCCACATACAACAGCAACATAAATATCACCCTGATAGATAATCCAATCAATTACGGTCTTTCGGGTTTATCACGCCAAAACAAAATTCATGTAAGTGACCCTGTGACCTAGAAAATTATACTGAGGTACCTCAAATTTGATCCCAACCTGTCTCATTGAGATGTATAATCCTACCATGTTACATCAAATTTTGTTCAGTTCCTCTAGTTTTATCACACAGAAACAAAACTCACATAAATGAGCCTCTCGCCCGGACAATTAGGTCCAGGTGACTTATATACAATCCCAACCTAGGTCTCACCTAGATATATACCCTTCAAAACTTCTTCATTAACGTTTGTTGCATCTTTCAAGAGCTATTGTACACAAACCAGAAGTGTTGAAGACCAAGAAGCATGAGGAGCAGAAGAAGCAGCAAGAAGAAACATAAGAAATGGGCAGTAAAACAATAAGGTGTACATCTCTCCATGATTCCAGGGGAGACAATAAAATATCAACACAACTCGAGAAACGTTCCAATACATGTCAACTTTATGAAATCTATCTTTGATATATTGCCCAATAAATTTGTTATTTTCAGCTGACAAAAGCTATTCTGTGTAGATGGGCAGTATTTCGAAGCCATGATAGTAATTCAGCTCCAAAATACAGGTCTTTGCATCTTAATTTTTACCAAAAACACATTTCCTCTGCTTCATCTCTTAAGGCTGTCTATTCGTGCATTACCTGTAACATAACCTCTGTACGTCTCAGTGTCTGTTCCACCTGTTCCTGTTCCATCTCCTGCTCCTCAACAAGTAAGTTTCCCAGACGATCCTGCTCTCGTTCAAGTTCTTTCTCTTCACTTTTTCTACAAGGAAGGGGTCAAGTTCGAGGAAATTAGGGTCATGCATAATGAAAGTCACATACAGGGGTAAAAAGGCCCAGCTCTATCAGAACTTATGACACTATTTCAAACGTACATGTAAATTTAAATCCAAAAACAGTAATAAGTCTTTGGTTAGCTGTCTAGCAGTAAGCTGCTTTAAAACTATTTTTGCTGACTGCAGATGGTAAATTTATATGCAACCTTTAAAACCCATAGCATCTGAGATTGCCCATACAATAATTTAATGATATACAGTTCCTTGTAAGCTCTAAATTCCAAATTTTTGTTTTCTTAATGGTCCATTAGCACAGCAAAGTTAGCTCAAATGGTAGATTAAGGAATGGGGTTGTGGCAATGGGTAATAAAAACACAGCGACCTTGAAGAGAAATAAAGTGGTCATCCTCTAACAAGATGCTCCCCTACAAAAACCATCCTCTCAACACAGGCCACTTTCTCATGCAGGGAGTGTACCTCTTCCATTATATCGTCAACCCTGGGAAAGATCAGTCCTCTTGTGTGGTCACTTCTAATGCCGCAGGGGTGGCCTCATTAGTTGGGGTCCACTATACTAAAATTAATATACAGTGAAACCTACCTATTCAGACAACCTGATGGATTGAAATACTGTGGTCTAAATAATAATTATAAGTTAATTAAGGATAAAATCATGGAACTGTTAATTGGTGTTTTGAACAGAAAAAAAATGTCCTCTTTCTAGAGATGGTCTGAATAGGAGGTATTCATATTAAATGGATATACTGCCACCTAGGCTGCAGGAAAGAACTTTGACAAGAGGGAGGGCATATTCATATTAGCAGGGCCAAATGAGCTTCTATGATAAAAATAACAACTTGAGAAAGCAAAAAGCTTAAGAAAAGCCATTCACAAAGTTTTCAAACATGCAGGATATTTAGAAAATTCCATAAAAAGTGTTGTTTCTGGATGGTTAAGTAACATGAATGGTACAAGTTCCCTCATCATGGTGAAGGCAGTTCTGCAGTTAATATAGTTCAATATGAATACCTTCTATTGGAGCATCTACTACTTATGTCTGTACACCAACCTGTCATGCTTAGCGTCTTTGAGTTTCTGAATGTACTGGTTCATGCTGTCTTCACTCTCCAATCCGTCAGCATCCATACTTGACTGCTGTGATAACCCACTGGTCCCACCTTTACTCATCCACTCCTCTATGTCTATGCCATAATTTTCTCTCCCAGAAGCCCTTGTTCCATTCACTATGTTGTGCATTTCAGCTGGTGTGCGATTATGATGGCTTTGATTTAAATTTTCCATTGAAGCTTGTCGTCTAGTCAGTGACTGGCCTCTGGGAAATTCATGAGCCTTTGACTGGCTGCTAGCAGACCTAGGCCTTGAAGCAGCCGTCCCAATTCTACCATTACCACTTTGATTTCCTGGAAGAAGTTTCTCAATCGTATATGGGTCTTCTAGCAAATCATCTTCCCCAGCCAGTCCTGCATAAAGGTTTAAATTGTCAGCAGGGGCTAACTGCAGTGAAAAGGTCTGAGATTTTTTCATACCCTGGCTGTTGGATTTTTGGAAAGGACCTGGTTCACGAAGATTGGCTGCTTTCACTGCACGCGGCTGAACAACTCTTCGGGTTTGGCCTGGACTCTCACACATAGCAGCCATTATGCTTAGCTTTTCTTCTGCTGACAGATGACTGTTTATCACTCGGTCAATATTTGCTTGTGTTAGTTCAAGCTGGCCACTGTCTGATTCTGTCAAATCTGGAAGACTCTTGGCCAAGTCTCTCTGAAGGAGCATGGACCTGGGATCATGAGGAGTTTCCCCAGCAGAAGTATCAAAGAAAGATGTATGGCCCCAGCTGTGGCTAGGACTTAGACCTGCTGTACTGACAGATAACCTGGAAGTGTTAGCACTGCTACGAGCCTGGCCAATACCCGAGTCTGTGGAGCTATCATAACGCTGATACAATCTGGAATTGTCTTTATTGGATTGTCCTGCTGACGTCTGGGGTGATTCCTCTACCACCTGAGGTACATTATGATGGAGTGCATTTAAATCTAAGTGTTGCAGAGTTGGAGGTAAATCTGTCACCTCAGGTGCATCTGGGTAACTTAAGGGCACGTAACGCTCACTGCTTTTCTGCCCAGTGTCTGGATAACCATTAATAAAGGCATTTGTCCTTGCCTCAGCTAAAGCACTGTCTTCTTGGTCTGAATCTCCATAGATACCATATGTAGGCCTCAGTTCAGGACGACTCTGTGCCCGCCTCCTTTCATACACATGGTCTTCTTCATTCGTGATCTCTGTCCTGCTCTTAGACCTCCTTTGCAGCCTTGGCTGGTCTGGGTGGTGTACCTCTAGTCCGGTGAATCGTAAATCCCCTGTACTGACAGAGTTCTGTGGGACAGACTGCATATTTCTGGCCTTGGACCACCTCACCTCTACAGGATATCTGGCAGAATGAGTTCGTCCTTGTTTCTTGCCCTTTACCGGCATCTGTCCCACATAGTGTTGATGAAGCAAGCGTGGCTCATGTACTGGCTGCTGCTGGTGGGCCCGTGATTTTAACAAATGTCTTCTATCCAAAGAGTAAAACTGTTGATCTCCTGCCTGGCCTTGAGATGGGGTGCGACTGGGTACACGTGGTTGCTTGTGTGTTACCCGGTCATCAACATACACCTTATCAGCACTGTGATCAGGGCTGAGAAGATCTGAGTGGCTCGGATATTTTGGTGACTGATTTAGCATTCTGAAGTCTGATCCTTGCAATTGGTTCACATTTGTAGCACTGAGGTCAACTTTAGTCAGGTCTCGTGTGCTTGAGGATATGTTGAGTGTTATTTCATCTTGTCCATTCAAGACTTGTTCCTTCCAGCGCAGAAGTTCCCGCATCTCCACAAAGCTCATAGACTCTGCACTGGCTAACAGCTTGCAGATTATGGTGACCCTGGAGGAATGAAAGATTGCATTATCAAAATCTTCTGAACAAATATGTGACATTATGGGAAGAAAATTATTTGTTTGCACTGGAACCTTCCAGAATACAATTAGTTAATTCACTGCATGTTAATTAAGTTGTGCAATGCCTTAATCAGTGTTATCTCCCTCAAGCCACCCGGGGGTTTGGCTGACTGGCTGGTCATTACATGAAAACAACAACTCATTCAATATTACACTTCAATGTTCCAATAAAAGCTTTTTATGAGGACTATGACTAATAATTACATTATTCTCAATTATCACCTGAGCATGAGCCACCTATAAGCTTTCTTCATAGAGGGCACCCATACATGACTGCCACTCCTAACAAACAACAAAAGTCACCATGCAATGCATCTGAGGGAACTTATTTACCCACTCCAACCATGGTCCATTCATCTATTCATCTCAGAAACAGTTTAACTACCATCCCTTCCTTCATCAGTTTGTGTAATATTTGGTAAAGTCCAAACCTGTTAATGAGAAGACGTGCTTGGTTTCTGCTGCTTATTTCATCAATAACTGGTATGATATTCCTCATCTTCTGCAGATGATGCGGTTTCGGGGGTGGATGACTTTCCTGGTAGTGGGCAACAGCTGCCCTCCAGGCCTGGGTAGAATGAATGGTGATTGGATGGTTTGCTGTGCCGTGTGACTGCCGAAGTAGATGCACGGGAATGTACCTTAGCGTCCGCTTGTACCATTTTGTCACCTGCAAAAATGGTTTCCAATGGAAACATTGGCACATACACAGACTACATGCAACATAAATTGGACTGTTATTTAGAGGTGTAATGGTTTTGAAGTGCACACAGTGGTTCAACCATATATACACAAATCCACAGAGCCCTGTTACAAAATGTTAGTTGTAAGTCTTAATACAGGCAACTGTGCTGAAGAGTGTACAATATACATAATATCAACACACACTCACAATAAACATTACAAATATATTAGTTCTTGGGCAAAAAATGCATCTTTTACTTCTCCATTTAATAAGATTATACAGCACATAGAAGATGTTTCACTAAGCTGGAATGAAGCAGTTTGTATTTTGTGATCTTGACCGCCCTACAAAGACTACAAGGGGAGAATGAAGAAATGACTATCCTGTTTCTATTAAACCCTTTCCCTCTTAAACCGGCCAAAACCGGCTGGTGGCCAAATGTCCTCTGCTTCAGCATTTTCAATTGATTTCAACAGCAATGAAAAACAATTTGAGAATTGAAGATGAGACCTGTCAAGACAACATGACCCAGGTCAACAACTTTCCTCGGCATGGGTTGGTTAGTGCCTAATCCATGCTGAGGAAAGCTGCTGACTCAGTCTTAATTCAAGGGGGAAAGAGTTAACAGACCTGTGCCATATGTACAATAAATCTAAAGCTTCAAATAAAAATCTAAATGACACAAACACTAATCTCATCCTATAATATACATGCAAATTTGAAGGGAAGGTGAATTGATAACAGAGTTCACTAGCTGAAAGTACAAACGCTTCGTTAGATATTGCAGAACAGAACTGTCCATCTTATTGAGCATTCTCCACATGACAAGACTGAATTTCTCACACAAAATTCCATGTTTATGATATTCCAACAAAAAAATTTAAAATGCTCGTACTGTTGACATCTACTATTTTTAATGGACTCCGTCTTGAGTCATTTTTATCCAAGTACAGCCTGATAACAAGATAAGCTCAAAGCCAGAGCTTTGACAATTGGCAGGGAAACAAAATCTATTCAACTTGTATTAAAGGCAGCTAATATATTAGCATTCTTAGTAGCAAACAGTGAGTACAATCCAACTGGAGGTAACATCCTACAGAATGGAGGGCTCTTTCAGAAATGTAAGCACAGAAAGAAAAGTGATCAGGAAACAGTTTTGTAGCACCATTTATCTCGTTATATTTATGGGATGTCTTTTTTTTTCTTTTTCTGTTGTATTTTGTATTCAAACAGAAAATGATACCATTACATTGCCAAATGAACTCTTTTAAGATTCCTTCTTAGATCTTGACTACTCATCTCTGGAAAATCCCTCCATGTAATCATTAGAGACACTCGCAAGGTGACCCAGTACCCTGTAGAATTGCACCAGTACTATATACATGATAATTACACCCATGATAAGTTGATAAATCAAAGTAGTTGCTGTAAAATAAAAACACAATTATTATCCCACCACCACAGGTTTCTTTGTAGTCAGTCTGTCACATAACATCTTAACATCTCACTGAAAAACTGAAACCTCTGCGTGTTCTTGTTTTAATTATTCTATGCTGCCAAAAATTTACATGAGTTCAGTCTGTTCTACTCTGCACTTGAAATGAAATTTACTCACTGAAACTCTCCAAATAATATATATTCCAGGATATTAAATTGCATTTTCTCTTCTACAAATTTATAAAAAAATTTAAGCATTTCTCTAGTGTCATATTGATTCAAATGAAAAAAAAAGGTTAGTTTTTCACATAAATCCATATGTTAGCAAAATTAAACAACACTATGGGCACAGCACATCATGTTATATGACAGAAGACTGTGAAAGATAAATAAGCTGTGAAGACAAGTGTATATGATTAATGGACAAACCTGACTTAAGTATCTATATATGGACATAATGGTGGCCTCCTGTTCTCCTTTAGCATGCTATTGTGATAATAAAGTAAATCATGCCATCAACCAGTCTGCATGCTTTGAACAATGGGGAGGGGGGGGGCGGAAGGGGTGCCATGCAATTTGGGTCACGTCTTGTCAATATATATACATCAGGTTTTATAATCAGTCTGCATGCTTTGAACAATGGGGGGGGGGGGGGGAGAGGGGTGCCATGCAATTTGGGTCACGTCTTGTCAATATATATCAAATTTTATAATATCAGTATATTGCAGTTGTTTCAAGCTGTACATACTTAGATATGCCAAAAGTATATATTTTAGATCTTCTAGATCAGGTACAAAATACTGCAACTTTTACGTAAACTGTTTTAGTGAGAATATGTATTGATCCCATTCATTTGTTAATTTTTTTTATACAATATACACATCTATGACTTAAGATGAGGTCTGTAATTTTCAGTTCAGCACAAATGCATACTTCTTTAAACTTAAAAGGTACACTTTTTGGCTCATTGTGAATATAATGTTTTATGATGCATATAATAACATTTTCTCTGAAATGTTTAAATAAGCAAACACAGCCGCGTTACCATAAAATGCTTTGTGTTTAGCTCATCTAAAACGGGATTTTCCTATATGCATATGTCACATGACAAGGACCTCTAGGCAGATATATGCGACAACAGGTGTATGTGCTTCAATTAAAACATTATTAAGGTGAAAGTATATTTCATGCAGCAACTTGATGCTATGGGCATTAATTTACACTGTCTACCCAAGTATAGCTGTCCTCAAATAGTTTTAAAAGGACATTCAGACATTGTTATATAAAATCTGAACATTTTCCAACTGGTTTCACGGTGTGCATGCTTTGGAAAATGTGCATGAAAAACAAACTGCACTCTCAAAGATTTGATGCTTTTGATGTTGTTTTGGTTAGTGAAAAGGGTTCATACTTTTGGCACACATCTTTAAATAAAATATATTCAGAACACACATTAAAAAAGAAGATAACTGAAACAAAACTGTTCAAATTTATTTCAAAGTAACAATTATTATATTAAATCCATGTCAGAAATTTGTTAGCCAACAGAGAACACTCACATTTTCTTACTTGAAAGGCAGAAGGTAATCACAAAACACAGTTTGTTTAAATTTAGAATTCAAACTTTAATGTTCCACAAGAGTAAAACACTGACACAAAAGAAATGTTGCATACCTTAGCCGATGTAAGATAGAAGTTGTGAACATTGGCAAAGACCTGCAGTTTCTTCTCAACTGCTTGACGGAAGTTTTCCACAGTGGTGCGAAACTGATGTGAATAGGAAAGAACTTCCTGGATCTGGTTTCCACTTTGTAATACCACAGCGTCCATCTTCTTCTGGATCTTTTCCGCCAGCCATAAAACATTCTTCAAACACAAAATGGCAGACTTTTCTTAAAAACAGAAACATCCATTCATGTATGGATATCCATTCTTCATATTTACACCAAGAAAGTATGAATACATTGTATAAGCATTCATACATACACAACCATTAAATGCCTTGAAATCCAACAAAAGCATCTTGGTATTATTTATTGTTTGATTCTGCTTAATTTTATGATCTGATGAAAACTCTGAAAAACGCATGTTGAGTTAATGCTTGCCTATGTAGTTGTCTTTAGGTGATTTTAAAATCTGCATCCTTTGTTATAAAGTTCCTTTTTTTCCCCTTTACTTCTCTGCTAGTGAGACATAAAGGATTAAATAGCGCCCCCCCCCCCCAAATAAGCTATTCCACACCAATCAATAATTGAATGTATTTGCTTCATATTCTGTGGAGCAAGATTGTTGACCGCACATGTCATGAGCAAGAGAAGAAATTTAAGTTTTCTTTACCTCACCAGATGGCAGCACACACAACCCATCCCACTAGCAGCCCCTGCCAACTTTCAGTTACTGCAATGACTGCCAACTTTCAGTTACTGCACTGAAGTTTAGACCCATGTTTATATTCTACATGGATAGCAAAGATGACAAAAAGGAAGTCAGACTTACACTGTACAATTCAGGCACCCAATTTATGATCACACTTCATCCTGTCAGTGTGAAAATAGTTTATGACTTACACTGAAAATGTGAATGTGACCACTGACAGTATTCCTTCATTTGCAACTTCACAAATAATTTTTTAAACCTTTCATCTCTAGCTTCAAAGACTGTACAATGGTCCTTCTATTAAAAGGCTACTCCAAATGCACCTGAATTATGGCCTCTACCAGGTCTCCCTTAAGAAGGGCCTTGCACAAGGGGGATCATTGTACACATAAGATGGATATCAAACCTTGGCTATGGTGTAGAATCCAGTTTCAAAGTGGTTCTTCAAGATCTCTGCCTTGCTGAGACAGTCTCCTACTTCCGCCTCTTCATTGATGGTTGGCATTCCAACCTCCTCCACCCAACTCAGCACCTGTATGTGTATCAGTAGACAATGAGCCAGGCCCAGGTTTAATAGTGGTTTAGGCATTGCCACACAATGCAAAAACCACTGACTCAAGACAAACAAGTTGGTAGTCGAATGAAAGTATTGTATAAGAAAAACATCAATGTGCAATCTTTATCCTGAAATTAGGTACATATGATATGAAATCCTAAACTGAAATGGAATGAGCCAAGTCTCTCTCTCTCTCTCTATCTCTCTGGAATATTACAGTAATCACACCACAACTATGGTGATCAAAACATGCAGTTTATGTTTCAGTTTTTCTGTAGTCTGAAAAGTGAGCATTCTGTAAAGGGTGAACTTGCTAGAATAAGGTAATAAGGTAACTGCTTTACCAATCAAAAGTTTGCTTGAGCATTGCCCAATTCACAATATACTTATGAATTTATTAACAGTTTAAATGTATGTATTGTAGATATATATAAGCACTGCTCAAGCAATTTACTTTTAATTTAAGAGGAGAAAAATCAACAAAAATCAAGTACAATTTATCACTGAATGTGACACATAGTTTTCAAAGTACACCTGAGGCATCACAACAATCTGGAAATGTATATATTAACTCTTTTCCTCTGAAAAAACCCCTTAAGTTACCATCCTCCTTGGTATCACAGCCCTTGCACAGGAAAGCTGTCAATTTGCAGCAGGCTGTTCTCACTGACCTCTTGTGATATTCTTATTCAAATCTTTTTCACTTACAATAAAATCACGAATGCCATTAAAATATTTACATGCAACTGGTTTTGGTCACCATAAGGACTTCAAGTTACCACTGTTATTGGGTAGTTACTAATATATATTTTATTGTATTACCCTGTCTGCTTTGGCCCTGTACTTGTTGAGTTTGGAGGCCTGTATGATTCTGTTCTCAGCCTGCTGCCATAATGACTTCAGTTCCTCTCTGGCTGAGATCAGCTGTTTCTGGTTGGTCTGGATGGTTACTTTGGCCTCACTAAAACTGGGTGTTTGTACCACTGCCAGTAGTTCTGGGTCCACACTTGGGTTGTTCAGCTTGGATTCCAGAGACTTCAGTTCATCAATGGTGTGCTCCACATTCAGCTCTCTGTGGACATACAAAGTTGTCTCTGTCACACACACTTGTTGGTATTCCAGTTTTCATGATCAGTTAAATAATGTTTCAATCTAAGCCAAAAAACATTTATTGAAAGTTTAAAACTGCTCTTCATTGAAAAAAATAGACATACATTCAATGCAAAGCATTGACTGAAGGGTCTGCCATTTGCTCAAATTAGGTCATGGTGACACCAAAATCTAATCAGTTCATCTTGCCTGGTAAGATAAGCATATTGCCAAATTTGAGCAAAATACATGGTGGCATTCTTTAGATATCGTGGTAACGAGAATGTGCACATACCGACGGACAACCCAAAAACATAAACATCCGCCCATGGGCAGACCCTTAAAAAGCAATTACACACTAAGTTCACATTTTCAATTGTACTGTGTATATGTAGTTTACATTAGTTTTTCGATAGTCACACATTTTGCAACTACTACCGGCATGATCCCAGTAGATGAACATAAGATTATTTGACATATTTCCAATACAAATAAAGGCTCACCTCATGATTTCGTGGTATTTGTTACGTATCTGTGACACCAGTGCCTGTACTTCTTCCTGGCTCTCCGGGATATCATATTCTAGCTGCATGTTTAACTTATCCACTGCTGGAACTACTTTCTCCATGGCTGCTTCTGCATTTTGCTGCAATTCTTCTACCACCTGTAACAATATGAAGTCAGCGGGGTTAGATATCCAAATGAATAAGGCAAATGTATAAGCTACTGAATAAATATATTAATAAACATCTTTATCAATCCCTTTCACTGGCAGAGCTAAATTCTGCTTAATCATTTATATTCCCAGGCACAAAATTTCACGCATACACTCCAAATCAGAATTTCAAGAGTTTTATTTTCACAATTTCATGCAGGCTTTCATTCCACATTCAATCTGCTACAATTTTACCTAGTTTAATATTCGCCAAATGGGTTTCCTTGGGAAAATTCAGAAATACATGTATTTATCCCTCACGAAAATTTATGATTATACAGTAATATGATACAAACTGGTTCTCACAGACCAAGCCCCATGATTTCTTCTTCTTCTTTCAGTGAAGTGGAGAATAAAAGGAGACTTTGTCTGTTTAGCAGGCAAGACACTTGCAGTGTTCAGAGAATAAATTACCCACGGCTCCAACAATTTTTTTCCCTTAATTCTGCATTTTTTGGACTTCACAGGTGCCATAATACAGTGTACTGCAACAAAAATTTAATGAAGCTGTGATGAATCCTTCTTGAGATATTATCCTAACAAGATTGTCCACTTGTGTGCCACTCAGATGGCCTTCAAATAAATACTTCAAAAGTTTCATAAGTTTAAAAACAATAAGAGGAAGCTGCTTTCAATAGGAATGTGGTCAATTATAATGTGCATATCTGATGAAAATTTGGTGAAGCTGCAAGGCATCCTTGTTGAGATATGTCGTCCCCTTGTGCGCCACTCAGACGGCCTTGAAATAAATATTTTAAAATTTCATAAAATTATGAATGTGAAGAGGAAGCTGGTTTTACAAAGCAACCTGGTCCATCAATGGAAATTATTTTTTAATATTGATCAATCAGAAAGAATAACAAAAAATACCAAAATGCTATGTCTGTCGTTCTTCTAGGAAAAGCCACCAAGTGTTGCCGCTGTCAAGACAACACAGTCATTTAGCAATTTATCAATGTAGTGAGACCTACGAAACTAGATAGATAGAAACCTCGTAAGTATAAGCGCTGATCTTGCGATTTTGCTCACAAGTACCCAGGGTTTTTTTTTTTATCTGACCTTCAGAATTAAGATGCCAGTGCAATTAATTAATTCTTTCACCTTGAATTTAATCGTACACTCGATCATTACCAACGCCAACACAGGCTACAGCTGCAATGTCTATTCAATGTGTTGTAGCACTACCAGGCCAGCTCGTGTAACAAGCAAACACCTCTCCAAAAACGCACCAAATTACTGCTAATTGCACTTTATTTCAGACAATATAAGTTCATAGATATAATCGATTGATGTTCATGGTCACTCTAGTCAAACAAAAAGGCAGTACATGCCATATTTATAGTTGCTTAAATGTCTTTTTCTACATCCTCATTCACAGGTTACGGGCACAGTCTTGTATAGGACTTTTGTGCAAGCATGAAAGCGTCACCCCCATTCATTTAGTATGACAGTGTGACCAACAGGTGGCAATGTGTTATGAAAGTTGTCTATAAGGTGCATCTCTTATTAAAATTTGGTCAAGCTAGGGTATAGATTTTTGGAGATATTGTAACGTTTTCAGGGTTGACGCCACTCAGACAGCCTTCAAATAAATACTATAAAAGTTTCATAAAAAGTTTTAAAATAATCAGAGGAAGCTGGTTTTCAATAGGAATCTGGGCCATCATAAGGTTCTTCAGTGACAAAAATTTGGTAAAGCTATCAAGACTATTTTTTTGAGACATGGTAATGTTGTCCCCTCATGCGCCACTCAGATGGCCTTGAAATAAATACTTTAAAAGTTTCATAAAAAGTTTAAAATAATAAGAGGAAGCTGGTTTTCAATAGGAACCTGTTGAGGTACTTCTCTGATAAAAATTTGGAACAGCTATGGTGAAAATTTTTTGAAATATCGAGTAATATCGAAAAGACAAACGGACAGACGCAAAAGGCAGGGGATGACAATACCCTCCAGCACTTTATGTGCTGAGGGTAAAAACTGTTCCAGAACATGTACTGTCAGTAATGTGTATGTGTATGTGTATGCCCTAACATAAACAGTAACATGCTACTGGCTGTTAGTTCAGTCACAGCAGTGCACAAAATGATCACTCTGCAGCACTTATAACATTTATGACGATATTGGAATGGCACCGCCATCTTTTTTTGGGGTTTTTTTTGTTATTTTTTAATTATTTTAGAGGGACACCATATTTTTGGTCACAAATGTCTCAATGTTATAAATATTTAAATTTAAAAAAAATTAAAATTTTATTCTTATGCTGTACAATAGCTTCCACAGAAAAATTTAAATGCCAATTTTATCTCCATTATAACTATCTACATTTTTTTTTTATTAAGTCTATACCTGTCCTTATTTGCACTACTTGCAAACAGTCAATATTTTGGGTTTTAATCTCACTTCATTTCCTCAGTTAAGGACTGCACAAATTATTCTGAGAACACATTCACAACAGAGGCATTTATACACGACTTAGGCTATAACCTATATGCTGCTACAATCTAGTATACACATAGAACTCACAAACCCCACGTATTGATCTGACATACAGCAGGACAAACTGTTAGTCAGCACATGACCTACAATGTTAGATAGGGCTCTAGGAATGTTGGAACTTTAAGCTCATATAAAACAGAAATCAAGGATTAAGGGCAGTCAATGTGAGCACAGTAGCACCTTTAGAATCACCAATTCTGTCACTGGAGAAAAAAAAAAGGGGGGGGGGGGGAGGTCTCATATTGCCAGTCGTCTTTAGTAACAGCTACATTTTAGCGACAGGAATGAAGTCAAGCATATTGAAAGGTGTCCTAAAAGTCATAGGGTCTTTATACCAGGTACTACTATATAATTGATGTTTAATCAGCTGATGTGCCATTTAGTACTCAGCTGCTGCGTAAATATGCCTGTTTTTACACATACATATGTATTAGCTATATACATGGTATGTATGTATATATATATATATATGTATATGTATATATATATATATATATATATATATATATATATATATATATATATATATATATATATATATATACTAGATGCTTTGCATGTTAACTGGCGTAGCCCTAAGTAAATGCAATAACATTCCTAGAAATTGCCGATTCAAAGTCATTGAACATGATGTTACAGAATGGACGAGCTGTCAATCGATGTGTCATGCTATATCATTTACCTACTTCAGATGAAAAGTCTGATTTCTTGTGGAATAAAATGTGATATATATATATATATATATATATATATATATATATATATATATATATATATATATATATATATATATATATAATGTCTCTCATTTAACACATTTTTATAAAAATGATGTTCTCAATATTTCATATGTAAATGCAGTTTGGTCATAATTGTATATTGTAGTTTGGTATTGTTCAAGCTGACAATACCAAGCATCCAAGGTGGAGTCACCTGTTAGTCCTCTAACTGCAGTGGTACTTGTCCTTGAAAAGCTACAGTTAACCCTGCCTGTCTGGATACTCAGATAAAAGACAAGGCTGGACTTGAATCTTTAGTCACCTGATTTCCCCATCATTAACTTGGTCATTGTTAGCTGCTCCCAACAATATTGTAAATTAATTGGCTAACTACGATCCACTAAAACTGAGCCGCACATCTAATTTTGACACAGCACTGTCAGTGTAATTAAAACATGATGGCATCTGGCATTTCAAATGTCTACAGTCTAGCAGAGTTTCCTGTAAACCACCACCAAGAGAGTAAACTCTACACTGAGGACACTGAGGATGGAAGTACAGGTTCTTCAGGTCAAACATCAATAAAACAGTGACTTAATGACTCTTACCCTGATAAACTCTATCCAGGTTGCGTGACTATAGTTCATAGTGCCTCCAAAGTCAGGAGTCACTTGACTTCTATCCATGTAGTTGAACAAATCTGCTGGATCAGACACTGCTATAGTCTGGAAGCACAGTGATATAATTGTCATAATTATGATGCAATAAAAGTTTTACAACACACTATGTCATTTCACGGACAGCCAAGGAGACAAATAATGGCAAAGTTATACAGACTTTTACTGTGTTATGTGCAATGACAAAGCATTTTACTTTGAATAATTGCCTAAAATTAAGTGCAGAAATACATCATTCCAAGTTCCCACCGTGAAATAGCACTAAAATTGATACTGATGAGTTACTCATCCACTTCAGGGCATACTGATAAGCACAGGCACTTGTGGAATTTCTGATCCGTCCATTTGATGTGCATACAGGGGCTACCATATGTACCAATGTGTGCAGACAAAAATATGTATTTTTTGTTTCATTATTTTTGCCCCAGAAGACATGACACACTGTTAATCCATGACTGACTTGGCTTGACTCCACATGTATCTCAAATCTGACTGGGTTTATTTTGTGAGGCTGTCATTTGCATTTCAAACCAGTTCACTAAATTTCCATCATAAAATACACGACAGTTTTATGACTGTTGCTAATTGATGCCTCTGGCATTCAGCACATTTAGACTGAGACAAGTCAGTCTGGGGGATCTGCTTCACATTTTACTGTCATTTTTACCATGTTGAAGTGCAAACTACGAATGCCATCTCCAATAGGCCATAAATAACCACCCTGGTGATTTTTTAAAACAAGTTTTTCTTACAATCAGTACTATGAATATGTTCATTTAACTAATCCTGCACCAGTCCTCATTTTTGACATATGTATTCACTTCATATATTGACCTGAACAAAAGAAGATATTTACATCTTTAAATTTGTCATAAAAAGAGCTTGTATTCCACTACCAAAATGCCTTAAAAAAAAAAAATGTGAAGCACCAAACACCATGACCTAAGTAACCTTTGATGTCTCTGTCATACTTCACAGCAGCTGTGTCTAACATTACTTTGAGCTGTTGTGTCAAGGTTGATATAGGCCTGGATATCAGCCACATGTTGTTTTCTTGTATCAACTTCTGCTAACCCTCTCTGGTTTTTTTTTCTTTTGTTTTTTTAAACACCAAGTGCATCTTCCTTTTTTTCCCCTTACTTTCTAAGCAAGATGAAGCATGCAAGTGAGATGCACAATAGAGCAGCTCGTGATCTGTTATAATTTATGGGGTTAAAGATCCACAGAGGTTTATATTATTTCTGTCTGGGTCCCCTGAAACAAATATGTATTGTTCTTATTGTATCAAAATCAAAACTGTGTTTGTGGGCCATTACATGTTTGCATGCAAGGAGAAAGTCTGCAACATTTGCTGTCCTGAAAGTGAAAAAGTTGCCTGCGTAACAAACTGTCAGACCCTTGATACTTTGTTTTGGGTTGGAAAAAATAAAAAATCAATAAAATTAAACCAGCTGGAAAGGCAGCTACACATGTCAAATGTCGTCTGCTTCAGCGTTTTCAATTAATTTCAACAGTGATGAAAAACAATTTTGATTGAGAATTGGAAATGAGCCCTATGAGGATTACATGCCCCAGGTCAACAGCTTTCCTTGGCATGGGTTGGGCATTAGTGCCCAACCCATGCCAAGGAAAGCTGTTGACTCAGTTTTAATTTAAGGGGGGAAAGGGTTAACATTAAAATACAGTTGTTTCAAGAGAAGTATATCAATTTACAAAGGAAAGGACACAACACACTCTGTACCATGCATGGTTAGTTTGGTTATATATTCATGGTGCAAAAAAAAAAAAAAAAAAAATGCGTGCAACTTTACAAGAGCCCAGGGCTTCATACTCAAAAATGGATAGCTGTAAAATTCCTCTACAGAGATTTAACCCATTACTTTTCCTAAACTGGGACAAAAGTGATGTTCTGAGAAGCAATGAAAAGCTGTGCTGTCAAGTCCAGCAACACTGCCAGCTTAATAGCTGTGGTACACTTAAATGGCACTTTAACAACATATATTAGATGAATACAACATGAACTAAGCAAGCACACTGACTGAACAGCCTGTCCCCAGCTGACCTTAATAATTTCAAACAAAAACAAGGCCCACCTAGTGCCATGGGTACCCTGAACCATTTGTGTGCAATTTCAAATCACTGGCCAAGTGGCTTCACAGAAAAGAAAATTGCAAGTTTCCCCTCCCCTCACCCCCCCCCCCCCAAAAAAAAACCCAAAATAAAATAGAAAAAATAAACAACAAAATAAGATAAAAATTCCCTGAGGCATGACTGCTTCTTGAGGGAACCTGACAGAGACTCAGCCAAGGCATATCTCCACCAAGTTCTAAGTCACAGTAATGGCTTTGGAGAAGATGTCAAAGATATAAATTATTGTTGCAATACCCATTGACTTTACACAGTGATCAACAGGAATGTACCCATCGACCAAAGAGTACCTGAACTGAAAAATTTGTTAAAAATCAGGGACCTAGCGTGGTTCGTCACCACCTAGTGAACAACTTTAATTGATTGACCCTTCCACAACAAACAGTTCTACCATGTTTCAACACAATCTCAGTAACACTTTCATAGAGGAAGTTGAAAACAGCTTTAATACACAAAATTAAAAAACAAACAAAACAACAACACCATCTGTTGAACAAATTAAGGTCCAGTGGTCCCTGCAAGTGTCCATATGCAATTCTGAAGCAATTAGCTGAGCACTTTTGGAGAAGACTTTGCCACAAAATGAGCACAAAAATTCATACATACAAAAAAAATCATACGAGCGTGACCAATTGAAGACAGTTGGGAGAGATCCATCCAAGGTAGAGCCCTACAAAGTTTGAGGAGGATCTGGCTGACTGTTTTTGAGAAGAAATTGTAAATTGTGGACAGACATACAGATGGATGGATGGACGGATGGACGACGCATGATGGAGAATCCTGTAACCTCAGTTGACGGAATAAAATTCATGTATGTACATAAAAATATAATGGTCAGAATTACCTGAAGACCCCCTTAGCCAAGGTAAAAATAGGACCCCTGGTGACCTTGAAAATAGGTCAAGGTCACTGAATGTCCAATGAGAAGCTTTCAAAACTGTCAGAAGCCTTGTATTTTTTTACCCTTTCTCCCATATACCAGCCAAAACTGGCAGGTGGTCAAATGTCATCTCCTTCATTAGTTATGATTGATTTCAATGATAATGAAAACAATTTGAATTAAAACTGCAGGTAAGACCTCTGAAGGTCACATGAACAAGGTCAACACTTCTAGTTTGCATGATTGGGATTGCCCCCAACCCACAGGAAAGAAAGCTAGTGACTCAGTCTAAGTTCGTGGATGAATCATTAATTTTAATCGCAAGGTGTTTCTGATACAAACCTCAAAGACAGGAACTTTTGGATGCTTCTTGCTGGCCTTCAGTCCTACCAACTTCTTGAAAGTCTTCTGTACATCTTTAGACTTGGGTAGTACCACATACACAATGGCAATACAACCCCTTACCTCTGCCTGCAAGCACAAATAGAAATACATTTAGCAACATTACTGCGGACATTTATGATTAGCTCATTCCAAACTGGTCACAGATTTTCTGATCTGGTCATGGATTTTCTCATCTATGAAGCTGGGGTGAAAAGGAACTGTAAGAACATTCACATAACATCCACATAACTGATAGAACGAGCTTTTCAGTGTTTTAGTTAGGATTTTTTTCAGGGGGTCACAAGAAGGAAAATTCAGAGAAGATTACATTTTCACCAATTTTACATGTGTAAATAAACGAGACTTGTGACCCTTTAGAATTTTCTCAAAGGGTATTTCCAGTTCTGAAAGGGTAATATACCCCCATTTGGGGGTTAACGAAAACACTGCCTTTAATAATTTTCCCCAATATTTCCAGCATGATAACTCGGGAGTTTCCTATTGCCTGTCATGCCAACTAGCAGTTGGAGTATGACTGCTCAACAAGCAATCAAAAATATCCACCAACAAGGCCTTTATCAACAGTAAACGTTCAGTTAAGGCATTTTGGATTACTTGGCCCTGATTGTGTTCCTCAATTTGCACAGCATTCTTAACGATTTTAAAATGCAGCAAGAACAATGATGCAAATTTCTTGGTGGACATTGTTACAAAGAGATAGAGAATAACACTGAGAGGCAGAAGAGTACACAGGGCTGTCCAACAGGAGCATTGTAGCAAAATTTTGCTACAAAGCTGTTCAAAATTGCTACAGATTTTCTCAAAAATAAGTGTTTCTTACATGAAGAAGTGAAAAAAACGCTACAAGTAAAGAAAATTTTACTCCAGATTTTCAGCTGGACAGTACTGGTACATGTGCCCCAAACTATGTCTTCAACTGCCATCCAATGCTGCATTTTCTTTCTCACATATCTATATTTGACGCAGATTGCAAAATAATATCTGAATTGGAGAAAAATTTGCCATCAAGCTTTCACCATTTTGTTTACTATTCAAGTAAATGACTAATAAGAAATGAATTGCAACAATGACGCAGAAAGTTATCCACAAGTGGTTTTGGATAGAAATGGTATGCATGGCCCAAGACAAGCACTAGATATGTGAGAAAATGGGCTCCTACCAGTGGAGAAGGTGAATAGCTGTTCTGATAGCTAATAGACGATTTTAATAACAGGTAGACACAGGTGTTAACAACCTTGGTGTACACTGGAATATCAATAAGACCTACATGTATTCATTGCAACATGTGCAGGCAAGGTTTAACTCATGCTATACTCTAGTGGTGAGGGCCATGGTCAGTGGTCTCTTAATTAACTGCAGGATGATTTGCCACCTTATTACCCCCCCCCCCAAAAAAAAAAAAAAAAGAAAAGGAAAATTAGCCTGGTCATCTTGGTACTTGAAAAAAGCTGTTTGTATCAATTGGCACATATGCAGTATTTCATCTTCAGTCTATGTAAAGATTGGGTGGCATCAGGTACTGGTATGGTGAGTTAAGTCATTTCCTAAGCAAATATAATGCATCATGTTTGTTGGTTGCAGTCTGCCGCTATCAGCCAGATTTCAGCACTCTGTGCCAGCATGGGTCCTGATAGTGGTCCAAACACCATGGGATGCCATATCAAGGTACAACCAGTATTGCATGCCATGCATGATGGGGCCCCCTGTATATCCACTGACCAATATTGCACCACCATGCCAAAGTTAACTCTCATGTCACGCCAATCCCTGGCTTTAACTCATCTCACGCCATTCCAGAGCCTGTTTCCCTGTATAATTTACCTGGTAGAGGTTGCATTTTCACTTTCTTTACTCTAGAGGCTTTCATTCAAGTACCAACAAATGTGGTCACAAGTTAGTACCAGGCAATGCAAAAAAATCACTGACCAGGATCACCCCGGTTGAGTCCGCCATGTTTCTGCAGAAATCCTCCACAGGAACTTCTTGAAAATTAAAACTGTCATCTAACAAAACATAAGGTGTGTGGCAGTGGGGACTTTGTCGGCTACCATGCTTCAAGTAAATAGCTATTCTCTGGGCTATCTCTGCACTTGCCTGCTCAGCATGTACCACGGATGCTGTTAAGTCAGTCCTCTCCCCATGAGCTTTGGGAAACAGCATGATTTGGCAAGAGAAGCACAGACCTGTCAGATTATCTCTCTGTACCTTATTGGAAGGGTCAACCACCCTGCTTGACAAGTTCTGCCCACCTTGTTTGTCTGCTTTACCTCTTCCATGTTCACAAATGCTTTTGTTAACATCTTACTTTGAATTCACTGAGAAGGTAACATATTCATATAAGCTGTAGGGCTACTCTAGCTTGCATTGGACAACTCAACTCTTTGATAACCAATCACATCTTAAGTCGATCTACTAAAGTGAAACTACTACAAATTATCATTGGGATCTGAGATTCGTATTCCTTGTAAAATGACCTTTCATTCAAGTACCAGCATGCGTCTAGTTCCAGAGAAAATACCCCAGGTCAACAGCTTTTCTCGGTGCGCATTAGGAGCATTGCGCCCCATGCGTGCCGAGAAAAGCTATTGACTCAGTCTAAAATTTGTAACTTAAAGGGTTAACTCTGTGTATGTGCAGGCAGCTTCCTGCCTTAAACAAGGCAAAACATTTTGTTCTGACGAAACTGGTAATGGCTTCATTTCTTTTCTTCAGAATAGTCAGTCATATTCACTAGATACTCCCTATACTTGAAATCATTCTATTTGCAATCAGGAAGTTTTATTTCCAGAAATGTTAGTACTGCCACTAGTGTATCCATTAGTGTGCCCATATTATGGCACAAGTGTATCTCCATTACTGGCGGCAGGACAAACAATCTTGGTGTGAAATTAATATGCATGTGTCATATTGCAGATTCAAATTCCTTCATAGAGATGTCAATCAAGCACCAGCATGGCTCTAGTCACCAGACCTGTTTTTGTGTGTGAGTGTGTTTTTTTTTTAGCAATTTGGGGTGGGGGTGGGGGGTGGGCATTGCCTGGCAAGTAATGTTCCAGTTGAAATAAAAAACATGAAAACCACAAACCAAGATCTGTACCACCTTGGTAAAAAGACAGCTAAAATGACTACAAAGGAGTGCTAAAGTCCCTCGTGACTTAAAAAGACAGGAAATGAGAGTGCAATACCAGGCAGTACCTTGCCTGGCATGGCTAAAATGATGTATTGTGTCACTTGCTATTTAAGACCATCCCTGCTACCAGCAAAAAGTCGTCTTATTATATTGCAGATTAAAATCTCCCATAATTTCATCATTGGTGCTATAAAAATCTAAGCCATACCACACACAACATTTTACAGCCTTCGTGTAGCATATATCTTCTGTAAGTAATTTCCTGTATTTGTACCCTGGAAGAAAAAGAATTCACTCCATCTGACCTCCACATGCAGCTGGCCAAAATCCAAGTAACAGCCAGCTACATTATGCCACTGTAACCCAATCTTAAATATGCATGATGATGAATAAATGAGATAAAATTAATGAACATGCAGCAGCTGAGAGGATAGATTAGAAATCACAACTCTATTGACATGTAATCTAACTTTTCTATAAGTTATGTTATTTCAATATTGATTGACCTCATGATCGATACCATATACTTGCCCTGCAACATAGGTACAGGGTTTCTGACAAACGGTATTGGAACATATATATCCATGTATTCAAACACATACTAAACATAGCTGTCTTCTGAAGATATAAGTACAGTAGTACCTGCTGTATGTGGCCACCCCTTCTGCCAAGAAAAACTCGCCACATACAGCAGGTTACCTGTTACTACAGGTAAATTTTACAAAGAAACTGACTCCTATGTCCAAGCCTGGTGACCACAAACAGCAATGTGGCTGCTCACGGCAGTGGTTGCATACAGCAGGTACCACTGTAACTCCAGTTGTGCGTGTGTGCTCTGTTTGTGGGGTGGGGTGGGTGTGGCAAACATGGGGGAGATACAGTGAAATGTGTCTTAATAGATAACTACAATGAGAGCCCACTTGCCTTTGAAAGACCATCTATTCAGAATACTTTGCTTGGTGTTATTCATCTTATTGTAACTCCAATGAAAGACCATCTGTCTTGAGAGACCATAATTTGATTATCATTGGGGCAGTCTTTCAAGACAGGTTTCACTGTATGTGTAACCAACAGCGGTCATTTACTGTGTATGTAAGGGATGGTTCAACATTATCGTCATTGTTGAATTAGTACTTAGGGTACTAAATTTCATGACCCCCCTCCCTCCCCGAAATTAGTACTTTAAAAATGATGATGATTTTCCCCCAAAATCATAGCAAAATTGCATAAAACAGGCCAAAAATTGACCATCAGTTCCAATATTCTGTGAAAGTGTACAGAACCATTTAACCCACTCCCACCTTGCATACAGTAAGTACTAATGAGAAAATGTTAAACCATCCCTAAGAAACCTTGCTGATCTTAAAAACAGCATGTAGCTTCATACCATGCATGTAGCTGTCACTCAACCAAGGTGAACCCTCCCCTCAGCATGACCGACACTGCTCTGGTATCTTTACACTTTGCAGATGACTGAAAGGCTTCCAGTCAAGACCAATGCACACCAAATATTACCTTGCACTTGGGGAAAAAGATCAGTGTATTCAGGTACAAAGCAAGAAATTAAATATGATGAGACCTGCCATACATATGTGGTCACAGATGACAGGTGGACTTCCAATGTAAAGCAGGTAAACATTAGATGCAGAACGGGTTGAACATGTTGAATTTGATATGCCTGAAACTGTGTATTTTTTTTTTTTTTTTTGTGGGAGATTCTAAATTTTCATCTGAAAAACAAAACAAGGCTTAAAGCCTGGAGGTGGGGCTTTTTGTTGTTTTTCCTTTGTTTTCATTAGGGCATGAACATATGTTTACATGTATAATATACATATACATGTATATGAAATTTGGGTACATTTGCGAGTTAATATTCATGGCTATGATAGTAATATCTGTAAGACCTTAATTTACCGGGCTTAATATGAATATTTTGTTAACATTTCAATACATGTAGGTTTGTGTATGATCAAACAAAAATTTATTTCTAGGGTGGGAGTGAGCGTATTTTGGAGATCGTTTATGCGCACGCATAATGTGTTATGACATATGTAAAGCAGCCACAGTGACGTATGAAAAGACCTGTTGCTGAAGCCACTGCGAAGAGGTGGAACTAGAAGAATACCTGAGGATTACTCAGTAGTTTCACAAGTAAGTGCGTGTTTTTCATATTTCGTTGTTTTACCTTGTACATATTACACGAGCGAAGATGTGTTTGTATAAAATTTGACAGGTTCCCTGCCACTTGCGGTGTCATCGCATCAATGTGGTATCTACGCGGTCATTGCCATGTTGACCATCACATGAACATTATGGCGATGTCATTCACCATCAGCACATGCTTTTGAATATCGGCGCATTGCTCACAAATTAAACTTGATGTGTGTTTTGAAGTCTTATACTGAGTTGTTATTGTATGTCACTAAGTCTGCTTTATTGATTGCTACATTTTTAATGTTTGTCAGGGTCAACACATAGCAGGCACAATGAAAACTTGTAAGAATGACACTATTTTTTTCCAAGAAAATGAGTCAGATATCTGAATATTTCAGATTAATGAGTCAAAAAACAAAGGAACAACAACTTCAGTCCCTTCAAATTTGTGTCATTATAATGAATATGTCAGATAACTGAGTGTCACTTTGAGTTTTCACTGTATTATTTCATTTGAGCTCCAGTACACTTTAATCAGGTGGTGCAAAATAGAAACAGAATTGTTAGCCCCCTCATCACTGGAAGTGCTTCTCCTCTGGTTTAGTTTCTACCCTTGATCTGTAAAAGGCCACCCTGTACATTTAATACATACAGGTTGTCATTTTCCATTCCAAGGGTATGCAGGAAGATGGACCTTAAACAAGAGGGCTGTGTGAACAGCCCGTGCCTCAGCTGATCTTGACATTCATCACACTTGCAGCTCTATGAACTTGGGAAAGGATCAAGGACACCATGTTCTGAGTAAGTCTAACCTTTATAGAAGAACACCCACACGTGCAGCATCAAAGTTCAAGTAATTCTCAAGTTATAATGAAGAGTAAAATTCATGTATGTTGCACTGTGACCCCACAAACGAGGTCAAGGTCATTCATGTACTGTCTCAGCATGACCTTCATACACAATAATTAACATGTGTAGCTAACTCAAAACAGATCTCAAGACATCAAGTAAACAGTAAATTTCGTGTCAGTTGTCCTGTGAATTAGCATTAGAATGCCCATTGACTTACATAGTAATCAATAGGAAAGCTGCATTGAACGATAAGTACCCGAATTGAAAATCCTTAAAAATCAGGAATCCAAAGCAGTGCCACCTAGTAAACAACTGTTTGACCCTTCCACAACAATATATCCATCACATTTCAGCTTAATCTGAGGGATGGTTCTGAGAACAAGTGAAAAATAACAAAAACATACAAAAAATTAATTTAAAAAAATTGCAGCGCCACCTGGTGAACATATTGGGAACTAGGTGTTCCCGGGAGTGTCCATGAACGATATCAAAGCAATTGGGTGAGCGGTTTCAGAGAAGAATTTTCAAGGTTTGCGCCCCCCCAAAAAACAACAAAATTCATAAAAAATCCAAAAATCAATAGAGCTTGACCATTTGAACACACTTGGTAAAGATCCACCCAAGGCACATCCCCACCAAGTTTGAAGTAAATCTGGTCAATATTATTAAAGTTATGACCATTACAAGAAATTCCTATGTTAAGTTTTCCTATTAAAACTTTTGTAGTGATTTTTGAAAAAAAATCACAAAAAAATCCAAATTCATTGGAACATGACCATTGGAACAAACCTGGTAGACACCCACCCAAGGTACATTGCCACCAAGTTTGAAGTTAATCTGGATGATGGATTTGGAGAAGAAGTCGAAAATGTAAATTAGCATTAGAATGACCATTGACTTACATGATAATCAATAGGAAAGGTGCATTTACCCCAAAGGAGCTGACTTGAAAAAATCATTAAAAATCAGGAATCCGCAGCATTCCCACACAGTGAACAACTTTCTTTGGCCCTTCCATTAGGAACATATCCACCAAGTGTAAGCTTAATCTGAGCGACGGTTCTGGAGAAGAAGTCGAAAATAACTATAGCACACAAAAATTCACAAAAAAATTAGAAAAAACTGCAGCGCCACCTGGTGAACAAATTAACAACAAGGAGTCCCTAGATGTCTTCCTGTGTGACGTCAAAGCATTCAGGTAAGCAGTTTCAGGGAAGAAGATTTTTTAAGATTTGTCCAAAAAAAAAAAAAAAAAAAAATCATTAAAAATCCAAAAATCACTGGAGCATGACCACGTGAACATAATTGGTAGAAACCCACCCAAGGTACATTGCCACCAAGTTTGAAGTTAATCTGGATGACGGTTTTGGAGAAGAAGTCAAAAATGTGAATTAGCATTAGAATGCCCATTGACTTCCATAGTAATCAATAGGAAAGCTGCATTGACCGACAAGTACCAGAATTGAAAAAATCCTTAAAAATCAGGAATCCGCAGCATTCCCACATAGTGAACAACTTTGTTTGACCCTTCTACAAGGAACATATTCACCAAGTTTCAGCTTAATCTGAGTGATGGTTCTGGAGAAGAAGTCGAAAATAGCTATAACACACAAATATTCATAAAAAATTAGGAAAAAAATTGCAGTGCCACCTGGTGAACAAATTAAGAACTACAAGTCCCAGAGAGTGTTCCTGTGTGATATCAAAGCAACTGAGTGAGTGGTTTCGGAGAAGAAGATTTTTTAAGATGTACCCAAAAAAGGACAAAAAAAATTCATTAAAAATCCAAAAATCACTGGACCGTGACCATTCGAACAAACTTGATAGAGACCCACCCAAGGCACATCTCCACCAAGTTTGAAGTGAATCTGGCTGACGGTTTTTGAGAAGAAGTCGAAAATGTGAATTGTGGACGACGGACGGACGATGGACCCTCAAAAAACCTCAGCTGACTGACAAGTCAGCTGAGGTAAAAATCACACCAAAATCCCAGCAGAAGATGGGGTTTTAATCACACTTGAAATATGCATATATATATATATATATGTATATGTATATATACATACGTATATGTATATATATATATATATATATATATATATATATATATACATACATACATATATATACATACATACATACATTTCAACCTCATATATATATATATATGTATATATATACATACATATATGTATATATATATACATACATACATACATATACATACATACATTTCAACCTCTATTCAGATCGTTCAAAAAAGGCAAGTTATGTATGATTACGATGTGACAAATCTAAAGCTCAACATGTAAATGAATCAAACCAACTTTTAAATTATATAAGTTTTGCTTTGCTGTAATAATAGTTTTCACTGACGCCATTTTCCCTCCCATTAAAACACAACTTTTCCCATCTCTCCGTGACTGTTCTGGCGCACAGTTTCCCTATACAGTATATCAATCGAAGAAAAAAAAGTTTTAGCATCAAACAAAGTAGCCTTATCGAGCGCAAGGTTGAGTGAGTACAGCACTGAGTGATAGGTCATTCAAAACGTGAACTGAAAATGTCGACAGTCTCAGCATGCCAATGTTTACAAACATCCACTTCTCGCTCGGATCCATGACCTAGATCTTGATTCATCTCAGAATCCCACAATCAATTGAACGCAATCAATAAAGCAGACCAAGTGACATACAATAACAACTCAGTATAAGAGTTCAAAACACACATCAAGTTTAATTTGTGAGCAATGCATTGATATTCATAAGCATGTGCTCGTGATGAGCGACATTGCCATAATGTTCATGTGATGGTCAACATGGCAATGACCACGTGGATACCACATTGATGCGATGACACCGCAAGTGGCAGGGAACCTGTCAAATTTTATACAAACACATCTTCGCACGTGTAAAATACACAATATAAAACAACGAAATATGAACAAGAGGGCTGTGTGAACAGCCCGTGCCTCAGCTGATCTTGACATTCATCACACTTGCAGCTCTATGAACTTGGGAAAGGATCAAGGACACCATGCACTGAGTAAGTCTGAACTTTATAGAAGAACACTTACATGTGCAACATCGAAGTTCAAGTAGTTCTCAAGTTATAATGAAGAGTAAAATTCATGTACGTTGCACTGTGACCATACAAACGAGGTCAAGGTCATTTATGTACTGTCTCAGCATGACCTTCATACAGAATAATTAACATGTTTAGCTAACTCAAAACAGATCTCAAGTTATCAAGTAAACAGTAAATTTCGTGTCAGTTGTCCTGTGAATTAGCATTAGAATGCCCATTGACTTACAAGGTTTTTTAAGATTTGTCCAAAAAAAAGAACAAAAAAATTCATTAAAAATAAAATAATCACTGGAGCATGAACATTTGAACAAAATTGGTAGAAACCCACCCAACATATATTGCCACCAAGTTTGAAGTTAATCTGGATGACGGTTTTGGAGAAGAAGGCGAAAAAGTGAATTAGCATTAGAATGCCCATTGACTTCCATAGTAATCAATAGGAAAGCTGCATTGACCGACAAGTACCAGAATTGAAAAAATCCTTAAAAATCAGGAATCCACAGCATTCCCACATAGTGAACAATTTTGTTTGACCCTTCTACAAGGAACATATCCGCCATGTTTCAGCTTAATCTGAGAGACAGCTCTGGAGAAGAAGTTGAAAATAGCTATATCACACAAAAATTCATAAAAAAAATAGAAAAAAACTGCAGCACCACTTGGTGAACAAATTAAGAACTACAAGTCCCAGGGAGTGTTCCTGTGTGATATCAAAGCAATTGGGTGAGCGGTTTCAGAGAAGACGATTTTTTAAGATTTCACCCAAAAATGAACAAAAAAATTCATAAAAAATCCAAAAATCACTAGACCGTGACCATTTGAACAAACTTGGTAGAGACCCACCCAAGGTACATTGCCACCAAGTTTGAATTTAATCTGGATGACAGTTTTGGAGAAGAAGGCGAAAATGTGAATTAGCATTAGAATGCCCATTGACTTCCATAGTAATCAATAGGAAAGCTGCAGTGACCGATAAGTACCCGAATTGAAAAAATCATATAAAAGCAGGAATCTGCAGCATTCCCACATAGTGAACAACTTTGTTTTAGTTTTCTACAAGGAACATATCCACCATGTTTCAGCTTAATCTGAGTGATGGTTCTGGAGAAGAAGTCGTAAATAGCTATAACACACAAAAATTCATAAAAAATAAGAAAAAAATTGCAGCGTCACCTAGTGAACAAATTAAGAACTACAAGTCCCAGGGAGTGTTCCTGTGTGATATCAAAGGAATTGGGTGAGCGGTTTCGGAGAAGAAGATTTTTTAAGATTTACCCAAAAAAGAACAAAAAAAAATTCATAAAAAATCCAAAAATCACTAGACCGTGACCATTTGAAGAAACTTGGTAGAGACCCACCCGGGCCAAGGCACACCTGCACCAAGTTTGACGTGGATCTGGCAGACGGTTTTTGAGAAGAAGTCGAAAATGTGAATTGTGGACGACGGACGGACGGACGACGGACGGACGATGGACCCTCACAAAACCTCAGCTGACTGACAAGTCAGCTGAGGTAAAAACACACACTTACTGGTGAAACTACCGAGTAATCCTCAAGTCTGCTTCTGGTTCCACCGATGGAACTTGAATATTCAAACAGAGTGCGGCAGGGAATTCCTGGACAACGTCATTTGGGTCATTTACATACAGATCTCGCGCATGCGTACATCTTATGTTTTCCGTCTGAGCCGGCTTTTCGTCTGCTTGTGCGACCAAGAAAATTTAAATTACGCTACTCACAGCGAAAAGAAACGTGCCCCAGCCGCGCGTGACAAAATAAGACAGACACACACAGTTTCCATCGGTGTTGAAAATATGGAGCGATAGCGGGTTGTAAAAGAAGGACAAGGTCAGCCTTGGGCGAGCAAGTGATGATGATGTCGCTACATTCATTCTGAACAGGTCTGACGTTCAGAGCAATTGGGCACAGCTCTGATGCCCAATTGTCGCACGTGCCGGAAAAAAAAAATCAAAGATCACAGGAGCCGCCCATTTCTTTGAAGTCGTTATATTCAAGTCGTCATGGATACTTGATCAGTCGTGTTTGTAATCAATTGAGATTGAATCCGAATATCATTATCATATTATAACCGCTCCAGCTTGATGAAGTTTTCTTTTCTTTTTCTTTTCTTTTTTTTTTTTTTTGGGGGGGGGGAGAGTGGCTAGGTAATCAAATTCATGGGACAAAAGTGCCGTTAATTAAGATCAGTAAAGACGACGGCAACTTCAGAGACAAAGAGAGAGAAAAAACAACAAACAAATGGGCATATTATCTACGTTTCCCGCTAACTTCGAGATAAAATTTTGTCTGCATCGGTAGCTCTTGACTGCACATATTGCGAGGAAGACGTGCCCGCGACCTCCGCTACTTATCAAGCTGTTATTGTCTACGATGTCAAAGATTTATGTTATTCTATTCGTCATCAATTTTCCTAGGGGCACCATAAAATTTTCTCATGAACTTGACTTTATCAGTTCTGTATTTCTATAAGATTGTGCAAGGTATAATGTGTGAGTTTCTTTCTTAAGACATTTGTCTGCATGCCACTTGTGTGGGAAGTTGCAATACGTTGTTCAGAGCCTCGTCCGACAGAGAATTTTACCAACATTTCTCGACGACGACAATATAACGAATTTATTTTGAAAAATTAGAAAGAATTGTACTTGTAATTTCACATTGCTGTGTACCACACTAGCCAAATGCATTTGCAATGGATTAGAACAAGCTTTGAACGTTGTCACCATTGACAGAACGGTATACTGCACAACGGTCTGAACGGGTCCTCGGGTGTCACACTGTGTTCGGTATAGGCCTAATGGCACATGCGACATGAAAATTTGATGAGGAACTGTACGTTTCGAAACATAAAATTTATTATACAAAGAAGCCTCATTCTCTCACTCTTTCGGTCACTGCTTCAGCCATATCTATCTGCTATTATCGGTCGCGACCGTATACATTCTCCGAAAACACGCACACACAAGTCCAACTAAATAACATCCCATTTTTCTGCACATGCTTCCAGCACATAATTATCTATCGTTCTTTCTTGTAAGTCATATGCAGAACAAAAGTTGATGTACATAAACTTAAGGTATCAACAATTTTTTCCAAACAAAACATTTTAGTCAAGTAATTCAGAATTTCATCTGGTCCTTTCTAGATCTGCTGTGGGTTTTGTGTGTGTGTGTGTGTGTTTTGTTTGTTTGTTTTGTTTTGTTTTTGTTTTTTTTTTTCTTGTTTTTTTTGTTTTTTGTTTGTTTTGTTTTTGTTTTGTTTTGTTGTTTTTTTGTTTTTCTTTTGTTTTGTTTGTTTGTTTTGTTTGTTTTTTATCTCGCATTTTTATTTTGGTAATTTGCGATGAAAAAAAAAATACTGAGGATTTCAAATGTATCATACCATGATGCAAACTCGAAATATATGATTGCTTAATTGCATTGGAACAATCTACTATAGTGTAGAGTTGGTAGGAACACCGCGAGGAAAATTATTCAGACGATAATATTGACAAGATCTAAGAAGAGAAAGAGAGAAAAAACGAAATACAGATTTTGATTTGTTACGAATGCAGTGCATCGTCAATAAAACAAACATCCTAAAACAAAATTTTTGGTAGGAAACACGACGAATTCTCTCTCTGTCTCTCTCTCTCTCTCTCTCTCTCTCTCTCTGCAGATAAGCATGAAGATAGTGTTTTGCTCACTGTAACCAAGGAGAAGGGGGGGGGGGTTCGGTACGCTGGTACAGGTAATTATTCTTCTAGAGTACGCAGTACGGAAAATAAAAATCTTTCAAAATTTTGGATAGTACGAAGTACGTAAAACAAGACGGCTTCCAGTACGGTAAATAAATTAAAAAAAAAAAAAAAAAAAAAACAGTACGCCAGTACGAGAAACCCCTTACCGACCCTCAAGGACGGCTTTTTCTACCATCTTTGCTGTAACATTAATAACCAATGGAACGGAGGTACCTGCATCCTAGAACTGCTGGCACCAAATTATAGACAAATCTTGAAATTGGAAACGACGTTTGTTTCACTGCATAAAAATTTATAGTTTCCTGAGATTTGAGGTCAATATGTTCCAAGTTGAATCTGTATTTGCAGTGAACGGTGAAGATGACAATCATGTGTTATTGTTTGCGACCATGTGTGTTCTCATTTGCTCGTTTTCCACACTTATGTAATCTAACGCAAACAAATATGTCTATCAAAATATATACCAATTGAACACAAACACAATCCATGGCAAACGATCGCGACTTGAATTTATAAAAACATGCACAAGTTAAGCGTCAAAATGAACACCATACATAAAAGCTTTATTTGCTGTTTTTCGTCAATAAATGTGTCAAATATTGTCATTGACACCGGAACATTATGTAAGACTGCATGCCGTCGTCTTCAAGTTCGAACGATGCGAAGGCCGGCGCCCGGGGGGGGGGGGGGGAGTACTTCCTATACCTTGCTATACGGGTAGGCGCCGCGGAAAAGACCCCCTATTTTCGGTACTTGTCGCTCTCTAAGACCCCCCTTTTTCCTGCTTGTAGCTCTAAAAGACCCCCCTTTTTCACATGTCTCACCCAAAGACCCCTGTGTTTTTCAATTCCTGTCTCCAAATTGCCCCAAAATACACCAAATTTTATGTAAAATTTCATATTTTTTTCAATACAAGCTCCAAAAGACCCCCCATTTTCACATTGGTTCCGCTCCCGTTGGGTCCGGGTTTTGTACCCTCGGTGGAGCCTACCCACCAAAAATTCCGGGGAGTACCCCCCCCCCCCCCCGGGGCCGGCGTAGGCTTGAACAAACAACATAGGCACCGATGAGCGTACAAACTCGTCCATTTATCATTGAGTCTTGCGATACGAACATGCATGATTAAAATATGATCAAGCACAGTTAATGACATGAAAAATTCTATTCTCGTTGACGACCAAAAAAATAGTGGTATTTCACAGTTTCACTCTGTCTCCGCAGACGGCTCTGCAAGCACGTGGAGATTGCATGCAATTGTGCTTTGCTCTCGCAATATAGCGCACGCCACGTGACCGGCGAGAGCCAACTGGTTCTAAATATATCTCTCATCAGCGAGGAATTGCCCTAGAACCGTTGTGCATGGCCGAATGCCGTTACAAACAACACTTGCATGGTCGAATGTAAAAACTCTTTCTTGCCGCCAAAATATCATGTTTATTGACCAAAACGAAGGCACAACGGTCCTTCGACGCATGATTAGTGATGAATTACGTGGATAGGTACGTGTATGAAATATCGCGGAATGCAACTTTAAAGCACTTACATATTGTTATTGCGCCAAAACAGCGTACTTGCACAAGACTTGTAAGGGGAAGTGATAACTTGATTACATTTTCTCGTGGACTTTTTAGATCACTGTAACAAATGCTCAATGGATTTTTTCCGTCTGATGCATCTTTGGACGTGTTCAGACTGGTAACTGTCTGGATATGCAAAAACCTACGGAGAGCCTCATTGAGCTGACAAAAGTTCGGTGTTCACAGAATTGAGGTCACATTCACCCACGAATACAAGCAAGATACGGAACTTCTTTTAACAGAAAGGTCCTGATAATGTGCATAGATCGATAAAGAATATCTACATTTTACATCAGCAAAGAGCAGTAATACCAGTGTTACCATTAAGAGCACAAATGAAAGAAAATAACTTGCACCTTTTTAAAATCTGTTTCTTGTTTGCACCAGAATACATACGTTCGCCGGATGACATATTCTCACAGTTAGGCTTTTTCAGCTAACAGTTAGGCATTTTCAGCAATTGTGACCAGTGGTGACAGAGTATTTTCTCTTATTAAACCCTTCAGGTATCAGTCTTGTTTATTTTGCCGATATCAAATGTTAAGAATAAAGTCTTGTCACAAATCAGGACTATTAACATGACAGGAATAGTTCCTGGTTTTCAAATATTGAACTTTTTAGGTCTACTATGTACAATGTACATGAGAGGGGGTCTCCTTACGGAGCCCCACCTAAAAACCTGATTCATCTAGTCTGCCTACAGGTCTGAGTCAGGCTTTCAGAAATATTTTCCCTTAATTTACACTGAAAAAAAAAATACAGGGAAGCCAAGAAGCAAAAGACGAAAAAAAAAAAAAAAAAGGACCCCCCCACCACCAAAATGGGACCTCCATCAGCATTTTTTTTTTTTTGTTCTTTCTGTGTGGGATTTTTCTTTGCACCTGTAGTACAAAAATATACAAGTCCACACAGATGTTTTTTGTGAAATGAGAAGGTTAACAAGTCAAAGCACCAGTTGACTAGTTACCATAGCAACATGTATTTCGCTGATAGTTTATCACATGCAGTTCATCACTGAGGCCACCATGGGTCAACCAAGTAGGCTTTGGAGCATCAACATCGTGTGTTACTTATATGTTTAACTTTATTTTACAGGCGCATACACAGGTATATAATAGCTTTTGTGTGTCAACAGCACACTTTCACAAATCAGACTGCTGATTCAAACAAAAATATTTAAATTTGAGTACATTAAAGTGCCCTGGAAAACTTGGGTTGGTACACCTGATTTGCCTGCTTCTGATGAGAGCATGAACTGTGTGCCAGATGAAGTAGACCACCGGGTAGCCTCCCAGGAAGCCAATCCAAAGATTGAATCTCATGGGTACGTAATAGTACACATGGAAATATCTGAACTCTCTGCATGAACAGTGGTCTGAAATGTTTGCCTGCTTAACAGATCAATCTCCCAAGTTTTTGTGCTCCTGTCCTTCAAATCTTGTCAAGGGGACTGCTGTGAAGGCAAATCAGGCATAGCTTTCTGGTGGCATCTCTCCATGACTAAATACTCACACCTTGTGTCACTTAAAAAGTTATGTGACAATCTTTGTCAGTATGTCGAGAATGCTAACAAAGCATTATTCAAAAATGTCTGAGAAATATGTTCTAGTGTGACATGCATCCTTCGATAGACACACTGGTGACCAAACACATCCATCTCAGCTGGCACACAACAGAGATGACTATTACAGTCTGGTAACCAGAAAGCAACAATGAACACAGGTTTATTCTTGTGTCATGGGTCATCTCAATAGTCCCTGATGCAACTGGGAACAACCAGGTTGTGTTCTCCTTACCTATGCTGACTATTTGCATGTACATGTACCAGATTTACAAGCCAATGTGGCACTTCACACTATTTTCACTGCAGATCCAGGAATCTGATTACAACAGCATGGTCCTATTTAAGGTTAATGAACCCCCTGCCTGGACCCACAGGACACTATTGGCAACCTCACTGCACATAGTCAATGAAGATGGGTGTTCATAATAAGTAGTCAGAACAATGGTGTTAAAAGTCTGATGTCCTATATAGGTTAGTGACTGGGAGTACACGTACCAGGTACAGTCCATGCGAAAACTACCAGCCCGTCAGTTTTTAACGATAAAAAATTTCCCAGACCAAGAGAAAATGCTCACAAGTTACACATTAAAGTATTGGAACTTTTGAAATTTGAGCGAAATAACAGATAAGAGAAAAAACTTTTCATACAGACTAGAGATATGAACAAATGCTGCCATTCACCACACAATAAACCATCACTCTGATATACCATGTGACAACTCATGCACACAGATAATAAACACGCAGCTGGTCGTACTTGAAAAAAAGACATTTACTTTTGAATTCATGATATCACAAACTTACTGTCTTGTACAAGATACAGTGGTCCTCCCCTTGTAAGGCCACCCCAAATGCACCGGAAAAGTGACCTCTCTTGAGGGGGTAAAATACAATAAAAATGCCGTACTTGCTGCATAGAGAAGTGGCCTTTACAGATGGGGTGGCCTCTCTTGGGGGGGGGGGGGGGGGGAAGGGGGGCTTATAAGATGGGTACCACTGTAATATGACAGCAGTATTATAACTGAATGAATCAGCATTAAGTGGCAAGTTAATCAAAATCCAAAATTTCCCCAATCTGGAATATTAAGCTCAAAAATATTTCACCAAAATGACTTGGAAAAAAATCAAAACAAAACAAAAAGCAACCCCCACCCACCCACCCCCCAAAAAACCCCAAAGAACAAAACAAAAAAGAAAAAGACACTTTTCACATGTCCAATGTACCATGCCTAACATTTCACAACTGCACAGTAATTTTGCCAGTTTATGCCTGGATAACATTCCCAAAGTGATAAGGATTTTGAACATTGTCAGGTACAAAGTACATGTAATTTATCAAAAGCAACAGGACTGAGTTAACACTTCTGCTACTTTGTGGAACAAACTGTTGAATTCTCATAAGCCAAATGTGATATGATGCTGTTTATTTGGAGTACTTCCATAGATATGGAAAGTACTGGACCCAATTGTGTCATTTCTGATTGACATGAAATCCACAGGGAGCATTTACCCCCTGCAAGACATATATGGCCATTAGCATGTGGTGGCCTTCCATAAACCTCCGCTTGTCTGTTTTTAATTTTTATAGATCTGGGCCAGTTAGGGACCTGTCTGTACATGTTACCAGCCAGGTGCTGTATAAGAAAAAAAATTAATTGCAGTTCACACAATGAGAAAGTTACACCACCTGCCACATGGTCTTTTTCTGCAATAAGTTTTGTCCAACATTTAGAGTTTCACTCTCCTTTGGACAATACCTATAATTTTGGTTCCACATACTGGATAATAACGATAATTCTAGTTCCAGATACTGCTTTATCGTAATTATCATCACAAACATTACTCTTCTGCAAAAACAAAACAAAAACAAACAAACAAATTAAGTAGATGCAATGCTAAACTTGCTGGACCAAAACAAAAGCTAGATTCTATAAATAAATTGTAAAGTTGAGGTAAACCCCAGTCAGCTGCAAAGAGATCTAAAGGATGAGAAATACACACTGCTACATGAACTACATTTATTATGCGTTTGAACAAACACGTGTCTTTTATCATGCCTGTGTTCAAATACTGACATTGTTTGTTTTTTTTCTTTCTATTTGCCAATTTCTGTGGCACTTTGCCTTGGTACATAGGTACAGAGATATGCTATATACCAAATCCTATTATCTTCGTCATGTTTCAACATATCACCTAATTATGATAATTGCCATTAGAAAGATTTTATTACACATATTAAACAAATATAAAACACATGTACATGAGAAACACCACACACCGAGACCTAAAGTACATTCCCTTGGAAATATGAGATATTTTTAATGTAATATGTGCCCTGGAATTGCTTAAATGGAACCTGACCTCAAGAGGTCAGAGGGGCCTTCAAACAACCAAACTTAATCCTTGACTTTATATATTTACCACTTTTATCACATGATCATTTTGGTAAACAGAATTTAATTTAATAATCATCAAAATGGCTTCGATTTTCTTTGAAATGATAATGTGTATGTTATGTTAATGATGTACATGTATGCACTGTGACATGTGTTCTGGTGTTTATCAATCCTGATAGCAATACTCTTAAGGTCATATTAACCCCCTGGGGACCAAGTCAAAACAATTCCTTGTCAGGTTCTGAACATGCCACTATGGTGCACCAGAGAAAGCTGTTGATTTGTGGATCGATACTCTTGATGGGGGTGGGGCAAACACAAAATGAGAAGCAGATGTCATTTATGACACAAGACACTTTATGGTAATTTAAAGTGGTTACACAGTTACAAGCCCATGCAATTCCGAGTGGGTGGGGTCCTTAAGAGTTAAATAGTGCTGCAGCTGAACATGTGTGCCACGCAAGGTTATTGGCCAGTGAATTGACACAAAGCACAGTCTATTGATCAGTGCCTTGTTTAAGCTTCAACAAGTATTATTACGAGACATGTGTTGAAAAAACACAATACTGATACGGTGTACATGCTGCGACAAAGCTTTAAAATCAACCCCATTACTGCTTTTAATGCATATGTGAAATTCTTGTTTGGTTTCAGTTCCAGGTCACCTCATTCCTCAATAGTACATGCATAACAAAAAAATGCATTTGTGGAGAACCAATCCAGCTTTCCTCATGAAAGACTTCTTTATACTTTGAATGTACTTATATTTTCACATGTAAAATTTTCATGATTTTTGCATTTCATCGAACTTGGGTTTTAATTTCACTGTTTTGGACCTAGTCCTGGTTATACCTACTCTATGTTAACATACCTGTGTATCATCAGGTTCTGTAACCAATGGTGGGGCATATGTAGGAATCAATGCTCACCAGGTAGATTTACACCATCTGTTTGTCATCCAAGTAACGCCTCCTCCCCCCCCCCCCCCAAGCCTCGATGGGAAGTTAAATTGCTCAAGAGTAAAATTGATAAACAAATCTTAGTGACACTTGCAAATGCTGAAACAGATACACCAAACTTGTTGAAATTAAGACTACTTTTCTCTTTACAATACTTTTCAGTTTGTCATTTTGAAGATTAAAATTTTGCCAATACCAGTTGAAATAATGACATAACCCCCAATGACAAAACCAAATGAGCAAACTGGCAAAACATCAACAGGCAAAATCCCAATGCGCTATAAATATAATATCGAATGTTGTACGAACCCTGAAAAATCCTGAATCTTACCCATCATATTCTTTTTCCCCAAAAAAAGTCCTGATTCTCACCTGTCCTGTCCTGACTGTCAACTGATTGTTGATCTGACAACTTTATGAAGCTTTCCATTCAACTGTGATCACTGTGGGGGTGTTCTGAGTCTCATTGTTTGCAAACGTGTATTGTTGTCAGCACATGCCTCCCAGTTTCAGAACTGTGCAGGTGCCTTACACTATGTACTGTGTTTCTTTCGCTGTATGCTAGTGGTAAACATTTCAGCACTGTGAAAGTCCTAACAGTATCATGACTTGTTTGCTCACACATATATCTTGTATATAACTTTTTTTACTTTTCTGAACCAAAATCTTCCTTTATAAAATGAAATAGAATGAAAAAGTTTTACAACAGAGCTTGAACTTTGCCTGGGTGATAGTTTCCCATTTATTTCTAAGAGGCAGGTCATTATTTTGTTGAAGTAGCCAGCCTTTTTGTTTTTCTTTTTGTTTGTTTGTTTTTTTTTTTGCTGTGAATCATAACTCTTCGGAAGAAATTGACCTCTCAAAGTTGCAGGTACCCCACAAGGTGCAAAGTTTATAATTCCAAATCAAATACAGATAAAATATAATTTGAAATATGCTTCCTATCCACATTTCATTCCAACAAAAATGTGTGAGATTGTTAAAAACGAAGTGTTATCCAATTGATTGTACACACAGGCGTACTCAATACAAGAGTTGCATGCTACCAGCTCCATAACTGACAGTTAAGGATTACAGTTGTTATATCAGTCCACAACACAGAACAAACACTGAATGGTATTATCCTCTAATGAAATATTTGTTTTGGTCCTATGCTGCGAGAAAAAGCACCAGCACGGGGTCAGCAAATCTCTGGCACAAAGACCTGTGCCCAGTGTAACATTATTCAAGAGAATTAGCTGGACACATTTGTTGCTAGCTTGGTTAATCTGCTCTGGATACTATATTGGTGCATGCCAAGACTGTGCATATTCTAAGTTCTTTAGAAATGTAGAACATGGTTTGAATTGCTGATTTTTTGTATTATAACATATGGTATATGTACATGTATGTATTGCCATAATCTTGGACAGGTACAAATTTTTAACCCCTTCAGCTATCAGTTAGTTTGAGGCTGACCTGGGGTATGTTATATCAAAAGCCCATTTGTTCTGGGATTTTTGGTTATATTGATAGGCCTCGTCTTCAATTTTTATTCAAATTGTTTCCCATTACAGTTGAAACTAGATGTAAGAGTGGTGTTTGCACCACAGAGGGGACCACTGTATACAAATATGGGACAGTTAAGGGCAGGAAAATAAATCTCACATTGGACATTGAGTAAACTGACCTTGGATACGGGTTCAAAGCAACGATATACAGTAATAGATATGAACATCAAATCCAGCATCCAGGAGCAAATAAGTGGCTGTGTGACATTGAAAAGTGGTCAAGGTCACTCATACTTGAACACCACTTTGGCCCTATATAGGACAAAAATCACGTATAATCTAAAACCTATACAGTGAAACCTGTTTTCAGAGACCACTGTAATGAAAGACCACCTGCCTTTTAAGACCATATTTGCAGTCCCTTTCACTATTTTTCCCATGTTACTGCACCTCCATTCACAGACCACCTGCCTTATGTGACCACTTTTTACCTTGCCGTAGGGGTGGTCTCTCAAAACAGGTTTCACTGTATATAAAAAAGTTTGTAAATTATTGGGCTGACACTGAATTTCACAATAGTAGCTGTGTGACTGGAAATTGGGTCAAGGTCATTCATGTTCAAACTTCTCCTTGGCCTAATAGAAATCTATGATGATGTGCAATATGAATAGATAGCTTGAAAACTTCTAAAGTTATCATGCCGACACCAAATTTACTAATTTTTGCTTTGTGACCTTGGGAATCTGGTCAAGGTCACCCATCTTTGAATTTGACCTAGTTCTTACAGATGACAATAACCCTGTGCAATATGAGGGCTATGGCTCAAAAATTTCTCAAGTTATCATGCGGACACTAAATTTACTAATGTGGCTCTGTAACCTTAGGAACTGGGTCTAGGTCACTGATCTTATAACTTAAGGTAGCCCTTATAGAGGACTAAAATCCTGGGCAATATGAAAGCCCTAGCTCAAAAAACTTCTCAAGCTATCACGCGGAAATGATCAGGATGCAGGCCCTGTGATCTTGGGAATTAGGTCATGGTCATCCATCTTAGAACTCATATCAGCCGTCATAGGACTAAAATCCTGTGCAATATGAAAGCACTAGCTCAAACACTTCTCAAGTTATCATGTGGAAACAACACCAAATTTATTAATTTTGCTCTGTGACCTTGGGAATGGGGTCAAGATCACTCATACTTGAACTTGACTTAGCTCTTACAGAGGACAATAACCCTGTGCAATATGTAAGTCGTAGCTCAAAAACCTCTCAAGTTATCATGCAGAAATGAATTTGGATGGACGGATGGAACCTGCGATCACTATAGTAGACTCAACTTTGGTGGTCCCCTAATAATTTAAAAGCATAAGACTCCGATGGAGTTTTATCTCTCCCCCACCCCTGTCACTTTTGGCCAATTTGTTTTGATGCAGATAGGTAGTTAAAGAAACTCCTATCCTCTGCTTTGCTTTCATTTATTTCTCATTCTGTTACACAACTGCATTATGCTCATATATCACATCCTTCTCAAAAGTTCATTTTAACCCTCTTGACCTGCGGGATAGAAACTTGGAATACTACTACCACTACTAGAATCTCTCAGATTGTCAGAGTTCATATATCTGGCTTTGATGATGCTGGTGCCTAAGGAAGTAACAAAGAAATAAATGAAATTGTATTTAAACTTGTATTGAATAACAGTCCCAATCTAGTCAAAAGATGAGTACTGATCAATCCTTTAGAAAGAGGTTGACTTGATATGGCTGATGTTGAAAGTATGTTTAAAAGTATAATGGTGAAATGGGTTAAATGATATCTAGATGAGAATTCTGGAAAATGGAAGTTATTCTTAAGGTGGTGCGAGATCAGTGCAGGACAAAAAGTTGAGAGACCAAAGAGAGAATTGACCAATGGGTGACAAGACAAAACATCGACTGGACAAAATCTATAATTGACAAAAGGTCGATTTGCATCTCCAGGGTTACAAAAGGTTGAAATAAACAAAACAGGTATATCACACTTCCTTACTTTTTCGTCATTATTTTATTCCCTATACATGCACTTTCATGTATTTTGATCAGCCACTGATCAGAGTCAAGGCAGGAAGTTTTTTTCTTCACATTGTGACTGTCGAGGTTTCAAAGGCTGTGCTGTCACGAATCTATGACACTTTGTCGTAATCAATATAGTAGAAATTCAACTTCGCTGCGATATCAGTTGATCACACAGACTATTCGCTGCTATGAATACATAGTTGTTATTCAGTTTGTCACATTGCATTTCATCATCATACAATAGTCTAATGGTCATTTGAATGCAAATTAACCGGTCAAAATGAAATAAAGTTGCCAACAGTGCCACATCAATTTACCCTTACAAGTACCTCTTTTTCTAGGGTGCAAAAGTTCTCCTCATGGGCCAATTTTTGCCACCACGCTGGCTTAAAAAAATATCCAAACCAGGACCACCTATGGCCATGAACAGTGGTGACAGACAGAACAAAACACAATGCACACAATTGCTTTTATATTTGTCTGTAGTCTGTTCGTCAGTGCGGGAACATGACAAGGGAAATGCCTGAGCCATAGACGATGGAACATGCCGAATGGGAACAGAGGAAAAGTACTATTTTTATTTTTACCTTTTTTTTAAGGTCTCCTGTGAAAACAGGACTGTGGTGCCCAAATGGTCCACCGCAGAAATATTATCACTATTATAGCTTTTAATCTTCGACAATTTAACAGTTTGTTACAAATGTGCCAAATAACCCAGGTAAGCCCCAGTACTACAAATTGAGACAAGCACAAGACTATCATTCAGCAAAATTAGTTGTGGCAAACTTGCATTTCTATGAATTAAGCACATGACGCTTTGTTTTGTCCACCATGTTGATTTCTACCAAATGTCCCAGGAGCAATTTAGATTTTCGACCAACCCAATTTACAACTACCATGTTAACTGAGGATGTTAATTACGATGAAATGTCAGCTAACTAGCTGTCACAGAGGAAGAGATGGTCCTTTCAGCAACTGATCTGCATGATGGCCATACACCAGATCCTGTGCATGTCCAGGTGGTCTATTATTTTTCATTCCCTAATTAATGCATGGCATGTGTAGTTTATAAATGTGGAATTGATCAGCGTAATTTATGAATCAAAGTTGCTGCTGCGACGTGCAGAGAGATGCTTCTTTCACCATGTGCGCTACTTCATGGGGGTCACTTTCAAATTCTGACAAGCAGATTGAAAATATGGCCTTCAAAATATATGATCCTTATATATAATTTATTCCTGTCCTCCATTCAGTTAAGATATAATGAGAAGCCACAGCTCTCTGATATTTATGATTCAACTTTATCCTCAGTAAAATATCTCATTTTAAAAAGTAATAATAGGGTCAAAAGCTTGCTTTGAACACCATGAGAACTGAGGTGATCCTTTTTCGAATGTTATTCATGTATGAGACAAATATTTTCAGTTCATGTACATTAAATGTTGTTCAATAAAAGAAAGGAAGTTTCCAGCCATCTTGTTGGCATTCAAATGTTTCATTCTTATTGAGCGTGACTCCCCCGAAGCTTGCTGCAGCCAGAGGGATTTCCCCATGTGATGTCATTTTAGAGCCTCATTTTGGTGCAAAGTCTTGACAGCAAAGTTGCAGACCATTCAGTGAGAACTGGCAAGGTAATGCACTTCAGGCTTAGGCATTTAATAAAGTTTGTCAATATTATTTTGACTTCTAGTCATTTAGTCATTCAGTTGATACGCCCTGTTGTCCATTCATCATTATGTCCTGTCGGCATCTTGCCATGACGACCTTTGTTTGTTGCCCTAATGTCTTAGATCCCTGAAAGAGATCACTCTTTGAAAAAGAATGCCTTGGCAAAACATCCCAATATGATGTTAACATTCGTAACTGGTGACAAAATGATATACAGATGATACTACATAGTAACAGGAGAGTCTGTTTCAGCCATTCAAGTCACACTGTGTGCATAATAGCTGTATAAACATTAGAGATAATGGAAGCACCCTTCAAATGTCAATTTATTGTTACTTCTAGGATATGGCTGGGACAAAGGTGATGCTTTTTTGGTATTTTAATCATTAGACTAAATACCTGTATCAGTGATTCTTTGTTTAGGGATTAGTTCTTCTACAATGGGATAGCAAAGACACTGAGGGATCTGCCCTTTGAAGCAACTTCAGAGACAAGGCCTTTCAACGGTTTTGTTAACCCACTGTGGGAGAACTAATCCCTAAATATAGAATCTATGATACACTTTTGTCGTATTTAGTCTATAGATTAAAATACCTCAGAAATCGTTATATTTGTGCTAACTGTTTCCTGGAAATAACCATAAATGTACACTTCGAGGTTCCCTCCATTATCTCTAATGTTTATACAACCATTTTGCACACAGAGTGACTTGAATAGCTGAGACAGACTCTCTGTTTACAATGTAAGATGTGTATCATTTTATCACTGAAGAATACTCATTGTTTCGGATTGTGCAGAAAGCCTTGTACTTTAATATATGTGTTTGGGGAAAAGATTTTTTACACCTTGTCATGTGTGCCTGCTTTACCATCCCACGTCCTAGCTCATTTTAGTGCATTATCATGAAAACATTGTGCCAATACCAACCTAACGAAATTATTTTTCCAATTTTGACCACCAGGATCGCGCGACGAGATTAAACGGTATTTCGCGGGAAGTGGGACACCACTATTAGCAGGTCATCAACACTTCAGCTGTACACTGGCAAAACGCTCGTATGAATCAGCCCATTTCTTCTGACATCTGGCTCGGCAAGTGTTGCAAACAAATACATGTACACAGCCAACACTCAGTGCATATGTAGGCAATTCTCAACTTGGTTATTAGTGTATGATCAGAATGCCTAAAGTCAATTGCTATGTGCCTCAGTGCACCAGCTCAGCAAAAAAGACACCTGGACTAAGTTTCTACAGTTTTGCTGACCAATGAAAATCAAGGAAACAAGAGGAATGTGACAGTCCTGTGAACATTTGCCCCCAAAACAAACAAAAAAATTCATAAAAGATCCAAAAATCACTGGAGCATTACCATTTGAACAAACTTGGTCGAGATCCACCCAAGGTATATTGCCACCAAGTTTGAAGTAAATCTGCCCAATGGTTTTGGAGAAGAAGTTGAAAATGTGAATTGTCCCGCATACAGACAATGGATGCGTAGCCACCACATAAGCTCAGCTGACTGACAAGTCTGCCGAGCTAAAAAAGGGAAAAGTTGACTAGAAACAGTTGCATACTGCTTGACTCCAAATGGATGTCTATGGGTTCATTGTGCTTCAAAGGTGGCCAGAAAACTTCCATGTACAAAACACCAAGCATATACCCATGGTCAAAAGAATGGCAAAGCGTGATAGAACTATATAATAAGAACTTTGTAGAAAACTTTCAAGTGAAAACACCAAGAGTTATAAAAAAACCAAGGCCTCTAAGCTACCCAAGCCAACTTCATCAATACCCCACAAACCCAGGCCAATACAAACACGAAGAACCCTGGCTAGATTACAAATGGGGACCTGCAATTTGGTGGAACAAGAGGCTGATTTCAAGCCGCTGCACATAATAGATACACTACAGAAAATTGTAAATAATTTTTTAACATTTTCCCAAAAATAGTGGTACTTATTTCAACTGTGTCACTGTCAGTTCCCCATTCCCCTACCTCCTTCTCCTTCAACTCTGAGGGCAGGGGTTGCCAAAATAGTGTTATGGACAAGAACAATGTATTTGACAGCAATGACACCCCACGTACCTGTACTGTTTCCAAGGTATCTACGATCAGCAATACACCTTCCTTGGTGTAAGTCTTTAGATTGGCCAAGACAGCAAAACCTCGCTTTGCCAGGCTGTGCCTGCAGGTCTGGACATAATACTGGAGCAACTGGCGTAGATCTCCACTGCTGCATTTCCCCTGCAACAGCACAGGCTGTCCTTTGACAGGAAATGTCAGGATGGCTCTGCCATTCTTGTCCTGACCTCCTGGAAGACAAAGAGAATCTGGTAATGGAACCAATACAGTACCGAACCATCTTTATAATTAACTTATTCTTTAATCAAATTCTTCATCCCCGCAGCCTTGGCTTCATGTAACAAAAGCAAACATAATATTCATGAAAAACAAATATATTACAGAAAGCCACAGAAATATTATTATTCAGTTTTCTCATTTCTACTTGAACCATGTTTTATCATAGTACATTTTATAAAATGAACGATGATAACTTTCATTGGATCAGAATCACATGGAACCCCGATCAAACATGTGCTTGCCTGCTTGAGTGTGGGACCAACACTGACAAAGTTGCCTGATCTATTTTTCCCACGATTCAAAGCGATGTAAACATGGTGCTCAAAATAAATGTGGTGGCAATGCGAAAATGCTGATTCTTATTTTGATCCATAGCTTATGAATTACGGTGAGTTAGGCTCCATTGAATGTGTAGAAAAACATTAAGACAGAGAGTTATGCCATCAAAACAATTTTACAACAGTTTAGCTGATTACTTTGCCAGCGAAGGCTCTGTGCCGAGCGATGTATCTGGCCCATTGAGTGTAATGGGAAAATGACAAAACTCAAGACCGGCAAATGTTTTCAAGTTGTGAAACACATCTTTCAGTACCAACCGGGGCAAAAAGTAGTCCTAGGATTCAAGAGGGACAAAGAGTCTCAAAGACTCACTGACTAGGTCAAGATTTAAGTATCCACTGACTGACAGGTCAGCTGCAGTCTCTGGAAGAACTGACCAAAATCTCTGTGACACCAGGAACTGTTGCTATTGCCTGAAGCTAGATATCTCACGTAAAGGACTGGTTACTCCTCTGGTGGCATCCTCATATATATGACACGTCACAACAACCTGTCAATTTGGAATGGTTCACTAGTACCTCAGTCGTTGTAACGTACAACCATTTATGATGTTTAGCTAATGGTGTTGGCAACCTTACCCCTGCGTATATAAGCAGCAGGTCATGGTGTCCCCAAGCACCACTGATGAGAATCGCTTGATCTGAAACCAGTCTGGCACCTTTTCCTAAGTTTTTTGCCCGTCACTGGTTTTGCTTTGTCTTTTATTTTTGTTTTGTTTTATTTATTCAGATTAAAATATTTATGTTAGAAATACTAGTTATCTTCATACTACCTTAAATAATGAGCTTTGGGGAAGCTTACCTTCTTAAATTTAAATGTGTTCTTCACCAACATCAATCACACTTTCATATATTTCACACAATTTATGAACAATATTTCATTCTCGAGAACAACATTGTGCACAGCACAAGTCACAAACACGATAAGGCTACCATATGGAACTGATATGGACCTGCACTCTGGTTTGTAAATTTTGTTAATTAATTCACATTAAAATGGGCCTCCACTAAGCCAAAATATTCATTAACTCAATCAAGGTCCCTGATCAAATTGTAAAGCATCACCTTACCAAATCAAGTGACAGGCCTGACAATGGCAGATTTATTTCCTGCCTGATTTAACACATCATCCAGTTCAATATCAATGTTCTCAGTTTTCAGGAACACAGCCACTGGCCATTGCCATAATGAAGAATCTCTCAAATTGAAGCAATAGCAAGAAAAAAATGTGCTACTTTTCATAATGCATGACTATTGGCATGATTACTTGCTTGGTGCTTCAAATTACCATATAATTACATCTGTTACATTTATACAGATTTCTTAAATGCTGAACCGAACAATTTGCTTCCATAAATTGAATCCACCTGTGTTTTCTTGGTATTGAATACCAAATACAAGTAACCATGGTAATATTTGCCTCACTGACATGTATTCATGCAGCATATCCAGCTGAAAAAGCAGCACTTCTCAACTTTTGCCTGGGAAGTTGACCGTACTTCTCTTAGTTACACAGTAGTACCTGCTGCATCTGGCCACTGCTATTACAGGTTGCCTGGTCTTTGTGGTAATAATTTTAGGAAATAGGAGTCAATGTTTTTTTTTGTTTTTTTTCAATTTATCTGCTGTATGTGGCCCCTACTTTTCTGGCCTTAAAATCTTCAGTGCCAATGACAACCACATTGTGGGATAAATTAGAGCTGTTGCTAGATTTTGGTGGCCAAAATACACCCAACATTGATTCCAATTGTGGCAAAAAAATCGGGCACTCTGGCTCCTAATTAGTCATCATCAAGGATCCAGAACTGGTTCACAAAGGCATGTACAAATTATTACATCAATCAATAGACTTAAACAAACATAGCTCTCTTGTTTTTTCTTTTTTCTGTCAGATTCCTTTTTATAGAGTTATGGCCAAGAAAGAATGGGTTTGTTATGTTTCTTTTTTTGGCCCCTGGTGTATGTTGTAAAATTATATACAATGTTGCAAGTTGAAATGTGGGTTCTTGTGGTTTGTATGGTTAAGACATTTTAAAACTGGGATTTCTCTGAAACATCCAGGTCAATTATTTTGGAAAAAAAAAAAATACAGCTGACCAACAGATTCATCACACTTGTGGTTCTGTGAACTTAGGATAGGATCAAAGTCACGCATGTACTGAGTAAATGTGACCTCATGGAAGAATACTAACATGTGCAACATCTAGGTCAATCATAAAAAAAATAAAAAAATCACTGGAGCATGACCACTTACAAAAAATAGGTTGACCCTACATCCCTACCAAGTTTGACACAAATGTGGCCAAAATTATTTAAGTTATAAAACTTTCATGAAATTTTCATGTTAAACTTTCCTATTAACATGATTAAAACTTTTCCTAAAGATTTTCCATAAAAAAAATCCCAAAATCACTGGGGCATGACCATTTGAACAAACTTGGTTGAGATCCATCCAAAATACATTGCCACCAAGTTTGCAGTCAATATTACAGACAGTTTCTTTGGAAAAGTCCAAAATGTGAATTAGCATTAGAATGCCCATTGAATTACATAGTGATCCATGTGAAGGGTGCATTTACCTTTAAGTATTCAAATATAAAAAATCGTTAAAAATCAGAAATCCACACGCCACCCAGTGAACAACTTTGACAAGGAATATATCAATCAAGTTTCAGCTCAGTCTGAGTGACGGTTCTGGACAAGAAGTCATAAACTGCGAAAACACACCGAAAAATCATATAAACAAGAATAAAATTGCAGTGCCACCTGGTGAACAAATTAAGAACTTGGAGTCTCTAGGAGTGTCCCTGTGTGATATCAAAGCAATCATTGAGTGGTTTTGGAGAAGATTTTTTATGATTTGTTCCCTAAAGAGAAAATTAAAATTCACAAAAAAAAAAATAAAAATAAAAAAATCACTGGAGCTTGACCATTTGAAGAAATCTGGTAGAGACCCACCCAAGCTACATTACCACCACATTTGAAGTCAATCTGGTTGACTGTTTTAGAAAAAAGGTTGAAAATGTGAATTAGCACTGGAATGCCCATTGACTCACATAGTAATCAATAGGAAAGGTGCATTTACTGTTAAGTCTCCCAATTGAAAAAATTGTTAAAAAATAAGGAATCCACAGCAGTGCCACCCCCCCCCCCCCCCCCCCCCCCCCCCGGTGAACAACTTTGCTTGAACCTTCTAAAAGGCACATATACACCAAGTTTAAGCTTAATCTGAATGATGGTTCTGGCCAAGAAGTTGAAAATTGTGAGAACACACAAAAAATCATAAAAAATTAGTCCCCAGAGTGTTCCTGTGTGATATCAAAGCAAACGGGTAAGAGGTTTCTTTGGAGAGGATTTTTGAAGATTTGCCCCAAAAAAGAACAAGAAAAAAAAATCTTTAAAAAATCCCCAAATCACTGAAGCGTGAACATTTTAAGAAACTTGGTAGAGACCCACCCAAGGTACATCCCCACCTTGAAGTTTGAAGTGAATCTGTCTGACGGGTTTGAAGAAGAAGTCGAAAAATGTGCATTACGGAAGAAGGACAGACGAACGATAGACCATTTTATAAGCTCAGCTGACTGACAAGTCAGCTGAGCAAAAAAAAAAAAGGAGCTGGCACATTCACAAAGTCGGATAATTGTATTTTTAAATGTGGTAAAGCTGGGTCCCTGAGGAAAGCTGGTTACAAACTGCACTAGATTTATATAATCAAGCCGTGTTATGTGTGCAAGTTCTTGTGACTTCCATCCTAAATATTTATGATGGAAGTTACAAGAACTTAAACACATAACATGGCTTGAGCTGAGCTAAAAAAAAGGATCATGCACATTAACAAAGACGGATAATTGTCTTTTTAAATGTAGTAAAGCAGGGTCCCTGAGGAAAGCTGGTTACAAACTGCACTAGATTTACATAATCAAGCTGTGTTATGTGTGCAAGTTCTTGTGACTTCCATCATAAATATTTCAGCATGAGAAATTACTCTTTTGGTCATTTTTATGCCCATATATTGATTTGGAATGTTTTGAACATATCAGATCCACCTTTTCCATAGATAAGCAAATGCACAATGTTTGTTGCACAGCATATCTCCAGTGCAGGATTCCTTAATAGTGAGTGGCAAGGCACGATGTCAGTGTGCTCAGCATTCAGTGCAAGGCAGTTACTATGCTTGGCTTTGCAATATTTCATTATATGCATGCAGGCCTATCAGGGAGGTCCACCAACTTTGACAATCCTCGAGATCTGTTCAGACCTGTTTCATTTCAATGTCTATATCCTCTGGGTACATACAAACTGTGGATCAACAGAAAGTGATCTACTTTAATTAATCACCTAAATACCTGCATTTTTCTCTCCCCCGTCCAGTCATCGAAATGTGAATGACCATGAACTGTTTAATGTCCTTCATCCAGAGTTCATAAGGATTCAAATTTCCACAGTTTTATTGTTCAACAATGCCCCTAGAGTTAACTAGAAACAAATTCAATTCCTTACACAAAGCTATAGTAAATTTCCAATAATGGTCCAAATGGTCCTAATAGAAGATTGAATAAACTGCTGTTGTTGTACTAGTTGCATGTGCCGGGGATCTCCCATGCCTGTAAGTTCTGTATAATAGAACAGTAATGGGCCGACACGTCACAACAAGCAACAGTGGTGACAAACAATTGATTCACTCAAGCATACAACACGTCTAACATGACAACTTGTATTCAACTAAATGCAGTCAATCTTACATTGTGTTATCCGGTCCCTCTGCCGATATTTGGAAATCTTTACCCTGCTAAACACTTTAGCTTGTCAGGACTTTAGCCATTTCAGTCTCCTTTTGGCTGAGGTAAAGTAAACCCTCCAAGCTATTTATCTTCCCAGACTTTACATGCCATTCACCCTCACCTTTTAACGACTTTTATTAAATTTATGATGTGTATTGGTATTGAATAGTCTGACATTTTTGTAATTTTCTTGTAGCAATGAAAATACATCAATTTATTTCACCACGTAACCTATCAAAGGTATTGGTATGCTGTAACTTTGAACAGAGTTTGTCATTTTACATCAAACTGAGCAATCAGCAGTAACTACATACCTAATGGTATGTGCACTGGACATGTATATCTTGCTCTCAGCAAACTTTTATCAAGAGATACAGACTGGAATGTCGGAACTCTGAACTGTTCTCCTTCTTATGATATTACTCATAGTACCTGCTGATATGATTTTCATTATTAGGAAGTTACTTACCTGTCAGCACAACTATTTCCGCCTCCAGGGTGTGGTCAGACACCTTCATCATTCCCCCACCATTTTCAACTTGTCTTCTACCTGAAACATACCCAACACATATAGGATTAAACACTTTCCACCTGGGTTCAATAAGCCTATTTGTAACACATAATTATCCTGAAATATGTAGGTCGTGGGTGTGCTTAGTTCAGCATGTACCAGGCACAATTCCAAAACTGGATCTGGATAGCCAGATTAACAAACTTTCATTCACATGTGCAACATACTCAATGGCAGGACTAATGGTAGTGCCACTTATGCGTGGACGATGAACATTCTTACCAGATACTTTAACAGGATTTACAAAGATTGTACAACCCTCATACAGTCTGATCTCTGCCATTAAAAACAAAACTTTAAAAACAAGTGCATAGTTCACATTGTATGGACTGTAACTGCATGCAACTCCCTCAGGAATCAAAGTTTTGGTACAACTCCCACACCTTTTGGAGCAGCTTACTGAAGTCCACAAAATCAGGCATGCAAAGTTCTCAGCAAGTATGGATTTAACAGACTGCTGAAATTAAAGGAACACTCCTGGAAATTATCACGATGCTGGGAATCAGTAATATGTAACTGCTCAAATGGAAGAACTCTCAAGAGAAAAGTTTTTCATTTAGGCAGTTTGTATAACACAAATGTTCCCATGTCAAATATAATGTACTCAGTCACACATACCAATGGAGCTTTACAAATTATGCATTGTGTATACATGGCCGGTCTTGCCAATAGTTCCTGCTTGACAAGGAGTGACACACAGATACACACATATCGTATTCTCCCTTTTAAGCGCCCTGAGCAAACATATTATCACCCAAGAACAAAACCCAACACAGTAGCTTTTGGTAATACATGTAATTGTGATCAAATGGCATGATTAATAGTAAACTACTTTTATTTGTGTATTATGTGTGTGTTTCAAGTATGGACTTCGAGTCTGAAATAAAATTATCTTTATCTTTTATTTTTATCTTTACCTTTATTAATACTAGCCCTAGATGTCTCCTCCTGGGTCTGCGATGTGACCGTCACCCCACGCCACAGTCCAAGGAGTCATCATCTGGGGCCAGATTCATACCTACATGCGCATGCAAAAACAGCTGAACATTATGATCCACATAAGCATACGTGGTCCTTAGAATTGTTACTTTCCCTTTTAGTTAATTTCCAAAAGTTCGTTTGCTTCTGGTGTCCATATATCACAATAAACAAAGATACAAAAGATACAAAGATATAAACATCATAACGAAGTACCGCTGATTCCACTTCATACGAGTCTGCCATTTTTGTTATCACGTGACTTGTTTAATATGCATAAGACAGCTGGCGTGCAATCTAGATCAGACCACGTGTATCAGCAGACTTTGAAATCTACATGATCATGACAGCTGGATCAGGGACGTGTGCTGTCATGATCATGTAGATTTCAAAGCTATGTAACATATGCTCAACATTCACGTTTTGCTGAACTTGAGTCATGGATTCATGATGGGGGGAGGGCGCTTAAAAGGGAGAATACGGTAGTTCAAATGGGAGATTTCCTGAACTATAAGTATGTATATAAAGGCAGTCATGGTTGATCACAATATACTAGGCCTTCTACTTTCTTTTGAAACAGTATCACATTCTGAGGTATTGATTGAAGAGCTTGAGTGGACTCAAAACTGCATGAAATTCAAATGTTCCTATGTCCACATTTTCTTGCCTGCATGGCAGACTCATGCAAGGTGTAAAAAAGCTGTGCACGCAAGAACATGTGGACAGTGGGCAACTTAAATATTAAGCCATTAACATGTCCACCACAATTACAACATTATACTTCTTTGTAAGAATGTTCCACTATCCCTAGTGCATATATACAAAAACGTGGTCTCCCTGCACATAACCTGCAGAAGTACTACAATCCCCCTCTACACAAATGCACTCCCACATCCACACTACCCTCTTTCTCCCATCCTATCACTCTGGGGATGTGTAGGTAACTTGCCTTTCTCATGAAACTGAGGCCCCTAGGGCAACACTGATTACTTTCTCTGTGAGCTGGCACCCGCCACCAGCCTGGGTATCAATAATGTATAGCATTGATACAATAATGTCTGTGAGAATTACCTGTCCCTGTGAGCCTTCAGCCTTTATAACACATCTCAATATCTATCTGGCCGCATTAGTATAACTTGAAGTGGCAGTGTAAGATAAGGCTCATGGACAGATGATATGTTGATCAGGTCTACCAGAATATGTGGCAAACACTTCCTGTTTCTGGTGGACATGTATACTTAAAACTTCATTAAATTAATCATGTATCAACTTGGGACGTGTATCAAACTATGATGTATTGCCCCTCTTCGAGAATGGCAGCTCATGAAAACTGTTATTTCTTCATACTCTTTCTTAATTCCACTATGCAACTTAATACTTTGAGCTGTTCTTACATTAGACATGCACCCTCAACTATTGATGTCCAATTCACCATTTGACTTCCCTCCCCACTTCATCACAATCTCACTGTCAGATTCTGTGTTGAAGGCACAGCACTGTCTAGTTTCACAGTACGTTAAATGCAAAATCATACAGGATTGGGTCAAATATTGTTTGCCAAGAAGACCCGGTTTTTAGAGTTTGATACCAAACAGAAGGCTGCTTTGACAGGCAAGGTTAAATACTCTCCATACACAAGTTCATTTTTGCAGGTTAAGTTTTAAAGGGGGTGGGGGTGGGGGGTCATACTGGCATACAGAGCATTTTTATTTACTGTAATTGTGTACTGAAAGCTCCTTTAGTTTCTATATTTTGTACCAGCCATTCTTTGCAAATTTTCTTAGTTTCTATACCTTGTATCTGGGCAAATTTAGTACTTGTACCAGCAAACTTGGACCCTCTCTTACCCACTCTAGGTCACTTGTACAGACACAATTATGTGCTAATATAAGGGTCAGGGCTTCCCCTGAAAATTTTAATTTTGTAGCCAAATTTGTGTGCATAATACAATTTCTGGGACACTCCTATTTGTTAACCATTAGCCAACTGTAAAAAAATTATAGCCAAAATGGTATTTTCATAGCATTTTGCTACATTGGCAAGTGACAGGGGAAGACCTGAGGGTGAAACTCTAGGACCCTATGCTATGTTGTGAGCTCGACCCTCCACCCCAGTACAAAATACCAGCACTGAGTATCTTCATGCCATGCAGCCTAAGTTTCACTTAAAAAATGCAGTAAAGGCTCAAAAACTGGGGGTGGGTGGGTGGGGGTGTTGGTCACATTCTAACATTCAAATACCTTCATCACACATGCTAATAGACAAGGACAAGAACAGACGGTTCAAGAACTGCCTAAAAAAGGGCACTGCAGTCAGTGGAGGGCTAGGGTTGTGTATTCCCATTACTTTACATTGTAACTTACAACTTAGGGATGGTTCAACATTTTCATCAGTTTTGAATTAGTACTTACAGTACGCAAGGGGGGAGGGGGTTAAATGGGTCTGTACACTTTCACAGAATATGGAAAATGATGGTCAATTTTTGGCCTGTTTTGTGCAATTTTGCTATGATTTTCTGGGAAAATCATCATTTTTAAAGTACTAACTTGGGGGGAGGGAGGGGGGTCATGAAATTTAGTATCCTAAGTACTAATTCAAAAATGATGATAAAGCTGAACCATCCCTTACTAACTTGAAAACTACTGCACATAGAAACATCAAACTTCAGACAGGAAATCTAGATGCATAACTAAATACCTCACAAAAATCATATAACCACAGCTACATAAGTGACTAGTTTATTGAAGGTTGCTTTAACATACAAACTAATGACAATACACAGCTCTAGCCCTCCAAATGTTTGTGTATTCAGTTGTGTATTGGGGCAATTACACACCTTAGATCTAATTCTGACCTATCCTATTGCAAACCTGCAATGCACATACACTGTAATCAACAGGAAGCCATGTTCTGTGTCAATTTTAATTACCATTACAGATACAGCAAAACCTTTTTGAGAACACAACAGGCTGAAGACAAGGAGTTTATAATCAAAGACCTCAGTATCACAGTTGACGAGGACTGTACGTGTATCAAGACTATGGCCAGCAAAAGATCATCATCTTTGGCACCTGACCACATGAAAGGCCCCAGCACAGATACATCTAGAAGGAAAGTGGATTCTGATGCTAACGCAAACATGCGTATCTAGACAAAAGGATTCCGCAGGGATCTGAAGAAGGACATCAATGGAACCAACTGACTGATCTATCACTCATACGCGTAGTGCACCACGGCCATCGATACCATATTCAATGATCCAAATGTATGGCTTTGTATTATTAACCATTTAAACATATGAAATCAGCCTACAAACAAATTTACACCAAAAAAAAAAAAAAAAAAAAACAAAAAACAAAAAAAAAAACCCTAATACCCTCCACAGCAGCTGTGATTGAAATTTAAATATGACAGGCCCAGGTGCACAGCTCTGATCTGCACAATTGATACCATACAAGCATGAAATGGACAATGAGCAAACTGTTACTGTGCTTACCTTCCGACATGAAGGGAGTTGCAATCCACATCAAAACACAGACCTGTCTCCTGTGTGCTTGAAAATGATTGAATAAATCTGTCCCAGTGAGTCAGCTTTAACTAGGGATACACACCTTTCAATGAATACTATAGAGAATATGATAACCATGTCCAACATGCTGACATATGGATTTGGTACCTGTACATGTACTAGACATCTATATCTGTCTCTGGAGCCATACACACATGTATATACATGCTTTGGGCCACTGCTACCAATGTCAGAGAAGTTCTGTATCTTTATGACTCCAGACTGCAGTCCCAGCACACTACACAATCAAAGGGCAGTGACAGTTTTAAAAATGACGTAAGGCGACCTTTTTTAATACTTACAAATCAACACTGATGAGTATGTGTATGTTGATTTTGTGGTCTTTTTATTTACAGATTATACAAAGGCATTGTTTATGGTGAGCAGTTAAACATTGCTGGTTTCACAGAAAGCAAGATGACTCATTTCCCTACTGGGTTGTGTTTACAAAACAACTTCAGTGGTAATCAACAGGTTGGGGGACAAGACCATACTTGTTGACACCACATATGAGGGCACTCCTCTCAGATGACCTCACTTTAGCCGTAAAATTATCTGATAAGGTTCCTGCTAAAGCATCCAAATCAGAAAATCATGGACAGGTAATATGATGACAAAATCCTGACTGATATGATGCACACTTGACACTGAAGTGGCTCAAGTCAATATCCTAGATGGCTCATCATTGTGGGCCTTATACCGCCAGGGCCACCTATTGTACAGCATACCTCTACTGCCAGCAAAAGTAGTCTCATATTGCAGTTGGCCTTAACATACAGATCAACTTTCTAGAGAAGTAGTCTTGTATCATGAAAGGATGGTTTAAAAAAATAAGCAGTCTTTCACAAAAGGAGGGGGGGGGGGTCTTCAGACCAGGTGCCACAATACACAATTAGCCACGGCATGTTATGTGGTCCATCTTGGCTACCATATTTTGCAGGTTCGTGTAACCATAAAATTGTATGATCTTCTAGAAAACCTGAACTTCAGCTTGTGATGTATGTGTGTGTATGTGTCCATATAACCGCCACACTGTCACATTTATGTGTGATGATCCCCTGAGTTTTGGTAAGCTGCATGTACATGAAGAAGGCCTAATGACATTTTGTGTCATAGGACCTTCACCAATCAAGGCACACTTTAATAGTGCCTGTCCAGAGACTAGCTTTGTGGTCTATACTGAAAGCAATGTTTACTGTTACATGCTGGAACGTGTATCTCTCTTTAATGTTGAATGGAATCTTGTCATTTTAATCCCAACCCACTCATGCACCACTTCATTCACCCACCATCACTAATCCATGCATGACTATTATTTGTAACAGTGATTTATCATAATCCTTCCATATTTCTCCTGGATTGATGAACCATGTACTGGAATATCAGTTTGGGTTATAAACATCCATTTCATTCTCTCCCCAGTTGCCTATTCAAATTACTTTTATGTGATCAGACATGTATGGTGCTCACTGAGAAGAAAGCCTTGATTTGTGAACACCACCTCATCATGGTCAGTGCCAAGTCATTCCTGGCCTGAGAGACCACTCCACGGAGAAACCATCTGTTAAGCAACAGACCATCTTTTCAGCAGGCCTAGCAATCAGTCGTACTCTCCTCCACACACATCTTAAACACTGGAGGACAGATGTGGAAGACTCACCTAGATACAGTAAAACCCCTATTAGCGGGCACCTCCTCACAATGGGCACTTTTCTTCGGTCCCGTTTGATTTTCCCTATAATATTACCAACATGGTAATGGAACCTCTCTGCAGTGGGAACCTCCCTACTATGGGCAGCGGGCACCTTAAATCTATACTAAAATCTGCTACAGTGGGCACTTTTTTTTTTTTTATAAAAATGGTGGATAGTTTTCTTCTCAAACTGTCATTTTTGCACCAGTGCTCATCCTCTTCTAAAGCCAGGTTTTTCACCCCATTCAGTGTAATTTGCTTACCACATGAAACAGTGCATTGTAGGCCAGCCAGCCCGTATGTATGGATTCAAAGCAAGCAGTTGACACTCAATTTTAAAATACATGTACAGTGGTCCCCTTCTCATAGGGCCACACAAAATGCACCGGAAATGTGGCCTTATTAGAGGGGTGGCTTATCTTGAAGAGGAGTCTTATGGAAATCCCATACTTGCAGCATGGATGAAGTGGCCTTTATAGAGGGGGTGGCCTCTCTTCAGGGGGCCCTTATAAGATACTGTGTTGCCATCATGGACATAAATTTGAAGACACTGACCAAGCATCAGTGTCAACTTGTGTGCATACATACAAATGTACACGTATTTTGCATGTTTTAATGGTGCAAATTTACATGTACATGGAACATGTTATTAATTTCTAAAATAAGGTCTTTTTTCCATTTCAGGTAACAAAGAATAAATTTTGAAATGTTGTCTATTATTTATTTCATTTGGGTTTGCAGACCAGCATAAACATGTACATGTAGATGTGCATGTCTTTTCTATCTTTTGTATTGTGTACTCATTCATACAACTGGCAACTGGTAATCCCTCTCTCCAGTGGGCACTTTTCTCTGGTCCCAAGAGACCCCACTGTATAGAGGTTTCACTTTGGAGTGAACTTCAGAAGGGAAATTTGCAGCTTGCCAAGGACTTGTTCATCACTTTAGTGGTTTCAATTTAAAAAAAAACAAAACATCTCCCCTTAAAATCCTGCTACGGTCAATTGAATGCAACTTCCAGTTCTTTAGCTCCTTTCCGAGTCCTCACATGAACATCAATTGCATACCGACTAAAGTTGAACAACTTAACAGGGCATTACGTGGTATTTTTTTGTTGCAGATGGGACATTTTTTGCAAAGTTTGAGAGCTTTTAACTTACAACAGCTATCTCTCGTCGTTATTTTTTTCCTGTCACAAACTGTATTGGGACCCATTTTGTGGGCCTACAGACCAAAAAAGTTTTCCTATTTTTTCTCATTTTTTTGTACAAAAAAGTGAGTGTCGAGGATGGGACAAATTTTGAACATGGGTTTTGAGGTCAAGGCATTTATGTCCAATACTGGTCTGTTTACAATTCTGTAATATTATTGCCTAAAATATGACTACTTGGGTATTTCTACGGCAATTTTTACATAAATTTTAGTTCTTCAACTTCAAATACTTTTTCAAAATATGACTTAGCAGCATGGCCGACGGGACTCCAGGCACTGTCGCGATCAGGACACTTTTGTCCACGTTACCTGAATGCAAAAATAAGCCAACTTTCTACCGGCACTTTAGACAAAAATACCTGGAACAATAGAAATGCATATTATAGTGTTTTGAAATAATTGATGGCTCTACTTTTATTATACTTAACTTCAAACTCATTTCAACATTAAAAAATATCCTGTCCCCAACATTCAATACTCTAAAATTCTGATAATATATGAATTACAGCATCCTGGCAATAAAAACAAGTGAAGGTCTTGTATTATATTCCACTGAACAATGTAAAAACAAGTGTGCTTTTGATGTAGTGTGCAATTTTGACTGCATCTGAAAACATTTCATGAGGATTTCTGGTGTCATCGCCGATGGGACAGTTTTAGCTATGCATGGAATAGGGTGATGAGCATGTTTATCTGGTGGCATTTTCAAAATATAATGCCCACCTATTAATTTGAACTTTTGCACAAAAAAGTATAAAGTGGAGATTCCGATGTCAGAGCCAAGCGCGCACAGGTTTCTGGGTAATTTGCGGGCCACTCAGTCTTACCGCACAGGCTACGCACCTACAGCACTACTGAATACAGCAAGTAACGAAGAGTGAAACATGGATCACGATTTCTACAAAAAACAGAATCTAGGGTGGCTGGAAAAGTATTTGGAAGACAAAGGAATATCAGATGATGGAAGGAATAAAGCGGCACTTTTATTTTTGATATTTGTCAGTTTGACGAATGACGTTTCTTCCTGCCTGGTATCAACATTACAGCCCACTACACAACAGTCAATGGTGGTTTGCCATGATAATTCGCCTTGTCACTCAACGTTCTAACTATCAATGCTTTCCGTACTCCCTCTGCCAACGATCTACAATGGTAAACTTCTATACACCTCCTGTATTTGATCCATTTCCTGCTTTTCTGTTCATGTTGACACGAACAAGATTAGTGTCCGCCATCATGCATTATTGTGACCACTTTTGAGAGATGCACAGCGCGCCATCTGGTAGCAAAAAATCAGCCCACGTGCCTCGCTTTCATACTGGGACAACTGTTGGGGTTTTCCCGCTTGGTCAACTTATGCATAGACCATATTGGAATGAAGTTTTTGTTATCGTTTAAGAGACAGTGAAGACTAAGAGATCATAAGTGAAAATGCAATACAATCGAATGGTGGTAGAGTGGTGAAATCAGGGCAATAAAATCTTCAGATGTGTGTTGTGACTTGTTTGGACACTGCAGGGATACATGCATACCTTGATTGGTGTTTTCTGCCCATTGTTTAGAAAATATTTGAACCAGCAGAACAACACTGTCAGGTACTGAATAGTCTTTCATGGACTGTACCTTTCACGATCCAGTTTGTTGCGAGACCAGTTACAACAATGCTTTTGCAACTTAGGTCATGTTCAGTAGTGACACAACTGATGCACAAAGTTAAAAGTACAGTGCTCCCTCTTTATAATACCCCTCATTACAAGGTGGTTTCTGATAGAACACGATGGGTACCATGGCTCCCATTGAAATAGTTTTCCTCAATTACTTGTATGTTTAAAGTCTCTCTGTTCTAAGGCAGTTTGCTATAACACGGTAGATCCTTGTGGACCCTAACACCAGCATTATAAAAAGGGCGCACTGTAGTAAAATAATGAAACAATTTGACAATACATGTACTAAGTTTTAATACAAATTACTAAGAATAGACCCGGAATTACCCTGGCCAACAGTCACACTCTCAGTGTTAAATTACAAAATTTGCAAGTCAGTTCCCCTTCCTCAATGCAACAAGAAGCTGCAGGGACAGACTTCTGATAGTCACGATAATCATAAATAAACTTGATCTACTACCTTACCCACTATCATGCCCAAGGTGAAATATGTGAAAAGAAGCGCAAGCAAAACACTTGGTGATAACATCTAACATGGGGAGGACCATATACAAAATGAAACAACAGGCCCATGGGCCTTGTGCTGCTGACAGGTGGTGCCACCAATATCATACTCAACTTATTTTTTTTCACTAGCTTTTAGTTATATACGTGTCTACATTGAAAATTGTAGGAATTGCTACAATTACATTTCATTTTCATGTACATGTATTGTCTGGTGACCTTGAAAAATAGGTCAAGATCAAGATATGAGTCTTGACCCTAGGTGTCTTTCCTGTAAATTTTGTAATGTAAAAGTAGGGCATTGTGAAAACAATGACTTTAATGTGTTAACCATCTACTTTAAATTCTCTATAAAATACAACAGGTGGTGCCACCAGTACTTCACAAAAGGGATTTGTCTCTGTCATAAACATGTAATGTTTATTCAAATCATAACTGCAATTAAATGTACAAGGTCCACCCCTAGCTACGCACCTCTCTAGATCAACTTTATAGTCCCCGTGACCTTGAACCAGCAGATCAAGGTCATCTACAGTGTTTCTGTTCAGATTTTTTCAGGAGGTCACAAGAAGGAAAATTCAAGGGAGATGACTAGATTTTCACCAATTTTACATGTAAATAAACAAGACCTGTGACCCTTTAGAATTTTCTCAGAAGGTATTTCAGGTTTTGAAAGGGTAACATATTCCCATTTAGGGGTTAACAAAAACACTACATCAACAATGTGTAACATTTAGTTTTGACATGATACATATCTTTTGGTAAGACTAGCTGTCTTCTTTGCTGAAATAATGAATTTATATAAGTTTGAATACATTTTGACTCATAATTTCAGTACACCTATAGGTGGCACCACTTGTGTTGCCCTTGATCGAAATTTTGACCTCCCCCATAATCCTGCTACATTTCATGAAGATCCACCAAAAAATAAAGATGCTACAGCATTCACAAGATTTTCACATTTCAACCCATATATTACAGACTGTATATGCCGCCACCAATACATAACTTGATCTAGATTTTTAAATATCCCAAAGTACTGAAAGTTATACTGGGTTTACTTGAAAACTGTGGATGGTACTGCCCTGGTGAGCTCAAGTTTATGGACGGATGGACAGACATAAGTGGTCGCTTTAATAAGCTCTGTGACCTCAGGTCAGCGGAGCTAAAAATTGTGTCTGTCAGCCAAATCAAATGAAGACTTCAATGTGAGCAATTGGGTAATTTGACATAAAGTTACTACATTTGAATATTCATAGTAGGTACATATGCAACTACGCCTGAGGTTCAAAGTACAATTATATGATAATTTGAATTTTTGCATCAGAAAAAAATGCTATTTAAATTCAAGCGTACACTGAATACAGATGTAAACCAAGATACATGTGCTAACTTTCATTCAACATGCAGTTTGACACTTGTCAAAATTCACTTTTGAAGTAATACTTACTGCTCATCTGTACTGTGCAAACTTTTGACAGTTTGCATGGTAAACAAACTCTGGCTCACTAAAAAATGAATGGTGCTTGGCAGCTACAAACTAACTCTATGACGGTTTGTCCATGTTCAAAGGCCTACCATGACCTTTGATGGCGGATAACTTGGAATGATGAAGGCAGCAACAAGCTTGCTTTGCAGGGATATTGCTGGAGTTTTTACTGCTTGATTTTCTTCAAACAAAGACTGAGCTGAACATTAAAGTCTTAACTGCACAAATATATATACATGAGCATTTCTTTTTAAATTAATTTTTATCCATATGAAAGTTACTGGTTCATAAAAATGAAGAGTTTTTTGTACCAACACGGAAAAAAGGAGCCCATTGGCAATTTTGACTGTCTCTTACGAGAAAATGGATGCATTAAACAATGTTAAAAAAACACTGATTTGTTCTTAAAGTTAATTTATGCAGATTAAATTGCTTCAAGAATAAACTTTTCTCACCGAACAGTTGAGACATATCACAAAAACATGATGCATACCAGCTTCACTGCTATTAGTTTGTTTATACAACAGTTGTCACTGTGTAGCCATATCTGTTGGTCATGGTGCATAGTCAAGTCACTTGCAGTTCAGCACACCTTCATGTATACATTTACTGTTAATCATGACTATTGCAGAGATTGTGGCTTTGAATTTCAAACCCTCAAATGGGTTGGATATTAGCTTAAAAGTCAGTTTGCTTGCAATCTTCCTGATGATAGTTTGAAAATAATGACAGGTATGGCGATTTGTTTCACTCATTTGAACATGCCGATAGCCCCTGTATTGAATGTTCTGACTTCTAACTTTTACATGTAACACTGAAAAATAAATCATCATTTCAAGCATGAAGATAAAATGTTCAATTCAACATTTTGAAGGGTCAAAAGACTGAATATGATTTTTTTTTCTGAGGCAGTAACCTCTACACAGGTCCCTAGTTTAATGCCAAGCACCACTTAACTTCAAAAAGACTACAATAGTATTTGATTAGTCAAACACATGCCACCTCAAAGTCCTCAAAAACAGTGCTAAAAGTTATAAAATTGTGTTTTATTGACTACTCACCCAGTTACCTTCAACTTGGATTTCTTTATGATACTAAATGGCTCTTTGGTATGATTAATATGGAGTCATGCATGTTTGGCCTTTTGTGAGATTATAAATGTTGAAAGATGATACTTTTAAGAGAGAACAACAATATCCACAGTGCATAAATTATAAATTTGATCCCAAATACATTGTGACTTTCAAGAACTTGTAAACATGCCCCGTCACATAATTCAGAACACTTTGAAACTCAATGATACGTTATTTACCATAAAAGTTTAAAGTTGTTTGCTAACAGCAACTGAAGTACATATACCATACCACTGAGTACTTTGACTTTCAGGCATCTGCAGATTGTTTTACTATAAATTGCTTTAATTTTGCTACATACTCTTATTTTGGCTTATTTTTATTTTTGCTGATGGCACACAACTGTGAAAATAAAAGCAAAAAGCGTGCGTCCTGCATCATAGATGCAAAAAAATGAAGAAAAGACGCCTGGAAATTAATAAAACATTGACATTTTGTTGCCCCTGTGGATGCATGAACAAAAAACATGATGCATTTTGAATGAATACAACTGCAAAAATTACCCCCAAATTAGTTAATTTGCACCTCCGTGGTCACGATGTTTTGCATCATCCACCATTATCATGATGTATTATACTGGTGGAATCCTCTGATGTTGGTCTTTCTGTGTACATAACAAGCTCCCTCATTTGCTAAGAAAGAATATTCCTGAGGTATCCCTCCAAAAATGGGAATGCAAACGTCATTTTACGGCATTATACAAATGTGCTGAGTGCACTTTCAGGTTCCCTATTGGGAGGATTTGACCACATGCCGCTCACAGTCCAATCAAACTCGTTGTTACCCATGTGTATGTCTCATGTCCGCAATGTTAGGAAGGTATAAGTTGTGTTTGCGGAGAGATTATTGGACCAAGATGTTAAATTTTCACATCATATTTTTACCAAAAAGACTTCCATTGAACAAGTCTAGACACAGTTAAAGGCAGGAGTAAAAATCCTTATGGCAGGCAAGCAAAATATGCAGATTAGTCACTGCACAGTCACACGTGGACGAAATGAATATTTGCGTAAACATAATGTGTTGTTGATTGGTTTTGGTTGTTATAATTTTACTGAAATGATTCAACAGAACAAATCTGTATGACAGAATAAGATAGGAATGAAATTCATGATCGAGGGCAGGAGAAAATGTACGTACATAGCGGAAAGTCATGACTGTGTACGCTTGCTTGCATTGCATGCCCGTACTGTGTTGCTTGGTAAACAAGAGGACTGTGACACTCCTGTGCTCAGCTGACATGTACATATACCCTTGCAATTTTCCCCCCAAAAGAACAAAGAAACTCATAAAAAATCCAAAAATCAATGGCGCATGTCCATTTTCAAGAACAAGCTGCAAGAGACCCACACAAGGTACATTGCCACCAAGTTTAAAGAAAATCTGACTGATGGTTTCGGAGAAGAAGTCAAAACTATGAATTAGCATTAGACTCCCTGTTGACTTGGGCCAACATACTAATCAATAGGAAAGGTGCATAAAAGGAAGTACCCGAATAAAAAAAATCAGGAATCCACAGCATTGCCACCTAGTGAACCCTTTTGTTTAACCCTACCACAAAGAACATTTCCACCAAGCTTCAGCTTAATCTGAGTGACAGTTCTGGAGAAGTCGAAAATAGCAATAACACACAAAAAAATTCTTAAAAAATAGAAAAAACAAGAGGGCTGTGTGAATAGCCCATGCTCAGCTGATCTTGACATTCATCACACTTGCAGATCTATGAACTTGGGAAAGGATCAAGGTCACCCATGTTCTGAGTAAGTCTGACCATTATAAAAGAACACTAACATGTGCAATATCAAGGTTCAAGTAGTTCTCAAGTTATAATGAAGAATAAAATTCATGTATGTTGCACTGTGACCCCAGAAATGAGGTCAAAGTCATTCATGTACTGTCTGAGCATGACCTTCATACAACAAGTTAATGAGTATTGCAGAGCAATACATAGTTCCCCTCTCGTCGCCCACGAGGTTGAATGGACTACTATATAGGGGTGTGACCTAGATGAAAAAAAAAAATAAAAGTATGGCACATTCTTAGATTAAGCTTCACATTTGTGTAAAATTTCATTAATCTAAGTAAAAGGACAAAAAAGTTATGGCCCGGACAAGATTTTGAATGGATTTCACAGTGACCTAGATATTTGACCTAGTGACCTACTTTTGCCATGTGACACAACAACTCCCAAGGCAGTATTAAAATAATAAATTTGGTAGCTGTAGGTATTATAGTAAGGGAAATATGGCATGGACAAGGTTTTACATGGAGTTTACACTTTTGACGGACGGACGGACGGACACACGGAAGGTGTCCATTACCATATCCCCTCTAAGGTCTACCCACCATAAAAAAAATCAAAGGGCTGGCATCAATAATTTAGAAGATATGGCCCGGACAAAATTTGTGTTGTATCTTGAGCTTGCTTAATGAACTTCGTTAATTAATTAATTAATGGAAGTAATTAGCCACAGAAAACAATGCGTATGCACACCTACTACCTAAGGTCTACACACCATAAAAATTTCAAAGGGCTAGCATTAATAGTTCAGAAGATATGGCCCGGACAAAATTTGTCTTGCTTAACGAACTTGGTTAAATAATTAATTAATGCAAGTAATTAGCCACACAAAACAATGCCTATGCACACCTACTACCTATGGTCTATCCACCACAAAAAATTCAAAGGGTTAGCATTAATAGTTTAGAAGATATGGCCCGGACAAAATTTGTCTTGCTTAACGAACTTTGTTAAATAATTAATTAATGCAAGTAATTAGCCACACAAAACAATGCCTACGCACAGCTACTACCTAAGGTCTACCCACCATAAAAAAATTGAAGAGGTACCATTAACATAGGGAAGATATGTGCCGGACAAAATTTGTTTCTGTATATTTACATATCGATCGGTGACCCAAATATTTGACCTAGTGACCTACTTTTGCTTTATGACACTTTCTAGACTAAGCTTCACATTTGTGTAACATTTCATGACTCTTAAGTAAAAGGACAAAAAAGTTATGGCCCGGACAAGATTTTTCATACATATGTATTCTGTGACCCAGATATTTGACCTAGTGACCTACTTTTGGCACACCATACACCTCTATCATAGGAAGTATAAACACATTAAATTTGGTAGCTGTGGGTGTTATGGTGTTGGAAATATGGCCCGGAGAAGCTTCGGACGGACAGACGGAAGGACGGAAGGACGGACGAGGTGCAAACCTATAGTCCCCCACCAAGTGGGCGGGGGACTAAAAACATTAACATGTGCAGCATCACAGTACTAACTCAAAACAGATCTCAAGTTATCAAGTAAACAGTAAATTTTGTGTCAGTTGTCCTGTGAATTAGCACTAGAATACCCATTTACTTACATAGTAATCAATAGGAAAGCTGCATTGATCGATAAGTACCTGAGTTGAAAATACTTAAAAATCAGGAATCTAAAGCAGTGCCACCTAGTAAACAACTTTGTTTGATCCTTCCACAAGAACATATCCATCACATTTCACTTTAATCTGAGTGACAGTTCTGAGAACAAGTGAAAAATAACAAAACCATATAAAAAATTCATTAAAAAAAAAAAATTAGAAAAAATTGCAGTGCCACCTGGTGAACAAATTGGGAACTATGTGTCCCTGGGAGTGTCTATGAACGATATCAAAATAACTGGGTGAGCAGTTTCAGAGGTTAAGAGTTTTTAAGGTTTGCCCCCAAAAAACAAAAAAAAATTAATAAAATTTCCAAAAATCAATAGAGCGTGACCATTTGAACAAACTTGGTAGAGATCCACCCAAGGCACATCCCCACCAAGTTTGAAGTAAATCTGGCCAAAATTTTTTAAGTTATAACCATTACAAGAAATTCCCATGTTAAAACTTTCCCATTAAAACTTTTGTAAAGATTTTTGAAAAAAAAAATCATAAAAAAACCAAAATTCATTGGAACATGACCATTGGAACAAACTTTGTAGACACCCACCCAAGGTACATCCCCACCAAGTTTGAAGTTTATCTGGATGACAGTTTTGGAGAAGAAGTCGCAAATGTGAATTAGCATTAGAATATTCATTGACTTCCATAGTAATCAATAGGAAAGCTGCATTAACCGATAAGTACCCGAATGGAAAAAATCGTTAAAAATCAGGAATCTGCAGCATTCCCACATAGTGAACAACTTTGTTTGACCCTTCTACAAGGAACATATCCACCACGTTTCAGCTTAATCTGAGTAACGGTTCTGGAGAAGAAGTCGAAAATAGCTACAACACACAAAAATTCATAAAAAAATAGAAAATATTGCAGCGCCACCTGGTGAACAAATTAAGAACTTAGTGTCCCAGGGAGTGTTTCCTTAAAAATTCATTAAAAATCCAAAAATCAATGGACCCTGACCATTTGAACAAACTTGGCTGACACCTACCCAAGGCACATCCCCACCAAGTTTGAAGTGGATCTGGCTGACGGTTTCGGAGAAGAAGTCGAAAATGTAAATTGTTGACGGACGACGGACGGAGGACCATAAGATAAGCTCAGCTGACTGACAAGTCAGCTGAGCTAAAAATGACAGCGCCACCTGGTGAACAAATTTAGAACAAGGAGTCCCTTGGAGTCCTCCTGTGTGATATCAAAGCAACCGGGTGAGCGGTATCAGAGAAGCAGATTTTCAAAGATTTGTCCCTCCCCTCCCAAAAAAAAAAATCATGAAAAATTATAAAAATCAATGGAGCATGACCATTTACACAATCTGCTAGAGACCCACCCAAGATATATTGCTACCAAGTTTGAAATCAATCTGAATGATAGTTTTGGAGAAGAAGTCGAAAATGTGAATTAGCATTAAAATGCCCATTGACAGAATTTGACTTGCATACATGTAGTAACCAGTAGGAAAGGTGCATTTATCCTCAAGTACCCAAATTGAAAAAATCATTAAAAATCAAGAATCTACAGCAGTGGCACCTAACCAACAACTTTGTTTGACCCTTTCACGACATATCCACCAATTTTTAGCAAAATCCCAGTAACGGTTCTGGAAAGTTGAAAATAGCGAAAACACTAAAAAAAACTTTAAAAATTATTCCAAAAAAATTGCAGTGCCAACTGGTGAACAAATAAAGAACTGGGAGTCCATAGGAGTTTTCCTGTGTGATATCAAAGATATTGGGAGAGTGGTTTCTTCGGAGAAGATTTTTCAAGATTTGCCAAAAAAAAAATTCATAGAAAATCCAAAAATTACTGGACCGTGATCATTTGTACAAACTTCTTAGAGACCCACCCAAGGTAGGCTACATCCCCATCAACTTTGAGTGAATCTGGCTGATGGTTTTGGAGAAGTAAAAAATGTGAATTGTGAACGGATGGATGACGGGCGGACGACTCAGCCTCCTAAAAGCTCAGCCTGACTATCAAGCCAGCTGAGCTAAGAAAGGAAAAGAGTTATACATGTAGGCTTACCTATTTCAGACAAGTTTGGCCTGAGCAGGACCAGAGACAATAGGATGCCTGATATACGTCATTTACAATGTGTGTATCCTGCAAAAACTATATTATGGACACATGCAGTAAATTAGAAGCAATAAGTTCACTACCTTATACATCCAGTGCCTATGTCTGCAGCTCCTAACTCGTTTTTCTGGGTATAATACACTGTAAAATAATTGTGATACTAATGATTACACCTGTTCTAAACTCTTTGTTTGCCTAATAAAGTGACTTGTTAATTGCAGTTACACCTAATCCTGTGCATGTCAACCTCCGCCCCCATCCCGAAGAAATGAGTGCACAGTGACACACATTGCCGATAAAACCTAATGACAAGTGCAGAAAAGCTGACTCTTTTTTGCCAGTGACACAGCTGCACAGAATTTCACTGTTTGCACCTATTATCATTGGGGAGCTCCTCCAATAAAAGCTGCTAGTTTTTACCATCAAATATCTTTATCAGGCCACATGGGGACAACTGCTGTAAGTTCAAAATTACTGACATATTGTGTCCACTCGAAGTGACTGTGTCTGGGTAGCAGACCAGAACTAAGTGTTTTGGTTTGGTCGCTAACATCTTCAACGTGTCAAATACAGACTGGCACAAGCTCCAGGTGCGCTGCTAGGTGTACACAATGGCAAATCATTGTTGCCAATGTTGGGGAGGTAACGAGATGGTGTCAATATAATTTGGTGAGTGTGACACCACAAATGTAATCTATAATGCGTCATGATTTGATTAGCAGGCATGTTACATGTACATGTATTTGTTACCAACTATAAAAACCCCGCTGGTACTTTCGGACCTGCATCCACTATCGGGCCAAACTTCTCTACTATACTGAACTCCATCTTTGACCCAGCGGGGCTCAGCAGTCATGAGCCCCGCTGAGTAATCTGCTAGAGACCCACCCAACTTGAAATAGTCCTAGTGCAAGCCCGGTTATCACAGTTCACACTGACATTGTTGGCTGATTTCATCCTCCGTGCTCCCCCACCCCCACGGTTTGCTTTTTTTTTCTTCGCGGGAAAGACTCCGAGGAGGATGGGAGGGGAGGGAATTTAATTTAATATTTTAAAGCGAGTCGGGTTATCACTACCTGAATATTTAAAGAAAACACTAACAATTGGGTTACCGTCACCTGTACTGCGCACGTGTGAACCACGGCACTACTGGCACTGGTGCCTCTCAGCTCGTTCAGCATGCACTCCTGCATCAAGCTTCAACATGCTCGAGTCGATGCATTTAAGTTGGCAATGCCAATACCCTTTCCCTGTTCACCAATACGGCGATAGGGCCACGTTCGGTGTTTATTTCAGCAGTTCTCCGGACTGCAAGTGCAAGTCTGAAACCGCGCAGGCTAGTAACCCATGACAACGGTTTCGTCCTCACAATATGCCAATCTGGACCATGAAATTATAACAGCGCGCTAACGAACAAAGCTCAACACGCAATCAATCAAGAATGGACACAGTGGCATGCTTTCTGACTTCTCGATGGTATCCTGGAAATCCATAACACGTTGGTTCATGAATGGACATGCCGCTCTGGTCAGCGAATGGTTGACTGAATCTTGTCGCTTACCTGTCCTGTTTCCCCTGTCTGACATAATTACTACATGTCAGAAGTGACCAAATTAAAGTCTCCTGTAATGAACATCCTTGGATCATTTGTTGATACCATGTTTAGCGCATTTTCTTCAACCATACGTCAAATAAAGCTGGGAGATGTAGTTTCAAGTCTTTGAATCCAGCCGCCATATTTACAATGAGTCATGACAAGTCTGCCACCAGATGGCGCAGGTAAGCGACTAAACAGATGCTTGCCAATGTCATGATCCAAAAACTTAAAACAAGTTTACCAAATACCATTTAAAGCCGAATCGATGATCGATCTTATGCGTCATTTTTATGAATGACGTTTTGAAGTGGCAATTTAGTGTTTGTATTTGGCCTTTAAACCAAGTTATCTGTAACTGTTGCATTTTGTTATGATGATACACAGCCCCACCCATTCAAGCATCAACACTTGACAACACTCAACAGGCATGCAAAGAGCCATGCCCAATTGTCGGACGTTCCCAATCCTCGGAAATCGAAGATAATTTTGCCATTCACCGAAAAGATGTGTTAAAAAATTATTGAGTAAACACAGAGAGACTGATGTGGGATGGAAGACAAGTTGACCATTTTTGAAACTTGCATATTTTTAGACGTGTAGGCCCACAATGTGTGGGTGGGTGGGAGGTGGAGAGGAGGGATGTATGCATGTATGTATATTCTTTATTACCTCCATTTGCTGGAAAAGATACATATAAGTATAATATAGGCTATATCAGATGCTAGTCAACAGAGATTGATAATGACAAGTAACAAACAATGGTTAAACATGTGAATTATTACACGGTGCACTAAGATACGACAATATATATCGTTATAAAGAAATAGGGTACATCATAGGGATAATCGTATCACAACATATACACTTAGTTACTCTACACACACAATATATGCTTCTACAGAAAATCCAAACACAACTAGAACAGACTGATTTTCCAACAGAAAATCAAATGTCTCCCGGTGGAACACTTACGTCTCTGAATAAGCTACAGGTGATAACAAATTACAAATGACCAAGTTTGCTTGAAAATTACAATCCTATTTTAGCTCTCACCTAGATACATTACTCTAGCAATTTTCATCAAGTTCTTCAAGACTTATTGCAGAGAAACCAATTTCACATAAATGACCCTCTGACCATGAGAATTCGCTCAAGGTCATCCAAATACAATCCCAACCTAGGTCTTGCCAAGATACATAATCCTACCAAGTTTCATCAAATTCCATCAAGTTCTTCATGACTTATCGAACGGAAATCAATTTCACATAAGTGACCCTGTGACCTTGAGAATTCGATCAAGGTCACCTAAATACAATTCCAACCTAGGTCTTGCCAAGATACATAATCCTACCAAGTTTCATCAAATTCCATCAAGTTCTTCATGACTTATCGAACGGAAATCAATTTCACATAAGTGACCCTGTGACCTTGAGAATTCGATCAAGGTCACCTAAATACAATTCCAACCTAGGTCTTGCCAAGATACATAATCCTACCAAGTTTCATCAAATTTCATCACGTTCTTCATGACTTATCGAATGGAAACCAATTTCACATAAGTGACCCTGTGACCTTGAAAATTAGGTCAAGGTCACCCAAATACAATTCCAACCTAGGTCTTGCCTAGATACATAATCCTACCAAGTTTTATCAAATTCTGTCAAGTCCTTCAAGACTTATCGCACGGAAACCAAGTGTTGAAGAACCTGAACAACAACAACAACAACAACAACAACAACAACAACAACAACAAACGGAAGAAACGGGCACTAAACCAATATGTCCCCCGGCTTCCACCGGGAGACATAACTACGAGTTACAATATATTACTGGCCATCATAAGCTGCTTGACGTAAACGATCCATAAAATTCACTTTAATACAACCCATTTCAAGTAACCTATCACGCTATGAGACATCTAAATTTTCTGAAAAGCATCCAAAAATAATATTAAATTGATCATTACTGTTTAGATCCAAAAATTTCGGTAAAATTTCTTTTATCTCGGCTATCAAACTTTGTCATATACCGGTATTTGTCACAATTAAGAATAAAATGTTTGAAGTCCTCTGCTTGTCCTTGTTGGCACATATTACATAAACGCTTTTCTCTTGGAACGCCAGACATTCTACCACTATTTACATTTAAACAATATTCTCCAAATATTAATTTCATCATTGTATTGACACATTTTAGGTACATAGGGAATTGTCTTGAGAATATCCACCAGGGATGTGGCTCTATATCATAGACTACTTGCCGAAAAGTCTCTAATTTGACACTGTTGATAACTGTCGGATGGTTAGAAGGTTAGAATGTCAGTTTTTAACTAGAAAATATCCATCAGAGTCGGCAAGTGTTATTCAACACCCATGCAACGAAGTTTCCAAAATAAAGTTGTAAATCTGTTCTGTGTATTAAAATACAGAGGTTCTTATATCATGGACTGGGGTATAATTTCCAGCTAGAATTAGAAGGTGAACAAAAGTAGCATGGACGGTGGAGTCAAATACCTTCCCAAGTCCTGCATTTAGGACACCTGACTATCTGCTCATGGCAAGATTTTCTCGATCATCTCCTGTAAAAAGTGTGTGCGTTTGCAATCCAAAGAGTGTCATTTGACAAGAAAAATACGCCAACAATCCACAGTGCTTGGTCTTTTCAGCGACACTGCCAAACAACATCAGTCAATGTAATTTAATTTTCAGTTTGGCAATAAACGCAACCTAGCGCTTTAAAAGCTGTCCGACAATTGGGCACCCAAGTAAATATGAAAATGCCAAGGTAAAGGCCTACCGGTACGCAATTCATGTCTCGTGGAACTTGTTTGATTTTGTCGGACAAATATGAATGAATCAACTAGAGAAGAATTTTTGCTTCAAACCGAATCTGTCTTTGTGCCTTCAAAAGTTGTAAATATGGCCCGATGAAAATTTCAAAGTCCAAATGACTTTAACCTCTGACCTTTGGACGTCACATAGACATTACAAAAATGTGCAGTGTTGCAATACATATATTTACAATTTGAGCCTGACATGACTGAAATTGGATGAAAATTGACCAAGTTATGGCTAGATTAAATTTTGAAGGCCCAAATAACCTTGACCTTAGACCTTTAGACATCACATGTGAATTACAAAAATGTGCAATGTTGCAATTCCTACAATTAAATTTCAACATGATTCAAATTGGATGAAAATCTCCCAAGTTATAGCCAGATGAAACTTTCGAAGGTCCAAATGACCTTGATCTTTGACCTTTAGAAGTTACATGCAATTACAAAAATGTGCAGTGTTGCAATACCTACAATTTGAGCCTGACATGACTGAAATTGCAGAAAAGTGATCAAGTTATGACTAAAAGAAAATTTCAAAGGCCCGGTGATCTTGTTCTTAGACATTTAGAGGTCACATGTAAATGACAAAAATGTACAGTGCTACAATATGTACAAATTAAGCCTAACATAAACGAAATCAGATATAAATTTACCAAGTTATGGCTAGTTAAAACTTTGAAAGGTCCAACTGATCTTGATTCTTTACTTTTAGAGGGCACATGTAAATTTCAAAAATGCGCATTGTTACAATACCTATAATATGAGTTCATCATGAATAAAATTGAATGAAAATTGACCAAGTTATGGCTAGATGAAACTTTCAAAGGTCAAAATGACGTTGACATTTGACCTTTAGAAGTCACATGTAAATTACAAAAATGTGCAGTGTCACAATATCTACAATTTGAACTCAACATGGTCAAAATCGTATGAAAATTGACTAAGTTATGACGAGAATAAAATTTCACATGGCAAAATGACATTGACCTTGGACCTTTAGGAAAAACAATGTCTGTGCTGGGACACAGACATAATGAATGAATCAATTAAAAATGTATTTGGCATTCGGGGTAAAGTACAAGTACATATATGCCTATTTACATTGATAGGGCCATATATGTCGAATGTATCCTGCCAAATATAAATAGGCCTGCATGTATATAGATGGAAATTGGAACATAGGCTTACACCTTGTAACACAAGCCTAAACAAAACTGACAAGAACAGAACTTTTCAATCTTGAACCAAAAGTTAAGAATACCTCAGCTACCATCATTGTCATATAGAAGATACTGCAATGATATGATAACAAGAGGCCCATGGGCCCAATACTCTGCCGACCACCATCACCAAAGAATCATTTTCTGAAATGTGTTCAATCCACGAACTTGAAAATTAATCAAGGTTAGCCATGTTATGCAATATCAAACTACCATACGATAGCTATTTGTGGTGCATTTGGCATCATTTGCCTTATTCTTTATCTAGATATTGAATCAAATGTCTTTTTCTTAAGTGCCTAATGACCTTAAAAATAGGTCAACGTCCCACAATCATTGTGTCATGGTGATCAATAACGTAGGTCACCAAGTAGAGATTTATATATACAATTTTCTCAAGTGAAATTTTGATCTAGAGGCTCAGTTCTCCTTCTCACTGATGTCCAAACTACACCCTGCCATTACAAAATCACATCTTCCAACTTAATGGGTCTGGTGACCTTCCAAAAATAGGTCAAAGTCACTGATCTTACATAATATATCAACATTGGACATGAGCTAAATATTCTATAAATTTGGCTTATCTAATTCAATTATTTTTCGAGATATGGATTTTGTATCTTTCAAAGCATTTTAACTCATAATTTCCGTCAAAATTAAAGGTGGCGCACTAATATCATAACCAACCAAGATTTTGACCTCTTCTAGAGTCCCACTAAATTTTATGAAGATCCATAAAAAATTAAGGATGCTGGACTGGTCACAAGATGTTCACATTTTGACCTTTATATTACATAATACGTTATTATTATTATTATTATTATTATTATTATTATTATTATTATTATTATTATTATTATTATTATTATTATTATTATTATTATTATTATTATTATTATTATTATTAATTATTATTATTATTATTATTATTATTATTATTATTATTCATTTGATGTCTATTTCTGCCATGAGTGACTGTGTTATAATACATCTCCCACCAACTGATGTGAGAAAACATTGCAAAATGTGCCATGGGTCAGAGGCCTTAGAAGTGCTGATATATCATCAAACCTATTGAATATTAGCTATTTTTGTTTTTATAACGAATTAACTAAGAAGGGATGTTAAGCAAGACTACCCTCGCTTAAACGTCAGGCATTACTGCAGCAAACACCTCCTGCACCATATTTTATTGATGATTTCATTCGTCAGATGTCATACTCGTAAAAGTTATGACTACATAAGGCAGCTGTCGGTGCTGCCCTACTGGTTCCTCGGCCAATTGTGACTAATTTATGCTCTTCTTCAAATGATTTTAACCATGGCGAGATCAAATATTACAATGTGGCCTTCATTTATGTGCATCGTTGTTAAAGGACACATATCAAGATTGGTAGAAGACTGTACGAAACGGGCAAAGAAAGAGAAAATAAAATTTTAGAAATTGGAAGGATGGTTATCAAATTTGAAAAGAGTCTGTCGAAATGAAATTAATCGTTACAAATCCTACATTAAGAATTTCAGTATGGTAAATTTATCGCAGCCTCAAGCTTTAAAAGCAGTCAAAGAACCACAAAAATATTTTCAATCACTAACATTGACACCGCAGGTAACAATTTTGGGATCATCTGCGAAAAAATATTATCTGGATGTTTTGAAGAATGAACTTGGCATAAACAATATTTAAGACATAAGAGGAAATGACGTATATAAATTAAACAATCCATTGGTTATTTGACTGATACACATAAAGATGAGATGAAAAGGAATTTTAATATCAAAATTTCTGAAGAGAACTCCTCTATTCCACTTTTGTTCTGGATACCCAAATTACATAAAAACCATTCTAAATCTAGATTCATAGCTGGTGCTTCCAAATGTACAACGAAACAACTATCAAAGGAAGTAACACTGTGTTTGACTGCTATTAGGAATCATTTCCGTAAAAACTATAATGCAATTTCTAGAAACTGTGAAATAAATTGCTTTTGGAGTATTAGCAATTCTTCCGAGTTTGTATCTAAAATCAAAGATTTTAAAAGCAAAAAATATCATATGTTTCGATTTTTCTACATTGTACACAAATCTACCCATAGATAAATTGGTAACAAAACACTTTCGGATGGCTACTAATTTATCAAACAACGCAAGATATATTGATGACAGTGCTTGTGTAAATGTACAAAATTTCAGTGAAATTGCGTAAGAAATTTACCCAAAAAATATTGCTTTGGAAGGAAGCAATTCCATGGTTTCAGAGATGTGTTTCTGGACTTGGATATCGGTTCCCTAATGACAGGTTTTGCATTAAATTCTATCACAAAATTGATGAGTTTAACTTTGAAGTGTTAATTATCCTTTCTTTGACAGTAATATTTTGGAAACTATAGGATATAATATATATTTCTGTAATAAAATTTGAGATTTAGTAGTATTTGTTCTAAATTTCAGGGCTTTGCTTCTTGCACCAAATTTATTTACAATAAACTTGAGTCAAGAGCATTCGAAGATGTACTTTTGATCAAACATTCGAACAAATTTTGCTTTAAATATCCAGAGATTGTTAGAAAGTTTGGCTTCAATAATTTTAGAGATTTTACACTTGCCTGTTTGCTACTTAATTTTATTCTTTAGCATCATTCTGTTTCGATATTCACCTTTCAGACATTTTAAGCCCACATGTTTTCTGTCAGGTTAACCCCCCCCCCCCCCCCCCAGGGGCTGTCGGTAGCAAGCAGCGGCCTACGGCACTTACAAGCTAGGCTAATTGTACATAGAGTCCGGTAAAGGAAAATTATATTTTGATTATATTTTCTCGACTTAAAAGTCAATGACTTTCACTCTTTTCTGACATGCCCTACGAATTTTGCTGTTGATATCCAGAGATTGTTAAAAACTTCGGCTGCAATAAGTTTAAAGATTTTAATCTTGCCTGTTTTGCTACTTAATTTTATCTTTTGGCATCATTCTGTTTTAATATTCATCTTTCAGACATTTTAGGCTTACATTTTTAATTCATTTGGGCTAATACAGCCTATGTCAAAATTCTACAGAAGAACGTGTGCAATATGGACAATAGTACTTCCATATTTATATGAGTTAGACTGTGACAGGTTAGCTTACGGAGTGTAAAGATCGAGTTGGGACTCCGGAATAGGATAATGACTACCAGGAAGTGGTTCTGGAGAAAAAGACACCATAGAAGGGAAAGCACTCCAAATGCACTTCTCTCCTGCTCAGTGCACTTTTTATGCACTTTTAGAAGTTAGGCCTATGTTAACAGTGTGTGCACCTCTAGGACTTGACAACTTGCAGAAACACACTTCCAATGCACTTTTAAAGTTTAGCTAAAACTAAAAAATACATTCGCTGAAGCTAAAGTAGATTTCGCAACGTTGTGGGCTAGTCTGCCCATGGGGGAATAAACTGCATGGTCTGCCTTACACTAAGGGTCATGGACAAGGTAAGTTTTTCCAAGAGTGTGGAAATTAAATGTAGATTTTAGTTTCATTACACGATTTCTCTCTGTGAAAACAAATATTGGGGACTAACTTCTGCAGCCTCTTATTGCCTGCCATGTCAGGTCCATCCACTTTGGGGACAGGGAAGATGGGAGGAAATATTCTTCGCAGATGGAAAAAGGTCAGTGCATATTTTGTGTTTTAACTAATAGAGTAGGATCTGTAAAACGTGAGTATTTTCCTAGGTCATAGGCCGTTGTTGCTTATTTAATCTCCCGTCTGAGGGATAGGCTTATTGTTCACTATTGAAGGTAAATATACAGGGGAGACTGGGGGAGAACTGGAGCAGGGGTAAACTGGGACACCCCTAATATCTTTAATTTATAAAAACCAATCCACTGCCTGGTGACATATATAGTTGGGACCCCTTGACATCATTCTGGTACCAGGAGACTGAAGCAGCTGGAGGCTTACATATGAGTTGAAAATGTTTTATTATTTTCTCCCTCAAAAAACATTTTTAGCTCCATACCATATTGTTTTGTCTTTCGTAGTTCATAGTTTAAGAAGGCATTTATTTTGGTTGTGGCAAATACGTAATCTCAACAATCTACAGCGATAACAATTGTCAGGAAGTTTGAAATAGATGGGGAGTTATCCGCCACATTATGAAAAAATTACCATGGGGAGAAGTGGGACAGTTTGTCCCGGTTCTCTCGTAGTACTGTCCCAGTTTTCCCCGTTTGGTAAACTCATGTAGAATTTTTAGAGAAAATAATTGTTAATTCAATTGTCCCAGTTCTCTCAACCCTTTGTTCCACTTTGCCCTGTGAGTGTCCCGTTTCTCTGCAGTACCACTGAGAAAACATCAGAAATATGTTCATTTTTGGTTGTGAAATTCGGGAGGAAGACGTGAAGTAAAAACAGTATTTTGCCAGGTCACGCGACCTGGCGAAATTATGAGTGAAACAATCAAGCACTTTTGTGCACTTCTAGAACATGGACCTTTTTAAGTACACCATACAGTTATTGTGAGGGCACCTGGCTGTGGATCATAAAAGTATCTGGCTCTTTGCAGACAAAGCTGGTATTTTAAAATGCTAATCAAAATGTGCAAATAATTGTTATTGATCATCTAGGAAACACAAATTTCATTTCAATACGTCCCACAATTTTTTTTTTGAAATTTTAATCTTCAATTTGCATTATTATATGAGTGAGGCATTATAGTTATGTAAATTTTATTTCATGACAATATCTGAGGGCAACATACGTCGTTCCCCTGTAAAAAGTACAGCACTGTATGGAGTTGCAACAACGCGTATTTTTAATGAAACATGGAAAATGTGGAATTAGGCAACATCCAGAAATATCTGTTTCTTGTTTTCCATCTCATGCATAGACTATTCCATGTACAAAGGTTTCCAGTGCAGTGTACTTCAGTGCACTTCCAGCCTCTTTTAAATTTTTGCACCCGTACTTCCAGTGCACTTCTCCATAAAACTTACAATCGACGTCCTCGAAAGCAGTGCATGCACTTCTGGTGCACTTTTCCTTGCACTTCTAGGTGAGTGCACTGTGCACTTTTCTGCACTTCCTTACGTCCTGGGTTGCCTCACAAGAGTAAAACACGATTCAGCATATTTGAATCATTTTTCTCGTCGCAGTTTCGTCAGATGCCATATGACGTTAGAGTTACTATTTTTCCACCCTAATGCATATTGGTAAATTCTCTTTAGACATCACTGGATTTGTTCATGCTCCCTTTCGTCCACAAAAAGATGCTTTTAAATTTTGATCTTGTATCAGTTTAGGTCTATTTGGTGTGAATAAGAACACAGGGTTCACAAAGTCACCTTCATCGCAGAGATACAGGCCTGATGGCGCAAGTACAGACCAGCTCGATTCAGATGGAAAGGTCATCAATGTGTGAACCAAACATCTTTATGTAGGCCTACGTAAAACAAGCTAACAATTGTTGTAGATTTTAGCATCCATTACAGCCATATGCGGCATTAGTTGAAGAAATGTGTTGATGATCTGTCATCAACATTGCTGCACGGATTTGCAGCTATGGAGGGATTAGCCATGGACACTTTGTTCTGGTAAACAGGTCTTTGTCTTTGCCGCAACTGGGGTTGCGGAGTAAAGTACGAACCTAGGATTGAAAAGACCTATGCTATCCCCAACTTCTATGTATCCTGAAAGAAGTATGGTGAATTTCAGTTGCAGCGAATGTATGTGCGGATTAAGAAAAGTCAGCGTGAGTAACTTTCTTTCTTTCTTTCTTTCTTTCTTTCTTTCTTTCTTTCTTTCTTTCTAGCTGTCTGTCTGTCTGTCTGTCAAACAACAGGCTACCTATATCAGTCATTCCTTCTTGTTTCCCGTCTTTTCAAATGCTATAGCTGTTAGCGAAACTGTGTATTTACGGAATGACAAAACGTTTTCCAACTTATTTCGGCCAGATGAAAGCATGCAAGATCAGAGGTGCGAGTCAATTTCCTGTCCCATGTAAAGTCAGGCCACATACATCGTGACAAAAGTACAAAGTACAACTAGAAAAAATTGATTTGCTTGTAAGCAAATCAGTCTGTGTGCCTAGGAAACTTTTAAAGATTGCCTATTCAGTGTCGCTTTAACTCCTGCAACAATACTTTTTGTGCGGCTATGTCAAAAACCTATAAATTGAAGTTGGGAAGGCACCTCAATCTATTATAGTTTTGAAGCTATTCAGAGATTTAAATTTTGTGTAGTTGCCTAATTTGCATAAATCAAACTGCTACAACTTTGGCTCATGGTTAATTGGATGCAACTATCCTACAAATCAGTTTAAATGATACCTTAGTCTATAATAGTCTTGAAGTAATTCAAGATTTAAATTTCATATGTTCACTTAATTTGCACAAATTAGAATGTTGCAACTTTGGTTCATGTTTCATTGGACGTGGCTATGTCACAAACCTATAAATTGAAGTTGGATTGACACCTATATTCACAATAGATTTGTAGATATTCAACTTTTAAATGTTTCAAGTGCTGCTAATTAGCATAATTTCAAATGCTAGAGCTTTTGTTCACTATCCATTTAATTGACAGGTGTCACAAACTTGTAGGTACTACATTAAATTTTGTGCAACAAGTTGTGTATTCGAAATGCTGATATCCAATTTTAAATGTACCTGCCTGTCTTTTTTTTTTCTTTTTTTTTTTTTCTTTTCTTTTCTTTTTTTTTTAATTTAAAGCAGCCGGCACCAGCAATGAAGTAGAAGGTGGAATGCGCCAGGTCACGGCTTATTTTGAACACCCTGTTTGTTATGTAAGTAGACATAGGCCTTTAAACCTGAGTGTAGGTATTTCTTTGTTTTCCTCCATAAGTAGCAGAAAATTGACAATGTTTATAATTTGGTGCATAGTCTGTACCATGCTATGGAGCATGGATTTGCGTACAAAGATATTTCCACCTTTAATATGTAAACCAAGGAGGGTAGAATAGAATTCTATTCTACCCTCCTTGCCAAGGTATATCATGAAAAATAACTGGAGGCCTGTTCCCCTGACAAAAAGAAAAAACAAACCTGGAGGATGGGGTGAGACGAAGTATGACGATGAGGAAAATGTCTAATTTTCAAGTTAAAGTTTAGCCCCAACTTGAGCCGTGTTCATCAGGCAAGTGCGGGCTGCTGTTTTGCCAAAGGCTGTTTGGACACAAACACGGCCAAACATTATTTGCAATGAAGAGATAAACACAGGATGCCACTTACTCCCTCAATCGCTGAAACAACGCTAGTTATGTTGTGCAACTTGCGGCTGCCGTATATTAGTAAAGCAGATCAAACAACTGCAATGGCAATGCTCATAGCGTTCAGCTAATCTAGTCGAGAAGAATACGATGCCGATCCGACACAATTACCTGTGGAATCGACGGTATTATATATTTATATATGTATATATATATATATATATATATATATATATATATATATATATATATATTATAGTTATCCATATATGTACATATACATATATATATATATATCAGAAACTGAATATATATTTTAGATATATTGATAGAATAAATAACTCTATAAATATATGTATAAATATCTAATAAATAAATAAACAAACAAACAAACAAACAAATAAATAAATAAATAAATAAATAAATAAATAAATAAATGAATAAAAAAATAAATAAGTAATAGCCCTTCACGTGTAATGCGTCGCAACAGGTGGGAATTATTAAGAATTCGAAAGTGAGGCTCTCCAATTTTGGTTTTATATTATTATTGATCTGACATCATGGCTAATGGAAGCCCACAAGGCCAAGGCTCCCAGTCCGAGGTTTTGTGATTATTTTACGAGGGAGGGAGAAAAAGTCAGTTGTAAGATAAGTAACCCCCCAGCTCAAATATTTGGTTCGTCTACGAGTATTATGCTAAAGCATATTAAAGGTGCACATAAGACAGCTCTTGGAAAGAAAGCTGCAACCACATTCAAAGCACAAAGAAGTCTGACTGAATAGTCGCGAGTATAATTTGATCCAAGTCAGTGGATGCCAAAAATTTTAAAACCAGTTTGTGTGAAGTGCAAAGACTGCACTAGTGTAACTAATGTTTTATGTAACATCAGATTTTCACAATTTAAAATGTAATTTTCTACTTTGAATATTTGTGTTCATATATTTCCAATTTGAACACTTTTAAATCGTGAATATCTTACATTCAAATTTGAAGCATCACATACGCGTAAACTTGAATACAAAAGTATGGTCAAGCGATATGTCTGGTAGCTAATATCCTTGCACTAATTTCAGAACCCCTAAATAATAGATTTGATCACGTTTAGAGTGCTTAGGAAATTTTCAGAACATATATATGCACATATCCGAGTTATATTTAGACTTGCTGTATTCCTAGTTATATGTGGCGATGCCTCAACATTGAAAATATGTTACTGTTGTGCGATCAAATTCAAAATTTGTAAATATGGCTAGCTGAAAATTTCAAAGTCCAAAGACCTTTAGAGGTTAGACATAAAATACAACAAGAGTGAGGGCCTGGAGGCGGGCCATTTTTTAAAAAAAATGTATATACTGTAAATTGCCAATTTTTAATGTGTATAAATTTTCCCAGTGTTCTTATTTGAGGTATTTTACTCAAGTTTTAAGTTCTCTATTTTGCAGAAAAAGAACCATTCAACCTAAGTTACAATTTATTTTTTTTTACAAAGGATTTTTTTTTACGGATTTGTTTCATGAACGAAACAAAAGAAAAACGTAGCATTACAGTGAAATAAAGTCAGTTTACAGAATATGTCAAAATTTGCGCTGAAGATCAAGGTTAAAGGATCAATGCACTAGACTAAGTACAATATTTGCTTGAGTCTTATCTAAAGGACAAATAATAACATGTGCTAAAAATGTTCATAAATTGTTCCCCAAGCTAAAACTGTCACAATCTCCATATTTTGTACATAAAAACAGAGAGAGAGAGAGAGAGAGAGACAGAGAGAGAGAGAGAGAAAGAGAGAGAGAGCCCAGTTACATCCTTTAAATTTCTATGGCAGACTAATTCATCACACGTAGGTCGCTGTTCAAGGTGATGGTGTTTTTTGCATGTTCAGCAGACCCAGGGCCCTTGACAATTGGACAGGGATCCTGGGCCACCAGCGACATACAAAAATGGCCTGACAGTTAGCAAGCAGGAAAACGCTGCTGTGACCATGCGAGCCTCCCCCCAGCTCCACACACACATAGCTGTGCAAATATATATGTTCAGTGCTGAGGCATTGACCCCATGGAGGCTGTCAACCTCTGCACCACTCCATTGTACTTGCCTCAGTTGAGCACTGTGAGGCAGGCTTGTATATTCAGTGGACCCTGTCTAAAACCCGATCTCCAGCCTATCAGCAGTGGGCAGAACTATTTTGTAGCGACACTGAACCCAAACATGCATTTCCCTTAGCAACGTTTGCATTGCGATTATGAATATTTTTACATGAAAAGTATTGAGTGATGATTATTCCACAAAATATTTCAACATGTGAATTTGACTTGATATCATATATGTAATTCATGATTACTGTCTAAATTATTTTGTGTCAATGTAACATATCATTTTATGACTAACACAATGTGCCCCCCCCCCTTTTCTCCCTTGCACAAGAATATATTCAGACTATTTACATGGCAAAAAAGCCTTAAACTGGCCACATTTTAGTTGCAATTGCCATAAATACTGACCATAAATGCTGAGACTAGTTTTGTTACATATGATGTGACTAAACGTGGTTTTCCTTGCGTGACAAAATGTATCTATTTGTTGCTAATGAAATGATCTCAAACAAATCTATGCGTCAACAGGCTGGACAACACCCTTTTGAATGTACAAAAAAAAGCATTTTTTTGCCTTGACAGATAAAACATCATAATACCCTCATCACATCACATACAATGATGTACATTGTATAGCTTTACAAGTATTGCAGTCTCTTAAATTTGTATTTGTGTGGCCCAAACTACCACTCTAACATTTATTGAATGTGGAGATGGGCTTGACGGCCCGCAAAAATGTGCAGTATTGCAATACTTGCAATTTGCGCCTAACATGACTAAAATTGGATGAAAATTGACCCAGTTATGGCTAGATGAAAATTTCGAAGGGCCAAATAACCTTGACCTTTGAACTTAAGAGGGCACATGTAAATTCCAAAAATGTGCAGTGTGACAATATCTACAATTTGAACCCAACAGGATGAAAATTAAATTACAATTTACCGAGTTATGGCCGGAAGAAAATTTTAAATGGAAAAACGACATTGAACGTTGAGCCTTAGAGGTCACATGTAAATTACAAACATGTGCAGTGTTCCAATACCTACAATGAGGGTCTAACATAATTCAAATTGGATGAAAACTGGAAAGTGATGGCTAGATGAAAATTTCAAAGGTCCAAATGACTTTGAACCATGAATTTTAGAGGTTACATGTAAAGTTACAAAAATATGTAGTGTTGCAATACCTACTCTTTTGGGCCCAACGTGGTCAAAATTTGATAAAGACTGACAAAGTTATTGCCTGCAAAGCAGACCAAGTTCCGTGTTACTACACCCAGCAGAGTAGACAAAATACGCAGCTTGGGTCTGCTTTGGAGGCAAACAAAGTTATGGCTGGATGAAAATTGTAAAGACCCAAATGACAGTGACCTTTGATCTTCAGAGGTCACATGTAAATTACAAAAATATGCAGTGGTGCTATCCCTACAATTGTGTAAAAAATGGTTAAAATTGGATGAAAGTTGAGATTTATGACTCGACAACAATTTCAAAGGTCCAAATGACCTTGACCTTCGACTTTTAGAGGTCACATGTAAATTTAAAAAATGCAAAGTGTTAGAGTCTCCACAATTTGAGCCAAAATGATCAAAATTTGATGAAAATTGACCGAGTAACGACTAGAAGAAAATTTCAAATGGCAAAATGACCTAGACCTTTGACCTTCAGAGGTCTTATGTAAATTACAAAAATGTGCAGTGTTGCAAAGTTGGATTGGTTAGGCTTCCTGTACCTATAATAATTTTGGAGATATTCAAGATTTAAATTTTCAAATGGCCCTAATTTGATTAATATTTGAAATCATCACAAACGTTATCGAACTCCACAGACTGCACTCCATCAAATGCAGTTGTATGTTGTATTTTGTTTACACAAACATGAGAGATGCAAAGATAGCAAAACGTCACAACGAAAACAAAAATTTCACAACTTGGTAAATAAAAAAAGAGAGAAAACGGAAACCACTATGTACAGACACGAGAAAAAACACTGTGTAGAGAAAGAGAGGGGGAGAAGGAAGGAAGGAAGGAAGGAAGGAAGGAAGGGAAGAGAAAGAGAGAAAGAAAGAAAGAAAATATCCTCATTTCTATACTGGTTTCCCTCTGGTAACTGAACAATTCCCTACATATTTTATCATACAAATTGTTATACATTTTTCAACAATATAATTAGTTCAATATCACTCAATTCCACAATGAAATTGAACAATTGCTTTCAACTTCGACCTGACGGCAGGTTGATGAGTCTCCAAATCCGCCATCATCTGCGAAAATACAGGCTCTTTCAGAACATGATCATATTAATAATTATCATATAATCCTTGGGGAAAATTTATTGCAAAATTTCCAACCTTATGGTACAGGATAGATGTTTTTGCTAAAACATCATTGATTGTCCTGGTGCTTTGGTACTATGTCTCATGTACCCCCTACCCTTTTCATCACAATTTTACTTCCCGATCATCTGAGTAGTGTTTCTCACATTTCCCGAAGACGCATAATGCGCCCTTCGTAATGCCTCCTTCAGGAGAATATTATAGGCCTAAGCTCCGTCTTTTCCTCCACTCTGTGCCACTTGGGGCAAAGAGAAATAACAAATAGAACTTCATGAGTTGAACAGACAATATTTTGTGGTTCAACAGGCACCGGTTGTGCAGATGATCAGTTTTCCTGCCGTGACGACAGCGACATGCTTGTTGGCTTGTGACAAGGTGACAGATTGCAACAAAGGTGCAGACGAGGAGAAGGGGCTGTGCGGTAGGTACAGATATCTAACTTGTGCTGCTTTTACTACTTGCACTTACGTAGACCTACCAAAGTCATGATACAATGACACGTTTTATAGCAGCAGCGATAGTCCAGAGATGGCCTTGGTCAAAATTAGGGTTCACTTTGATCAACAGAGCTCTAAAGTCAATGTAACCTGCATCAATGTTCTTGTTTCGTCTCCCTTCAGTTCTTAATAACCACAAAACATGTTGAATTATTTCTGTACATTTTTTAACATAGCCTAACTGAAAAAAACATTGATATGATTATTGTTTACTCTGTGGAACTAAAGCTACTGAGGACAGATTCTATGGAGGGATAAACTGTAGGAAATAGCATGATGCTAGAAGTAACTTAGACCTTTAATACTCAAGATATATTTTCATATAACACAAAAATGGATAATACCCACGGTGACTGCCGGCCAGTTCTTCAATATGTGAATTATTTGTTTGACAGAAGGAAACCAAAATTATCTATCTATCTATCTATCTATCTATCTATCTATCTATCTATCTATCTATCTATCTATCTATCTGTCTGTCTGTCTGTCTGTCTGTCTGTCTGTCTGTCTGTATGTCTGTATGTCTGTCTATCTATCTATCTATCTGTCTGTCTGTCTGTCTATCTATCTGTCTATCTATCTATCCATCCATCCATCCATCCTTCCATCCATCCATCCATCCATCCATCTATCCATCTATCTATCTATCTATCCTTCCATCCATCCATCCATCCATCCATCTAACTATCTATCTATCTATCTATCTATCTATCTATCTATCTATCTATCTATCTATCTATCTATCCTTCCATCCATCCATCCATCCATCTATCTATCTGTCTGTCTGTCTATCTGTCTGTCTGTCTATCTATCTATCTATCTATCTATCTATCTATCTATCTATCCATCTATCCATCCATCCATCCCTCCATCCATCAAATAAATATATTTATGTATGTTACCCAAGTTGCTGTATAATTTCGATAGCTAGGTGCACCTATTTTCTATTTCTTAATGGAAGCACATGGGTTGATTTCTGTCATGCTGAAACTTATCAGAGATACTCAAATGTAAAACTGTTAACAAATGTATTTTGGCAGTACATATGACTGATAACAAATGTATTTTGACAGTACATATGACTGATAACAAATGTGTTTTAGGCCTTCCATATTACCAAGCAGTCCACAGGGAAGCAGTCCGCTCAAGTATAGACTCCTTCATATAACTCTCGGCTTCAAATAGTTGATCCTCTTCATGAATAATTTACGCTACAATGTCTATAATGACAGTATTTCTTGAATCGTATCATTTTTATCATTAATTATGCATGGACGCATCTAAAATGTGTACACCCAGAAACGTACCACACAGCGTTTCATTTGAGTGTGCCTCACTGTCTACAACAAATGATGGAAAACGTACATGTAGTTTATGTGACCAAACTGATCGATGTCCTTCAGACTTGAATCCAATAGAGCTTTATGTAGTGGATCAGTGCAGTCTTTTGCTGTAATAGGGTTATAAAATATGAGTATACAAGTATTTTTATTACCCTCATATTTTTTTTTCAAAGATTTATTCAGATTTATTTCCATGTCATGGTACTTGCATGACTTTAACAATACATAGGCATTAACCCTGACTCTGTCATGATGACCCGCCACACGGCAGGCTGGAGCAAATGACTGAGGTAACACCAAACAACACTATCATTGTAGCAAACTGTCATTGTGGGCTGGAGGGCTGTTATGCTTAATAGGGAAGCCAACTCAACACTACTATCTGCCACAGTGCATTACATATTCAGACTTTTTTTTTTTTTACCGAAAAGGCTTGTGGTCTCTTGGTATTATGACGGCCTCAGATCCCCCCCGGGCACAATGCTGCCCTGACACTGTAAATGGCAGCATAAGCTTTGCCACACTGTGAAGGGGCCACTCAGTTGTTTGAGCCTTAGAGATCTGTTAAACACAGACAAAAGTGGGTGTCTGTGTGTGTGTGTAAGAGAGAGAGAAGATAAGGAAAGAGAAAGAAAGAAAGGAAGGAAGAAAAAGAAAGAAAGAAAGAAAGAAAGAAAGAAAGAAAGAAAGAAAGAAAGAAAGAAAGAAAGAAAGAAAGAAAGAAAGAAAGAAAGAAAGAAAGAAAGAGACACAGTCTTATAGTTATAACATTGTAATACAGCAATTCGGAGTATTCTTACTTCAGCCGACTTTACAGTCAGCCGAAGTTGTAGGATGGTCCATCGTCTGTCCTCTGTCCATAATTCACATTTTCCACTTCCCCAAACGCATTGACCAGATACTCGTAAAACTTTTATGGGGATGTACCTTTGAGTCTCTGCCAAGTTTGTTTAATTGGTCAAGCTCTAGTAATGTTTCGATATTTTTTGAATTTTTGTGTTCATTTTTTGGCCAAATCTCCAGGAATTTGTTGCTCCGAAATCACTTGGTCTGTTGTTTCAGAGAAAAACTTTTGGGAATCCCTAGCCCTTACTCTACTCAACCAGTAGCGCGGCGATTTTTCTATTTTAATTGATTTTTGAATAGGAAAACTTCTGTGGACCCACAGACCTGATTATTTTCGATTATTTAAAATGAATTTTTGTACTGTTTAGCAATCTTCCACTTCTCCAAAAACCGTTATTACATTGTGCCGCAACGTGGTAGATATTTACCTTGAAAAAAATGATCAAACAGACTTGTGGACTAGGTGGTGATGCTGTAGATCCCTGATTATTGACAAAGTCTAATTCGAATAATTGTGATTTAATGCATACATTCCTATTGGTTATTCTGCAAATCAACTGTTATTGCAATGACGGTACGCATTTTCGACTTTTTCTCCAAAACTGCAGCCACATATACTTCAAACTTGGTGCAGATGTACTTTGGCGGATCTTTAATGGGTTCCTTCGAATGATCTCGCTCCAATAATTAGTGTATATTTTAATGATTTTTTTGTAAGTTTTAACACAAAAATCTGTAAAAACAAAACTCGAAAAATATTGGACCTATTGCTTTGAAGTTCCACAGGCACACTTCTAGATACATTTAGATGGTAATTTGTTTAGCAGGTGGCGCTAAACTTTTGTTTCACATTTGTATCAGTGTTTCTATGCTTCTTTGGTGCATTTTCATCGACGAGAAGCTAAATCTAGAAAATTTTTCTGCCAATCATTGCACCTGTTGCTTTGAAATCCCACAGGCATTGTTCTAAACACTCCTCCATTGCATTTGGTTCAATACGTGTGGCTGAAATTTTGTTTCCTATTTTTATTAGAGTTTCTATGGTTTTGTTTTAGACTTCTCCTAAAACAGGAAGCTGAATTCATTTGAAACATTCATCCAACAAAGTCTTATCACTTTGTAGGGGTACTATCATTGATTTTTTTTTTTTTTTTTTTTTTTGAATGAAGTTAGTAGCGACAAGAGCCCATGTTAGGATCGTTTCAACAGGGATACCAGTGCATATACAAGTTGTTTTCTCGAAAACTGTGGACCGGATAAACTTCAAACTTGGCATAGATCTACCTTAAGTGACTCCTTGTTTAGTTTCAAGTGATTATGCTCCAGGGATTATTGGATTTTTAAAATTTTTTATTTATATTTTGGGGTTTTCACTAAACCTTGAACTTTACTCCAATACAGTAACTTGTCGAGTGGATATCAAATTACACACATTCCCTTCAGGATACTCAAGGAACAGTGCATGATTTTATTGGGATGGGGGTGGGAGGGGTTAGAGTATCAAGGTCAGCTGAGGATAGGCTATTAACACAAACTTCTTGTTTTTCATTTACTACAAGACCTGGGCATATTAAAGCAGACAGTCAACTGTACTATGTATAGTAAGTTGCCTAGAAGACAGGCTCTGCCAGTGCAAGCTAATTTATTAAGCATGCGTTGTAGTTGCAAAATATTATGGAGGTATATAACAGTAACCAGCTTGTACGTGTTGTGATAGAAGGGGGATGTGTATTTTGGAGGAAATTCAATGAATGGAAGTGAAAGAAAGAGAACTAAAGAATCTTGAAAAAAACCCAGAAATTCTGTGTTGGAACACATACATGATTGTATACACAGAAGATTTAGCAGACATGTTATACAGGTATAACCTGGATACACCGTTTGAAAATGAAAAAAAAATCTTATCTTTTATACGCAGATGATGTCTGTCTTTTAGGTAAATGCGAAGAGAGCCTACAAAAAATGCTAAATGTAGCTAATGAATTTGTTTTCAAGTGGAACATGTCTTTTAATAACGAGAAATCTAAAGTGATGGTAATAGGTAAGCGGGTAAACTATGAAAAGAAATGGAAATGAGGAAATACGTGTATTAACGAATGTACTACTTACAAATATTTGGGTATAATTTTCTCACAATCTTTATCTGGTTCATCTCATATAAAGACACATTTGACTTCCAAAGCAGAACGGCTAAGTGGCTATATGTGTAGCATTCTTTCTTCTCATGGTGACATAAACGGGTCAAATTTGGCGACAGTATTTGGAAAAATATTATTTTGCCATCGATATCTCACGGATGTTCAGTTTAGATAAACAACTCTAAAGAGAGTTTATCAATTCTAAAATAAATTCAAAATTCAGTAGCAACAGCAATCATGGAAGTTAAAAGTGCGCCGGTTATTACGGAAGTTTTAGGCGAGCTTGGTTGGCTCCCAATTGAGCTTATTCTGGACCGATAATAATAATAATAATAATAATAATAATAATAATAATAATAATAATAATAATAATAATAATAATAATAATAATAACAACAACAACAATAATAATAATAATTTATTATTATGAAAAACTTCCCCTTTACAGGGGGCCACCAAAGGAACGGGAAAATTCCATGATTCCGGATCATTTTTTCCCCCAGAATGAAATACAACTTACCAGATACACGCTGGCAGATATTCCTGGTCTTTCTGGGCAAGTACTCTGAGGGTTCACGGTTATTTTGGCCTTATTTTATTTTAGAAATAAGTACTGTCTTCAAGAATGTTGATCTAGACAGAGCTTTTAAAAGTGAGAGGCATACATGGCTAGAACCTTTCATGAAACTAAATTTACAAAGCTACGCTCTTCCGTTTTTTTCAGGATATTGATGAAAAAGCAGTTTCTGTACTGGTGCCATACAATGAAAAGATGCACTTTTGTTGAAAAATATATGTCACAGTTGAACAATATCCAAGGCACAAGACTCAAGTTAAAGCCCGTCAATATTGCTTGGGGCTAAAGGAAGACCTCAAGAGATGGAATGGTTCAGATGTAAGATGCGACTTGTGCGAGGCCGCTGAGGATTTGGTCCGTTTCTTGTCCCTCTGCCCCTGTCTCAATTTCATCAGAATGAAATATTACAACCAATTAGAACAAATTTTAGGGTCTAAAGGTGCTCACGACGTGTGGTTTAAATCCTCAAGTACATTCTCTTTAACAAAACTATGCCTATTTTTAGGCAGACATGATTCCAGAGAATATTTTTGAGGAAATTTCAAAACAGTATTTGGTGGAAGCGTGGGATATAATAGGAGTGGGTCTCATGAAAACCACTCGGAACTGACCTGAACATCTTTTTATTTCAACCTGTTTTATATTTACTTCATCAATGGTAGGTATTATAGGGATCCCTCATAAGGGGTGGGTGGTGGGTGGGTGGGGGTGTAACTTGAGGGCTCAATGGTTCGGAGCTCGCTGGTCGTCCCAGCCCGCCGGGAGAGACCCAGCCTATTACTATGCTAGGTTATTCGTATTACCGCTATACATGTAAAAGGTGTCTAATGTGTACATATGCGACAAAGACCCGTCCTTTCACTGTGCTGTTGGGCGTTGGTCTCAAAGTACAATCTTTTCTTTTTAATTGTCTCATGCTTTGAGTAAGGTTGTTTTATGTAGGTGAATGTTCATATTTGTTACCAAAATTACATGGCTAAGGCACCGCAGGTTCTATCCCGGCCGCGGTAGCCCCTGTTGTAAAGGGGTAGATTCAGAGAATAAATTATTATTATTATTATTATTATTATTATTATTATTATTATTATTATTATTATTATTATTATTATTATTATTATTATTATTATTGTTGTTGTTGTTGTTGTTGTTGTTATTATTATTATTATTATTATTATTGTTGTTGTTGTTGTTATTATTATTATTATTATTATTATTATTATTATTATTGTTATTATTGTTATTGTTATTATTATTATTATTATTATTATTATTATTATTATTATTATTATTACACAGTATTTTACTTCAGAAAAATGACCCCATTTTCATTTGATTCATGTCGCGTTGCGTCGGTACAAAATGTGAAAAAGGTGATACAGCATAGAAACTACATATGTGTATGTATATATATATATATATATATATATATATATATATATATATATGTATGTATATACATACATACATACATACATACATACATACATAAAACATTTGGGTAATCTGCTGCAAGAAAGAAATAACTGACATATGACGTAACAAGAAATGTACAGCACTTTGACCCTTCCAGAGAAAAAGTTGGGAGTCTTGTTAATTAAGATTAATGTTCATGCAAACATTTCTTCCATATCAGTTGCATATTTTTCAAGGATACCAAGTATGCACGTTCAAGGAATTAGTAAACGAAGTTGTATCATATTGATTTTATGCCAAATTAGGTGACGTTCACAAAACATAAAAGTTCGAATATTGTCAAATCTGTTAAGAACTCATTCCAACTTAGTTCATATATTCGTGATATTTTATAGGTGCATCCAATTAACAACGAGCAAAAGTTGCACAATTTTATTTATGCAAATTATGCCAATACACAATTAAAAATTAAACACTGGATGTCTTCAAAGCTATCACATAGTACGATATCAACCCAAATTCAGTATATTTTGAACTGCAAGGGCACATGAGTATCAAGGAAATATTGTAACGTATTAATTTATACAAGTTTTGAAGGCAAACAAATTTCTTGTGAAGTAGATTTATTTTCTTATTTATTTGTCTCTCTGTCTGTCTATCTAGCCACCTATCTATCTGTTTGTATTGTATATTGTCAATTTGTGACATATGACAGTTGTATTTTGTAAGCAACTTGAATAAACTGTTTTCTGTTAGACTGTTGTTTCAAGTCATGCATTGCTCACTAATTTATTGTTTGCGTTGTTAATGTTTATAATGGTTCGCTTTAACTGTTGTCGAGCCGCCTCCTGGCTCTACATGTTTGATTGCAGGAACCAAGAGGAGTGCAACGTTAAGTTCGCTTACCGAATGGAAAAGAACCGAGTACGAGCCATTTTTGCGATCATGCGTCTGGATCTTTCAGCCACATTGTAATTTATACATATATATTCATTTCAGTAAAATAATTAAAACCAAGAAATTAACAATTGTCATGTAATGGTTCTCTTTTATGTCAAGTGGTACAGTAAACGTGTAATCGGTAGTTTGGTATGGATCACCGTGCTTCTGTTGGCGACTGACAGCATGCACTGTTAACTCTCAATACTGGTGTTGTTAAACAAAGTGACGGTATGCCCATGATATGGTGTGTGAGAGAGAGAGAGAGAGAGAGAGAGAGAGAGAGAGAGAGAGAGAGAGAGAGAGAGAGAGAGAGAGAGAGAGAGAGAGAGAGAGAGAGAGTAGATTATATGTCTGGCGGTCTCTTGAGTTAAAATTGTCTAGAGGTGAATTGAACCAATTAAAATTCAAAGTACCGTTTTGTTGAAATGGCTGATACGGGAAATTGGTTCCTTTCTTGGTAGACATTTAAGATTTTTTGTAATAGTATGTATTTCGGATATAATTCTCCAACTAATACAAAGTTGGTAAATCCTATTACTCACCTTTTTTTCTGCTAATACGTGCTACAGAGGTTCCTCGTGTAAAGATCTACTTTGATGAGAGACTTAGGCCTGCAGAATCTTGTGTGGCGAAACATTTGGGACTGTGTTGGGACAACAGTTGAGGATGTTTTCGGTTTTCACTCGATTTGACCTCGCGAAAAACTCACTATGTCCTAATTCGTTTCCCAACACGGTCCCATGTGCGAGTCGTACAAGACTTTTTTCGCACTTACAATTTTTGCATGCTTAATCGCTAAAATATGTACTGAAGCGACGGTAGATTCTTAGATAACGCCATTTGGAAGACAGACTTTCATAAACATGAACGTTTATTAATGTGCCAAAACTGCAAACAGGCTTGTGACTCCGCTCTCTTACTAATAGCATTCTATAGTAGTCACGTGACTACTACAGTTTTACTCAAAAAGTGGTCCCCAGCAAACATGATCGGTCACCTGCATTACACAAGCCACACCTTTTAAAGGTGTCTCATGTGGACAGGGAGCAATTTTATTGGCCGGGTAACAATACGAGAAGGTGTGAGACTGAAACTGGCATCATATGAGCAAAATGCTACAGGTATGTGAGAACATCAGATCTCTTACGACCACTATTTGAAGAAACAGAAAGATATTTTTTTATTTTACATACAGCTACATTTTAAAACCGAATGCAATTACCCATTACTTTTTTTTCGGAGCCAATATTGTGTGAAAGAGCAGGTTGAAGAAAGAAAGAAAAACAGGAAGACAGGCAACGGTGGTCATTTTTGAATAGGTTCTCACACACAATAATATTTGTAACCAAGAACAAGACTTATGTCGATGAATTACGAAACCATGCATTCAGTGTATAAATATCAATGCAATTCGTTCACTTTTTTGCACAGAATAACCATTTTTCCTTCGTGTGTCGTCGTAAACATACTGGTTCTCCTTCCTTCCTTTTTTAATTTTTTTTTTCTGTCATCGGAACTTTGTTACTTCGGGTTCTCACAGTGTAACTCTTGCGTTTGACGAAAAATGTGCTCTTTCAACAACTAGCCTACAAGAAACATATATTTCGTACACTTTATGTTACATTATACATGTGATACATTTAGTTTTGCTTGGTTCTTTTAATAATAATTCCTTTTCTCTTTTTAAATATTAGTTTTTGTTATTGTTCTTCACTGGTGTCTGTATCGATTTCTCTGACATTTGACTCGAAGCATATGACTGTTACATCCAACGACAACTTCACGCCCTTGTAAAATTTAATTAGTCACGAGAAATAACACCAGACTCGCAGTTTCTTTCTTTTTCTTCATCCGAGGTTGTCTGGTATAAATTTCACTCACCAGAACATCATAAATGTGATACGCCCTTTTTCTATGTCGGTCACCCGTTTTACCTTAAGTAGACAAACGCTCAAATTCTTGTTCCTAGTGATCCTTTTTTAATACGATTTCGGTTTTGTTGTCTTGACCAATGCAAGTCAGCTTAACTTTGAACAAATATCGATCTTTCCGTAGGCCAAGTCTTTGCTACCCATGATATCTCTATGCTCCCGTGGAATAACCAGGTTTGGATTCGCTTTGCCGGCCATGCACATGAATATGAAATGTGACCCATTGCCCAGGTTTGTGTATGAAGAGTTTTTTTTTTTTTTTTTTTCCACATATTCCAATTGTTGAGTGCATGGAGTCACTCTCCCTTTGTGTGTGCCCCGATTCGCCCCCCCCCCCACCTCGCCAAAAAAAAAAAAAAAAAAAAAAGGATCAATTAAGTATATGAATTGTTGGACATTTAGATAGGGCATGTAGAGGTGCGAATATGTACTGGTTCCTGTTTTGACCACGATATGCATCTGAATATGAGATGGTGCTCCAAGTGTTCTTGTTCTTGTTGTTGCTGTTGTTGTTGTTCTCCTCCTCCTCCTCCTCCTCCTCCTCCTCCTCCTCCTCCTCCTCCTCCTCCTCCTTCTGGTAGGCAATTCATGCCTCGTAGAACTTGTTTGAATTTGTCGGACATGTATGAATGGATCAATCAATCAATCAATCAATATATATTTAGGGGTAAAGTACAAGTACATGTACATATAGGCCTATTTATATTGACAGGACTTTATATGTCAATGTATATACCAATAATAAATACAGGTATAGAGATGGAAATTGGGACATACATGTAGGCTTGCACCTAATAACACAAACCTAAACAAAACTGGCGAAGACAGAGCTTTTAAATCTTGAACCAAAGTTTGAGAATACCTCATCTACCATCATTGTCGTGTAGAAGATACAGCTGTGATATGATAAAAACTTCAAATTATCAAAGTCTGTCAAAGGCATCGGAGTTGTACGATGCAACTGTCACTGAGGGTCTACCCCTACAGCAGTCTACCTTCTAGGCTGGATGGGCATTTTGTTTGGAACCTACCTGTAAAGGAGGCCAAACTCAATGGTGGATACCAATTAGGCATTAAGTACTGACAGCTTGGTTCACAAATTTGTATGTTGAAGGGAATGGACAATTCGTCGCTACCAAAGAGAAGAATATGAGCTAGTCTGTCACTCGCTCTGCGTATAATCAGATTCGGGTGGACGCCGGGAGCAATAATAGGGATGATGGAGTTGAAAAGTTTAATTGTATAAGTTGAATACTTTGGACAAAAGAACAGAAAATGTTGCAGATCTTCAGTGGGGTAGGAACAAGAACAAGTAGGTTGTGGGATGATGTTGACTTTAAAGAGATCAAAATTAAGTCTCGAGAACGCAAGACGAAGCTGGGTATGATAAATGTTGGCAAATATGTGTCCTTGGGTATAGTAAACAGGAAAATGATCTACTGCTAGTAGAGTTGTTTTCAGTTTTGATTTTAATATTTGGAGGGAAATTGAGTCTTTTATATCGGAGGGAAGATTGTCCCACAGCTTAATAGTGTCAGGTAGGAAGGATTTCTCTAAGCGATTAATTTTGCAATTAATGGGACATATGGAGCTAGTGTGGTGGAGGTTTCGAGCATTAATAGTTGAAAGAATTAGTTGAGAGAGATAGAGGGGTGTTAAGTTGTGATACATTTTGTAAAGAAGAAGTAACTTAAAGTACTTCCTTCTGCTGGGTGTGTTGTCAAACCAAGTTCACGTAAGAGATTGCCATATGATGAGTGTCTTAATGCACCTGTGCTTATTTCGGCAGCTTCAAACTGTATGGATTCAATAAGATCAGAAAGTCCGTGACCACAGTTGTCAAAGAGCACACAACCATATTCAAGAATTGGTCGAATCATAGTTAAATAGAGTTTAATCAGAGCTTTGCGGGAAAGTTTATATTTGAATCTGCACAGAAAGGCAATTCGCTGGCTTGCTTTGGTGGTAATACGAGTAATGTGAGCATGCCAGGATAAATTGCTACTGAAAGTAATACCAAGATGAGCGTGTGAGTCTGCCGCAAGTATTTCAGAGTCTCCAAGACAAACGGGTGGATGGTGTGGTTTAACAAGTTTGTTTGAAAATATGTCAGAAAGAGACTTTAAAGCGTTAAAGATAACACGCCACAACTTTCCCTAGTAATGTATAATGGAGAGATTAATGTTCAGATGATTAGAAGTTTCCATGCGGTTATTAACAACTTCAAGTAGACTGGTGTCGTCAGGAAAAAGTCTGACATCACATGTAAAATTGTCAACTAGGCCAGGAAAAGGAAAACCAGAGAGAAAAGTGGGCCCCAAATGGAACCCTGGGGCACACCAGTTTCAATTGGCAGCCATGATGAAGATATGGCCATGAATAATCACTCGTTGGAATCGGTTTGAGAGATAACTATCAATCCAGGCTACAATATTATCAGAGATGCCGAGTTGTAGAAGTTTAAAAAAAGGAGACCAAGATGCCAAACCTTATCAAACGCCTTGGACACATCTAGAAACACCATTCTGGCTTCTTTGGACAGTTCTAGGCCGTTGTAGATAATATGAAAGATGTACACAAGCTGATTGATCGTAGAGTCATTGGCCTTAAAGTCAAATTTTTTAAAGTGAGTAGGTTATTTTGTGTCAAGTATTCATAGAGTGCATTAAAGACCAGTCGTTCAAACCCCTTTGAAAGATTTCACATCTTTCGTGATGCATGATACGATCTTGTTATCGTCAATGATTTGGGGGTATATTTTGCATCCCAGGACAGACTTGCACAAGTTCCACCATTGTTTAGGATTAATGTCATCAAGTCGAAGCTGCAGATTAGAAAAGTAAGAGGAGACAGATTTCGTTATTATGGTTACAACCTTATTGCGATATTTTTATAGAATTGTTATAACCTGTCAATCTTGAGGTGAAGGTCGTAATCATGGGGGCGGGGTTTGTTAGATGCTCTCTTAAAGCGTTTCCATGCACGATTTCGACGTTTATGTTTTTTAATGTCTGCAGTTATTCAAGGTTTGTCCTTAGGGCGAATGGTAACTTCCTTGAGGGGAATAAGGTCCTTTGAAGTAGATAGAAAGAGATTCTAGACCAGTATGGTACGGCATCATCAGTAGCATCAAAGACATCATGAGTAATGTTCCAAAGGGTTGTAGAACGGGCAGCATTGAGGTAACAAAAATGAGCTTCATTGAAGTCCCATACTGATGTTTTGAAAGGTTTGTTCTTATGAAGGTAAAGGGAGAAAGAACAAAAGATCACACAGTGATCAGAATTTGAGATTGGGGCAAGGGTTACAGAGTCCAGAACAAGACCTGGAGAATCAGTAATGATAAGGTCTAATAAATTATTCGAGTATTCACTTGTACTAGTGGGTTCATATATAAGTTGAAATAGATTGTACTGATTCACAAGGTTGACCAGAGATAAACCTAAATCGCTGTCCTCATGTTGGGAGTTCCAATCAGCGCACCTGTCGTTGAAATCGCCAGTTACTATCAAAATGTGAGGGTTGTTTTCAATGGCAGAAGAAACGTAAGATGCCAAAGACCTGAGGAATGCGTCACGGCTTTCTGCAGACTGGCCAGGTGTACAACAGTAGTTACCAAATAATACCTTCCCGCGATGGGTCAAAATTTCAACCCAGACGCATTCGCAATCTGTGCTTTCAAGATCCGCGCGTCTTTTGCACGGTAGAGAAGAGTGAATAAACGTCAGGAACCGCCGCCGCTTCCCGTTGTGCGGTCTGTACGATACGGAGGTTGGAAGTCATCGATGAGAAGGAACTGATCGGGGCAATGTTCATCCAGCCTGGTTTCAGATAAAGCAATGTCAAAGGTACCTGATTGGGCCAAGAGATGAATTTCGTCAAGTTAACCGGTACTTGATATGCTACGAACGTTAGAATGAAAGAACTTCAGGTGGTTGCTTGAGTTATTGTGGGACCGGGGTTCTCATGAAAGTCGACTGAAGACGGGAAGAACGTGTAAAGGAACAATATAATGTGTTTTACACAGGAAAAAAAACAAAAAAACAAAAAAAGAAACAAAAAAACCCCAAAAAACAAAGAAAGAAACAAACAAACAAACAAAAAACAAAAAAAAAAACAAAAAAACAAACAAACAAACAAACAAAAAACAAAAAAAAAAAAACAAAAAAAACCCCCAGAGAAGTGTGTTAATGTGCAGAAAAGCCAATGAGTAGTATCATGAGCATATTATTTGGTTTTCGACACTTGGACCTGGATGGAAGTGTACCATAAAAGGGGTATAATTATTCGAGAAGAGACCAATGGCCATTTGTATTGATCAATACTAATGCCCATTGTTTATAAACCAAGGAAACATAAATACGGCAAAGATGTAGGTACTTGTCAATGTGATATTTAGCAGAATACCAGCAAAGTCAACGGATGGTGTAAAGAAGTACATAACACCAAATAATTGTTTCCAATGTGTCATTTGCATGTAAGCTCTGCATGGACTGACAAGAGTAAGGCGTTTTATGAATGTCGTTGAGGATAACATGGTAACATGACATGTAACAAGAAAATGCACAGAAAAAAAGAGAGACAAAGATGCAAAAATAACTGAAAATAGGGTGAGCGCAATGTTGATGACAGAAAAAGAGATGTATCTGGATGTAGCTCAAAATTAGGAAACTCTGTAACAATAACAGAAATTGATGACTTACAAACCATAATTGTATAATATTGGCTATATACAAACATGAATTGGACTTCAATTAGTCTTACTCGTTCACGTAGACAGTTTCGGCATGAGAGTTGACAAAGCGGTGAATTTCAATTTGACCAGGTCACATAATAAATGACCAATGCGGTGACCTTCAAGTTTCTATTGCTCGTGCATTTTTTCAAATTCATTTTTTTTTTTACAAATTATATGAACGCAGCAGTTAATATATAATAATATCATTATAATAGGCCTTTACCTGAGAATAAGAGATAACAACAACAGCTATCTATGACAGAAACAGGGCGCCATACATTCAGAGAAACCATGTCTTATGCTGCTCCGCTTCTGAAGAAGGGTGTAATGGCTCATATCTAAAAATGTCGTACAAGTTTTCCATTACTGTAAAAATAACTGTTTTACCCTAGGTCTTTCACAGTAGTGCTAAACATTTTGTTTGTTTCAGAGCAGTGTGTCGCGTTCGCGGTGCCGTATGGACACTCAAATACGGCGTGAATATGTACGTATCACATGGTGGCAGAGGTTTTCACTTCAAGAGCATCCTCTCTTTAGTTGTGCGATACTCCAATCAAAGGGTACTTTTGTTTTGTTTTGTGTAATCTCAAGATACCCACTGCGTATGTAATTTTTGCATATAAACAGCTTTGAGTTCCGTAAAAACAAGGAGGGGAGAAAGAGACCTCCTTGGTAAGATGTAGGTTTATCAGCGGGAACTAAAACAATATTTCATATCAAAGCGTTCACAAGCTGCCTGATGGAACATCATAATGCCCGGCAATGGTCCTCTGCATTTGCAGGAAAAAAAAAATTAGTGTGCCGTTTAAGCGTTCTTTGCTTGATATTATCTGCACGCCAACCAGGAAAATTTACACAACAATCTATAGCTATAAGGCCAAATAAAAAAAAATAACTTGTTTCTCATTTCCGCGCGCATGAGATTTTTTCCGCCGCATCACTTTTTTTTTTTTTTAATCTTTAAATGGGTGTTATTTTGCTCAAATGGCGATGGTCTTTCACTTTCTGATATCAGCACCTGCTGCCATCTGTCGGGCTTAGAGAGAAACTGATATTTCTGCCGGGTTCCCCGTTTCATCATCACAGTACGCATTTGAGGCGAGTATGGGTACCGCACTACAATTCAAATTGACAATTCTTCTTGACAATAGGACATATAAATGGGTGAGCTCTATTCTAAAATATAAAGAAATATGTATGTGTATATATTCATCATCTGGATCAAGCCTTTTAATGGTATTACACCTGTTTAAAATGGTATTTGGCACCCCCCCAAAAAAAAAAATTAAAAAAAAAAAAAAGCCTCCCTCCCTCATCACTTCTGTCCCTAAAGGTAAATGAGAAACAAGTTTTTTTTATTTGGCCTAAATAATAAGTAGCAATACATTATTCGGAATACTGTACATACGTTGAACCCACGTTTCATAACATCTGCACCGGAAAACCGTTTAAAAATCTTCAATTGTGATTATATTGAGTATGTAACACATATTTCATATTAATTGCACCGTAACCAATTTAGGTATCAAATACCTCAAATGTGCATCATCCGATCGTTCTGGCAACATATTTAACTCCCAAATACCCCTTAGATCATTGGTGAACAGGCCTACTAAGAGATCTAAGTAGGTCTACCCGTCAGGTCTGACCCATTTATCTCACAAAAATGTCACCGTTCAATTGTGTACGCTTTTATATTATTTGAAGTAAGCATTTAGACCTTTACAAAAATCATAACACATTATCTTGCATAGCAGGGTTACGCAGGGGCAGATCCAGGAATACGGAAAAGGGGGGCCAAGTGGCCAAACATTGACTTGTTTTGTTGGGGGGGGGGGGTCTTGAGGATCTTCCCCCCAGAAAATTTGGTAGGGGCTAGATTGGAACGTGAAATGGCGGAACCTGAGCTACTTGAGCCTAATTTGCAGTAAATACAGCAAAGATTTGCAGTAAATTATAAATAAAAGTGTTATGAAAAAAATCGGGGTGGCTAATGCTAATGATGATGCTGATAATAATTATTAATGATGAAAAACAAAATCATTTTCAGTATGTATTGATGAATGATTTTAGTGTATCGATAATCTACTTCACTGAAATTCACTGTCACTTAGTACTTGAAATGCATTTCACTTTGAGATCGAATTTCATTTAACTTACGAGTGGATGACAATAAATTGTACGAAGGCTAAGGCGAAGTAGAATATTATTCAACTGAAATTCGGTATGAAATAACACAAAAAATTGTACGAAAGCGCACCACAGGCCAAAAATTTGATACACCAAAAAAGTTGATGATGATGATGATGATGATGATGATGATGATGATGATGATGATGATGATGATGATGATGATGATGATGATGATGATGATGATGATGATGATGATGATGATGATGATGATGATGATGATGATGATGATGATGATGATGTGGGAAGGGGTGGCTTACTTCCCTGACATACCCTGTCCGGTCGTTGTAAGTTACTGCACATACGTGATGCGTGTTTTCCCATTTCCCCCTCTCCCAGGTTTCACTCAAACAGACAACATGCAAATTCCGTAAAGCCGCTTATTGTCAGAAATTCCTTCTGCAACAATTGGTGTTGCAATCAAGTATTGGAGCTGGTCGATTGTGGCCAAATGTGGTCTCCAGAACCACTGCATGTTTTTGCATGTGGACAAAGGCCTCAATGTTTCTGGCGAAAGCCAACTTCGGGCAGGATATTCTCTGAACGTGATAACTCATACACAAGAATCTAATTTTCAGTGAAAATAAAGTATTTTATGTGTTTAACCATTGTGTGTTTAGGGCGTTAAAATCAGCCTGGGATGCGTTCGTGTGAAATAATTAAGTACCCTCGCTAAACGTCAGGGCATCACTGCAGCGAACGCCTCCTGCACCATCAGCTGGTCCACTACAGATTTTAGTTTTGGTTTTCATTCGTCAGATGTCCTCCCCGTACAAGTGATGAAGGAAGCTGAAGGCCTTGTCCTTCTGGTTTCTCTGACAGCCGTGGCCAATTTATGCTCTTCTTTAAATGATTTAAACTCTGGCAAGATCAAATATTACGATGTGGCCTTCACTTATGGATATCTTTGTTAACGGATACATGTTGAGATAGGTAAAAGACTGTTCATTGCTTCACAAGAGTAAGACACGATTCAGCATATTTTTAATATCGTCCTCGTCGCAGTTCTGTCAAATGCCTATGACGTCATAATCATTATCATGTCTGTGTGCCAACACAGACATATTGTTTTTCTAGAAATTCTTTCTTTCTCTCTCTCTTTCTTTCTTTCTTTCTTTCTTTCTTTCTTTCTTTCTTTCTTTCTTTCTTTCTTTCTTTCTTTCTTGTCAAACAACAGGTTACTTATATGAGTTATTCCTTCTCGTTCCCCGTCTTTTCAAATGCTACACTTGTTGCTAGAGCAAATGTGTATTAACGGAATGGGAATATAACGGAATGATAAAACGTTTTCCAACTTATTTTGACCAGATGAGAAGCATGTGAGATTACAGGTGCGAGTCCATTTCGTGCCCCATGTAAAGTTAGGCCGCCGACACCGTGGCAAAAGTACAAAGGACAACTAGAAAAGAAGATTTGCTTCAAAGCAAATTTGTGTGCCTTCAAAGTTGTAAATATTAAATGCTACAACTTTTGTCCTTTGGTACTTCACATTCCATTAAGCTTATGACAGGATGAAAATTTTAAAGTCCAAATGACCTTGACCTTTGACCTTTGACCTTAAGAGGTCACATGTAAAGTACAAAAATGAACATTGTTACAATACCTACAAGTTAAGCCCAACATGAGCCAAATCAGATGAGAATTGACTGAGTTATGGTTAGATGAAACTCTAAAAGGGCCAAATGACATTGACCTGTGACCTGAGGTTACACGTTAATACAAAAAATGTGCAGTGTTGCAATACCTACCATTTGGGTCCATCATGATTAGAACTGGATGGAAATTGGCTGAGTTATGACTGGATGAAAATTTCAAAGGTCCAAATAACCTTAATCTGTGACCTTTAGAGGTCACGTGTAAATTACAAAAATATGCAGTGTTACAATAGCTACAATTTTACTCCAATAGGATCAAAATCGGGTACATATTGACCGAGTTATGGCTGATAAAAATTTTCACAAGGTCCAAATGACATTGACCTTTAGCGGTCAAATATAAATTACAAAAATGAACAGTGTATTACAATAGCTATAATTTGAGCCCAACATGATAAAAATTGGATAAAAATTGACAAGTTGTGGCTAGATGAAAATTTCAATGGTCCAAATGACCTCGACCTTTGAACTCTAAAGGTTACATGTTAATTACAAAAATGTGCAGTGTGCAGTGTTACAATAGCTACCATTTGAGTCCAAATGATTAGATTTGGATGTAAATTGACCGAGTTATGACTGGATGAAAATTTCAAAGGTCGAAATGACCTTCACCTTTGACCTTTATAGGTCACATGTAAATTACAAAAATACGCAGTGTCACAATAGTAACAATTTGAGCCCAACATGGTCAAAATTGGATAAAAATTGACCAAATTATGGCTAGATGAAAATTTGAAATGTCCTAATGACCTAGACCTTTGACCTTTAGAGGTCAGATGTTAAATACAAAAATGTGTAGAGTAAGATTGGCGCAAGCCAAGAGGCAAGGGGTAGAGGGCAGAACTGGTCAAAAAAGAGGTCAAATGTCCTATTCTGTCCAATACTCTGGTCACAGGCGGTCATATGATACATCTCCAGTGTTTTTGTCTTCTACTCCTTGTCCCTGAACATGCGCCATTGCTATAATTTGAGTCCAAAATGATCAAAATTTGATAAAAATTGACCGACTAATGGTTAGAAGAAAATTTGAAAGGTCCAAATGACCTTAACTTTGATCTTTAGAGAACACATGTAAATTACAAAAATGTGCAGTGTTACAAACATGTTGATTGAAGTTGGATTGTTTACCTGTACCTATTACAGTTTTGGGGATATTAACCATTTAAAATTGAAACGGCCCTAATTTGCATAATTTTCAAAACCGTTACACCTCTTTACAAAAGCGCAAGAGTTCATGTATGGAAGTATAATCATGCCAAGTTTGGAGTTTATACATATAATACTTTTCAAATGAAATGTCAAAAAATTGCCAGTAAAGAAAGAAGAGTGAAAGAAAGAATTCCTCGAAAATCAATATGTTTGTGTTGGCACACAGACATAATTAGGATATATGCGTACGCATCAATTCATTTTATCCATTTGTTCCCCCCCCCATGAAAAAACAAACAAACAAATAAAAACAAAACTAAAAGCTCCACACCCACTGTTACAACTGTAATCCAATATTATATATATATATATATATATACTTAGTGCATAGAACCACAATTAAAGTCACCAGCACTCATGAATAAAAATGAGAACTAAAGAGTTAGTGTTCTTGATTTTAGATGGTAGTCCAGGTCAGTGTTAAGTCCAGACAAAGAAAGGCTTGACTTTCGTGACCAAATATTGGATTACAGTTGTGACAATAATATAATACCCAAATGAATAGAGGCACAAAAGTGAACGTGACATTTTTGAAGGACAGCAAAATGGCTTTTTTTGGGCTTGATGAATTCAGAATGCCACCTCCTCGTCTGTGCCCCACATCACGTATTAAATGCATGGATACCAGGGGTAGTCATCCACAGTGAAGTCGTGTGTACAACGACCAGATATGATAATGGGCCGTTTTAAACATGCATCATATTCCTGAAAGAACTTGAAACGTTGATATTTTTTTTCTTCTTCAGACAATCAAAGAGTGGTGTTCGATACTCTCATTCAACGAAAAAAAAAACAGAGAGAAATTACCTACAACCACGTAGGGTAGACTCACTCTATACCCTCCTTGCTACAACTGATCGTGTATGTGCCACAATGGCAGGCTCATAGGTTTCCAGTCCTGTTACACATTCCGCTTAAAGTTAAAATCATTAACAAAGGCATTCATTATTAAACAGAAACTGACGAAGTCGAAATGTCAATTATATGGAATGAAGTTTAGTGCAATAGTGTATAATGATATAGGTTGTTTGATTTACCATGTTCTTTTATCATGACTTTTGGTCATTCACAAGGAAAGGAAAAGAAAGAAATCATTCGGTTTGCTTCAACAGGTATTCGTGAAAGCGTGCAATTCGAGACAGCCAGAAAATGCAGCGGCGCGCCAAATGCACATCCCTCAACGGGATGTGCTGCTTTCCAAACTTGTTTGGCAAATTATTGTTATATGCCAGACGCAAGGGTACAAACTTTTTTTATAAGGTGGTGCTTAGGCTATGCCCCAGATGCATATCCAATCTTGTGCCAACCTCAGCTCGAGAAATCAGTGGCCGAAATTTAATTCTTCTAATTGCATTCTTTTGAATAAGTTATGTTTAAACCACTTCTTCAATTTCATTCGACGCAAATGTAGAACTGATTAGCCCAGCCAATTCGTTTCTCCCTTCTAGTGTCCGTTTGTGGGGTAGTTTGGCTGTCAATATCCGCACTTGTGAAGCTATTCACAGTTTTGATTCTTTTCGTTAATGAAGCTCTTTATTACTTTTTCCCCTTTAACTGGCTTCGCCAATAGCAATAACACTCAGTTGCGTGTTGGTTATTATGTCTGTGTGCCAACACAGACATATTGTTTTTCTTTCTTTCTTTCTTTCTTTCTTTCTTTCTTTCTTTCTTTCTTTCTTTCTTTCTTTCTTTCTTTCTTTCTTTCTCTCTCTCTCTCTTTCTTTCTTTCTTTCTTTCTTTCTTTCTTTCTTTCTTCTTTACAGGCAAATTTGTCCGACATTTCATGTGAAAAGTATTGCACGTAGAAACTCCAAACTTGGCATGACTATACTTCCATACATGAAGTCTTGAGTTTTTGTAAAGAGGTTCAACAGTTTAGAAAATTAGGGCCATTTGAAAATTTAAATCTTGAATATATTCAAAAGTATAATAGGTATAGGTAACCAATCCAACTTCAATTAATATGTTTGTAACATTGCATATTTTTGTAATTTACATGTGGCTACTAAAGGTCAAAGATCTAGGTCATTTCAATCTTTGGAATTTTCATCTAGCCATAACTCGGCCAATTATTATCTAATTTTGATCATGTTGGGCTCAAATTGTAGCTATTGTAAAACTGCACATTTTTGTAATTAACATGTGACCTCTAAAGGTCAAAGATCTAGGTCATTTGGACCTTTGAAATTTTCATCTAGCCATGACTCGGTCAATTTGTATCCAATTTTGAGCATGTTGGACTCGAAAAGTAGCAATTGTAGCACTTCATATTTTTGTTATGTACATGTGACCTCTAAAGGTCAAAGATCTAGGTCAGTTGGACCTTTGAAATTTTTATCTAGCCATAACTCGGTCAATTTTTATCCAATTTTGATCATGTTGGGCTCAAATTGTAGCAATTGTAACATTGCACGTTTTTGTAATCTACATATGACCTCTAAAGGTCAAAGGTCAATGTCATTTGGACCTTTGAAAATTTCATCTAGTGATAACTTAGCAGCAGATATGTGGCCTTCGAGGGGGCAGCAGGATATAGGCGCAGTGAGTTGGAGGGCGAAGCGACTGGAGGATCTCCGACTGTTAGCCCTTCGGAGGCCACATATGTGCGGCTCAGTTGTCACTAGATGAAATTTTCAAAGCCATTAACTCACCCAAATTCCATCCATGGTAGACTCAAATTGTAGGTATTACAACATTGCACATTTTTGTAAGAACGTGTAACCTCCAAAGGGCAAAGGTCAATGTCCTTTGGCCCTTTGACCCTTTGAAAATTTCATCTTGCAATAAGTTGGTCAATTAAAGCGTGTGTGTCAAAACACACTTTTCTGTTTTTCCTGAAATTCTTTCTTTCTTTCTCTGTCTTTCTTTCTTTCTTTCTTTCTTTCTCTCTTTCTTTCTTTCTTTCTTTCTTTCTTTCTTTCTTTCTTTCTTTCTTCTTTCTTCTTTACCACCAAATTTGTCCGACACTTTTCTTGGACACTATTATGCATAGAAACTCCAAACTTGGAATCATTGTACCTCCATACAAGGAGTTTGACCGTATTATACAGAGGAATGAAGATGTTTAAATTATGGAAATTAGGGGCTTTTGAAATTTTAAATCTTGAATATCTTCAAAAGTATAATAGATAGAGATTCCGACTTCTGCTAGGGGGTTGTTGACCATTTCGCACCAAATGAATTAAAAATAAAAGTTGTAGCAATTTAAATTATGCTAAATAGCACCATTAGAAATTTTAAATCTTGAATAACTTCAATGCTATGATAGACAGAGATGCCATTCCAACTTATACTCCTGTGTTATGGAATAGTTATACATTGCCATTGCCATACCAATATGCTTTGAAGACACACACACACTGATTTGCTATGCAGCAAATCATCTTTCCTAGTTTTAATCTGATTTGGTTCATGTTGGGCTTAAATTGTGGGTATTGTAACACTGTACATTTTTGCAATTTACATGTGACCTGTGAAGGTCAAGGTTATTTGGACTTTGAAATTTTCATCCAGGCATAAGCTTAATGGAATGTGAGGCACCAAAAGGCAAAAGTTGTACCCCCTAATATTTACAACTTTTGAAGGCACACAGACAGATTTGCTTTGAAGCAAGTCTTCGTTGGTTATTTTTTCTTGAATCGCCGCCTTTTTACGGTATATATTGCAGCTCCACCGTTTTGTCACTGCGTAAAGGACACTGAATTTCATTTAATTTCTTTTGGACTTTGGTCCTTAATACTTCAGCACGACAGTTCGTTTTGGTGAACCCGATCTTAGAGATAAGGTAATGGCAATTTAGAACCCTATTGCACACACACAGTCTGATTAAACATTATAATGTTTAAAGTTACATGCTTTCACGTAAAATCGAAATCGGCAAACAGCCTTCTTTTCAGGTAAAGGGGAAAAGACCGAGGGTAAGGCATTGTGACGGAATGAAACAGATAGAGAGAAGAAAGAATGATGAGACTATTCGTACAATTTAACTCCCGAATACTTAAAATGGGCCATTGTTTAAACTTCACCAAAAGATTCTTGTGCCTGAAAACATATTTTTAATTGTATCCTCCTCCAATTCGCAAAATCACAAAACATATTGTGGGTTACGACCAGAGTACGATTTTGGAGAATGGTATTGGCGCGTAAAGAATATCATTACGTAAAGGATCTAGATAATCATAATTGTGACTTTCTTGTACGGCCTTATTCCGATATTGTTTAAGCCAGTCTGGCTTGAACTCGCGCATGGAAAGCCTATGTATGGTTACGACAGAATGGTAATGAAGGACAATTAACACACTTCAATATGATGAATCTAGAAACATGAATTCCTTGGCACAAATTTCAGGTTACAGAAATTTGCGAAAAGCCAATTACCATCTTCGCTGCTATTTACATCAGTTTAATTTTACTCAATCAGGTATGCAGTGTTGCATGATATGAGTCATTATATTAGTTTGCGAAAGCAAAAATTATAGCAAAGATCTCTCAAAGTCCCCCCCCCCCCCCCCCCCCCGTTTAGTGAGAATGTATTTGCAAGGCTGGTTGCAGCTGACATGTGCTATCACATGGCAATAAAAGGCCACCAGAGAGAAAGAGGTCGTCAATTGTGCTGGTAAGCTGCACATACATCATCTGTCACTTTCAGATTCTTGTGGAACCTACGATAGGCTATAGGTTAGGCTTATCTACACTCAGCCACAGATGTTCAAGTACACTTTTAAATGGAACTAAATAACATGTACATTTGCCCAACCCTCAGGAACTTAACGCCGATGTATTTGCATGCATTTTGTTCAGATCACCAGGAAGCGAATCGCGTAGTGATTGTGTCTTTGTCCTAACAGTGACATATTGTTATGTCTGTGTGCCAACACAGACATACTGCTGTTTCTAAGAAATCTTTCTTTCTTTACCAGCATATCTGTCCGCCCTTTTTCTCGGAGACTATAATAGATAGAAACTCCAAACTTGGCACAAGTATATTTCTATAGATAAAGTATTGCCTTTTTATATTGAGAGGTCATGATTTTCGAAATTATGCAAATGAGGGCAGATTGAATTTTTAAGTCTTTAATATCTTATATACTGTAGTAGATGTGGCTCCGAGTGTGTAGGAGTTCCATCATAGCAAGGTAAAGGTCATCTAAAATGTCAGGTCGAAAGTCAATTTTATGTCATAATGTCATTTTAAAGGCTAAAGTTCACTTCAGGTAGAGGTCATCTCATGGTCAAAGGTCATTTTAAGGTCACAGGCCACTGTCGATGGTGGGGTCATTTGGACCTTTGGAATTTTCATCTAGCCATAGCTCGGTCAATTTTTATCCAATTTTGATCATGTTGGGCTCAAATTGTAGCTATAGTATCAGTGCAATTTTTTGTAATTTACATGCATATGACCTCTAAAGGGCAAAGAGCAAGGTTACTTGGACATTTGAAATTTTCATCTAGCCATAACTCGGTCAATTTTTACCGATTTTGATCATATTGGCCTCCAAATATAGCTATTTTTACACTGCACATATTTGTAATTTACATGTGGCATGTAAAGGTCAACTGTCATGGTCATTTGGACCTTTGAAATTTTCATCCAGTCATAACTCAGCCAATTTCTATCCAATTCTAATCATGTTGGACGTAAATGGTAGGTGGCCTCAAAAGATAGCTATTGTAACACTGCACATTTTTGTACGGAACATGTAACTTCTGAAGGTCATAGGTCAAGGTCATTTGGCCCTTTAAAAGTTTCATGTAGCCATAACTTGGTCAATTTTCATCTGATTTGGTTCATGTTGGGTTTAACTTGTAGGTATTGTAACAGTATTCATTTTTGTAATTTACAAGTGACCTCTAAAGGTCAAGGTCATTTGGACTTTGAAAATTTCATCTAGCCATACGCTTAATGGAATGTGAAGTACCAAAGGCCAAAAGTTGTAGTATTTAATAGTTACAACTTTTGAAGACACACAGATTTACTTTGAAGCAAACCATTCTGGTTTTTCTTTCTTTCTATGTGCTAATTTTATCCGGAATTGTTTTCAGACACTAGTGTTTCAAAAACACCAAACTTACCATGGTGATTGACCTAGTGGTGGAGTTGTGCACATACACAAAATTGAAATCTTGAATTGTTTAAAATGTATTAAAGATAGGTTTGCCAATCTAACTTCAATTTATAGGTTTGTGACATACCCGCATTTTACTTTATGCAAATCTGGCGTCTACAAAAAAATTAAATATTGAAATATCTTCAAACTACTATAGATAGAGGTGCCATTCCACATTCAATTTATAGGTTTGTGACTGAGCCGTATCCGAGGAACCATGAGCAAAGTCATATAATTTTAATTTATGCAAATTAAGCGACTGCACAAGATTTAAATCTTTAATTGTTTCAAGACTATTGTAGAAAGGGTCGCCATCCCTAATTCAATTTATAGGTTTTCGCCATAGGCACATCCAGTGGACCACAAAATAAAGTTGAAGAATTTTAATTTATGCTAATTGGGGACACTCAAACCATTCAAATAAGCTAGAAAGGGAGATCAAATGTGGTAGAGATAACACAAAATTTTGTCTGGCATGGAGGCAATAGAAAGGTACATTTGCTTCAAAAACAAATCTGTTTGTGTGTTTTCAAAGAGTAATAGGATGCTACTAGCATACAGTAACCTGTCACCATGATAACCATACTCGGCCACTTAGAAACTTAGTCACTTTTCCAAAGTTAAAACAGTGACCTTGTCAAAGAACGGCAGACCCTCGGCGGACCAGACACAACACAAAACTTAGTTCTGCTTGCGAAGCAACTTTTCTAGTGTATAGCTCTTTGATAATAATGATGATGATGATGCTAATAATAATAATAATAATAATAATAACAACAACAACAACAACAACAATAATAATAATAATAATAATAATAATAATAATAATAATAATAATAATAATAATAATATCAACAACAACAACAACAATAATAATAATAATAATAATAATAATAATAATAATAATAATAATAATAATAATAATAATAATAATAATAATTCACGAGAGGGGTTCGCAAAAACTCCGTCAACTACCAAGTCGTTTTTTAAATGAAAAAATATATTTAAACCAATAATATTCCACCAGTCAACAGCATCTCTCTGCCCTCTCGAACGCAAGATATCTTCAAAATATAGGTTGGGTATCAGGAAATGTATCGACATATCTGTAATCTCGAATATTACATATTTTAGTAGGTTTTGACTAAGAAAATTACAATTCCATATATCTTACTGCATGTAATATCAGGTGTTCATGTGTATTTTATAATAACGTTATCTCGAATGAGGCAAGTTCTGATGAAATAACAGTCTTGATTTAAAGATGCAGTCTTTATTGCAGACTGTATGGTGAAGGTGATTAATGTCGCAAGCGTAGAACTCTAAGATATTTCCAATACACGTGATGGCAATTCGAGAAAATGAAGACCCCTCAGGAAAAAAAGTAAACTTACAAGTTCACAAGAAAAAGATTAATTAACTTTGCGGCACATAAGTGGTACAAACAATTAAACTCGTGCCAACAGATTAACAATTCAGGTGATTCCAAATCGACCGAATCACATGGCATTATGTCAGACCAGTAAGTGCCAGGGCCAACGCCCCCAACGAACCTTGCTGCTCTACTTGCACTTGCCTCATTGCCTGACTGGGTGGCTTTTGATTATGTCTGCGTGAGAACCCGGGCATTTCGTTTTTCCAAAAATATTTTTTTGTCTGTCTCTGTCTGTCTCCTTTTTTTCCCCTTTTTCTTTACGGCCATATATTGCCCGTATCTTTTCTCGGACACTTTTGTTCTGAAAAACCATCAAGCCTGACAATGTGACTGATCTACCCATGGAATTCAGCACATGATTTGGAATTGTCATGTTGTTCAAAATTATGCAAATTAAGTGCATGTAGGTTTGTGACACTTTTCGTATCAAATGAAATAGGAGAAGTTGTACCATTTCAATAATGCTAATCAGAGCATTTGAGAAATTAAAATCTTCAAAATCTTTATACATTGAGGTGTCATTCCAATTTCAGTATAAAAGTCTGTGCCAAAGGCAAACCCAATGAACTCTAAACCGAAGCTGCAGCAGTTTAATTTATGCTGATAAAGAGCACTTGAAAATTTTAATCTTGAATATCTTCAAATCAATTATGATAGAAGTTTCATTCTAATTTCAATTTACACGTACATGCTTGTGCCAGTGATGAATTAAATGAACAATAAAACATAATTATAACACTTTAATGTATCCTAATAAGAAGCACTTGGAAACTTTAAAGCTTCGATATTTTCAAAACTATTAAAGATAGAGGTGCCATCCCAATTCAGTTGTAGACTTGTGCCAGCGATGAATCCAATGAACAGTAAAGCAAACTTGTAACCTTTTTAATTTATGCTAATGAGGGCCACTTTAAAATCTAAATCTATATCTTCAAAATCATAATAGATATAAGCGCCATTCCAATTTAAATTAATATGTTTGTGACATACGTGCTTTACATTCTTCAAAATGTGCACACAAAACAAAAACAACCGATGGAAGATCCTGCTTACCAGGTAAAAAAAAATGCTAGTAGATGGCACAAAAGACAGGTGTAATAATTTGACTTGCTCTAAAGCATGGACAAGTGTGCAGCCCCTTATCATGATACGAGTGTACCACCCAACAACGGACATTGTTCATAATGGCTGTGGCCATAGGAACACTTCAGTTGTCACTGTATTTGAGCTCAGATATACGTGATGAAAGTCAATTTGTTGAACTTGCCGACACACAACAAAAATGTACACTTGGAATAGAATGCTGCAACAGGCCTTCAACAAAGTGAACCTGTGATTTATTTATTTTATGTATCTTTGCATTTCAAAACATGTTAAATCGTAAGAGTGGTGTCAGGAAGCTTGGAAAAATGAAATATGTCCCACTTGTTTTGTTGAAAATTTCCAAACATGGATGTAAATTATCTTCAAAATGGTGTCAGATGTTTGACCGCTTACATGCCTCTTCTAAGGCCTTTTTTTTTTGCTTGTTTTTATTTTGTATTCCGTATTATGGAAAGTGGACTTCGAGCTCAAACATTGCGACACAGCACGAGTGCAAACCTTGGAGTTTTTCTTTCTTTTCCTCTTTATTTTTGTATCAGGGGAGACTTAAGCGAGTTCAGACCTAACGACACGGCATGCGTGTAAAAATCTTGTGTTCCTTAAGAAATGCGCCAAGTTTTGTCAGGCGTTTTTTGAAGAACTGAACGTCTCATGGTATTCCAAATCTAAACTTCTGTTTTCTTTATTGGTTGGTCTAGGGATCTACATCTTAGAAAAAAATCTTGACAGAAAAGTACTAATTTGAATATATATATATATATATATATATATTCACGGATTTTTTTTTCCGAGGAACCAAGAAATAGGGTTGTAAATGGCTGGGACTCTAACTTGTCCAGAAACTTTCAATAAACCTTATTTTTATTATGGAAACACCTTTTAAAATGTTAATTTCTTGCCAGTATTTATTATTATTTATAGAAACGCCATTTAAAATGTACATCTCAGTTGATTAATATCCATTAGATGCATCATGGCCATGGATTAAAAGTTGAAATGAGATATATTCATTGCAGTTTTGAAGATATTTAATATTTAAAATCCCAATGCCCCTTATTCTCACGATTGAAAATACTACACTCTAAATAAAACTGACAGATATTTTAACGCATATAAAATAGATCGTAAGATCGTAAGCAGCTGTAAATATTCCAAGTTGATGTTCAAATTTGTGTTTTGAACGTGTCCTAAGCACTTTAACAAGTATTTGAAACTCTTTTGGCAACGCGCAAAATCAGTACAAGGTATTCAAAGGTACACCTCAGATATTCACAATTTAAAATGCAATGTTCTAATTTGAATATTTGTGTTCATATATTACCAATTTGAACACTGTTTTAAAACGTAAATATCTTACATTCAAATTTGAAGCAATATGTACGTTTAAACTTGAACAAAAAAAATATGGTCAAGCGATATGTCTGGTAGCTAATGTCCGTGCACTAATTTTGAACCCTTAAATATTAGAATTGTTCAAGTTAAGAGTACTTAGGACATGTTCAGAACACATATTTGAACATATCCGTGTTTAAATTTATACTTGCTGTTTCTTAGTCATATGTGGCGATGCATCGATATTGAAAATATGTTACTGTCATGTAATCAAATGGATAAATTCTATTTAGAGTGTAAACTTTTGTTCAATACTAGAGGCGCATACGTCGATTTCGTATAGAAGTTCAAATGGCGTTTGTAACTACGATAGATTTGAAAATATTCAATTCCTAAAATTCGTAATGCCCCGAATTTGCAAAATGTTCAATATCTTCGCATTTCCAGGTAAAAAAGGCAGGGTGATATCCACAGAGCTGCCGTCATAGGATTTTAAGTTTTACGGTGCTTGAGAAAAACTGTGGACAAATTTTGGGCATATATAAACAGTTAGATGAATGGGTGAATGAATGGACAGATATCAAGAGAGAGAAAAAAAAAAGAAGGAATGCTTGCAAAGATCGAATGTCTGTTTTGACACACAGATACGACAAAATGTTATTTAACATGTTTAATGCTTGAAATAAAATATATGTGACAATTATTCGAATCAGATACCCCAATTATATATTAACATGCGTAATGGAAGGGTTAACGAATTGTACTTCCTGTTCATTTTTTTGTCGTTATTTCAATTCATTTGAGTTGTCTACATTTCCCCTCCATGGCAAAGAGGTTAGGATGACGTCGGTGATACGTAATAACGAATAAAAGCTGCGGTGATGTGCTGGTCACAGCTCTTGGTGGGGATACTGGGAGGACGGCGGGAAGACAGAGCGACTCCGCCACCATGTCCTGGTTATCATTGGCAGTCGTGGCCCTTGTGGTCGCGATCTGCGAATCGGAGGGAAATCGTAAGACCTGCGACTGCAATTTCGTAGTTCCCCGTGGGTACGGGCAAAGTACTGCTGCCGAAGGAGCTCTAAAATTGCTGAAGATCAGGGTTGACAGCCAGACGCAAAAACTGGCCAGAGAATCAATAGATTTCCACAACCTCCAAACAGAAACAAATAAAATCCTGAGCAGCAAGGGAAAGTATGCCAAGCGGATAAAACAGCTGCGGAGACGGATCGCACTTTTAGAAGGTAATGTAGGTTACATGCACAATAATTTACCACAGTGAACTGTGAAACTTTATCAAACTCCATTCAATTCATTACATAGAATGCAGATTTATTTTGTCAGTTACACAAACGCGACAAATGCGAATATTGCACAAAACGTCACAACGAACATAATTTTTACAACTTGGTAGAGAGAGAGAGAGAGAGAGAGAGAGAGAGAGAGAGAGAGAGAGAGAGAGAGAGAGAGAGAGAGAGAGAGAGAGAGAGAGAGAGAGAGAGAGAGAGAGAGAGAGAGAGAGAGTACAATGTACATACAGGAGAAAAATGTAGAGAAAGAGAGAGAGGGAAAGGGTAGGAAAGAAAGAGAGAAAAAGAAAGAAAAGAAAGAAAGAAAGAAAGAAAGAAAGAAAGATGGAAAGAAAGAAAGAAAAAGAACTATGTCCATCACATTTTAATATCTTCATTTCAACAATGGTAGAAATTATATTTTCCAAAAAAAAGGAAAGAAAAACAAACACCCCCCCCATGATTAGTTCAATATCTCTCAATTCCATAATGAAATTTAACAGTAACTTTAAACTTTGACTTGAAGACGGGTTGACACGTCTTTAAATCCGCCATCATCTGCGAAAATGCATGCTCTTTCAGAGCATGATTATATTAATGATTATCATATAACCCTTGGGGAAAATTTGTTGCAAAATTTCAAACCTTGTGGTAGATATTTACATCATTTGTTGTTCCAGCTTTTTGGCACAATGTCTAATGCCCCCTGCTTTTGTTATCGCACTTTTATTTCCTCAACATTCTACCTTGTATTTCTCACATTTCGCAAAGTCACATAATGCGCACTTCATAATGCCTCCTTCAGGAGATGGTTATAAGCTCCGTTTTTTTCCTCCACTACACTCTCCACTTGGGGCGTAGAGAAAACAAATAGAGCATCGTGAGTTGAACAGACAATATTTTGTGTTTCAACAGGCACCGGTTGTGCAAAAGATCAGTTTTCCTGCAACGACGGCAGCCAGAGGTGCATCAGCAACTTGTTGGTTTGCGACGGCGTAGATGATTGCAACAACCATGCAGACGAGGACAAGAAACGGTGCGGTAGGTGCAATTGTGCTGCTTTTAGATCTTACCACTTGCACTTTATGCAGGTCTACCAACGTCATAGCCACGATGACACGTTTTGGGGCAACGATGGTCCAGAGATGGCCTTGTGGTTCAAACCGATCAACAGATCTCTGAAGTCAATGCCACACGCCTCAGTGTTCTTGCTTTGTCTCACTCCAATTCGTCGTTAGCACAAAACATTTTGAAATACCTTTTGAAACCAAACCTAACCCCCCACCCCCAAACCTATATTGAGTTAAGGACTTGTTTGCTAGGCCTATGTGGCACAGGAGCTATTGATGGTTCATGAAAGCCATGCAATGTAGCCTATTGATAAAACTGCATAAAATATAATGCTAGAAGTACCTTATATTCCAAATTGTCGGAATAGATTTTTATATGCTGTAAATTGCTTTAATTTCGCTGTACTCTCATCTTCGCCTATTTCGCTGACGGCACAAAACCATGAAATAAAAAAACCCACAATGAAATAGTATTTTAATATTGTTTGAATAAGAATTATGTCCAAAACAGTGAAATTATAGCCACAGTTAAATGTCACAAATTATAAAAACCATGAAAATTTATGCACACAAAATTACAGCAACTTTCAGTATCATTAAATTGAGTAACACCCACCCAAGACGACGGCCATCCAGTTGTTCCATACTTAAATAGTTTGATATAAGGAAACAACAACTACGGCACTGATGGTTATCTTATTATAGGCCTATACATACATACATACATACATACATACATACATACATACATACATACATACATACATACATACATACATGTCCATGTATGTTGTCCACGTTGCTGTATAAAATATATACCTGGGTGCACCTATTCTATATACTAATGCCTGCAATGTTTGTACCTGACCGTACCACGCAAGGTGGTGTTTGTCAACAAAGTACAGCATGTACAATGTCGGGTATACAAGCCTGGATAAAATGCTGAAACAAATCTTTTCGAACACATCATGCGCTCGATAGTGTTCAATATTATCTTGGGTCTCTGTCAGCGTATATAGGATCAGTGGCCAAGGTACTCTTTATGCTTAATTATTTTGCACATTCCTTCACATTTATGATTACCGAATGATCATATCTCCAGGAAAAATGGGTGCCGTGCATTTTTGTTCATATTGAATATGTTACAATGCATAACTTCATACAGCACAAATTATTTGGGGGGGGGGGGGGCATTTTCAGGGATGAAAAGGTTGAAGCCAAAGTCCTGCCATGTAATGCACATGGACCAAGCGTGGACAGACCACAAAGACCATGATAATACCCTGTTTATAGATGCTGTAAAATGATTTAGCGACAGGACGGAAAATTTAAGTACACTTCATTTTTTTTCAGTTTGGGATTTAGAGCTATCAAAAGACATTCTTACCTTTGGGATTCGAGTTCTTTTCCTTCATTTTTTAAGAGAGAATTTCACAGTACATTGTAACAAAAAAAAGTGAAGGCATATGACAAAGTCCCATGATACCCAAGTAGGTTTATACCAAAAGCTTCAATAAGCTGTATTCTTAATTTGGTGGTGTTTTGGCAGTTTATCTTTAATCATACACCCTGTTTGCCATACATTCTTTAGCAACGCATAGCACAAGCTGGATTTATAATAATTTGACTGGTGGCAAGGGTCCCAGTAAAACGAGAATCCAGGGCTCCAGGTCTGCTAAGCCGCCAAGGTAATGTGCAGCCAGATTGCAGTAATGAACCGCCAAATTAGGGTAACGACGTTGTAAATTACCGCGACATACTTCCAAATTATAAGTTTTAGATTATTAGTTTTTTGCTGCAAATTTTACAAGTTGAAATCATGGCACTGAGAAGAGTTTGCAACATCGGCTGTGCGGTCCAAGACAGCAAAGAGATCGATTGATGCTACATTACAATCACTACCTCAGCTTCATAACATCTTGCTCAAAACTTTGAAACGATAAAGCTTAATATTAAACATAAGTGCCACTCTGCTTAAGCTGATACGTGGAGTGGCGTGTGCGGGTTTTGATTATGAAAAATGACGTCTTTATTTTGAGAATAGGTCAAATTAAGTTGTGCAGTAAATGGTAAAAATGCTGCAAAATGTTAGACACTGAACAGGAAGCGATCGTATCAGATAGTGGGGGGCGGGGGGGGGGGACCAGTCACTTTTTTGCTCACACCAGTTGCGAATTCCTCTCAATGCATTGATCTCAGCCACACGTATTAAGTGATGTTGTTATTCGAGAATAGCAAGTTATCGTTTAGCTACCAGTATACCAGTGTAGAAGCTATACAGACAGAATTTAATCGAGGAGGCTACACATATAGCCTTCCTGGTTTAATGAAGACATTTTTACTTTTTGTTTTTGGTTAATTTCTATTTTACTAATCATGTGTAAATTTCCACTTCGCTAAACTAACATAGAAAAGATTTCACGAAGACAAAGACATTATTCACAATATTTTTGACGGGGAAAAACACAGATCCAGTAACGTGTCCAGTTTTTGCTTTGCGACTAAATTTCTTTGCTGTGATGTTTCCTAGGAGTTGTCAGGTCAGAATCTGACTTTAACTGTCATGTCTGGGTGCGAACCCTGACATTTTGATTATTCTTCTTTCTTTTTTTCTTTCCTTTCCTTCTTTCCTCTCCTTCTTCCCTTCCTTCCTTCCTTCCTTCCTTCTTTTCTTTCCTTCTTTTTCCTCTTTTTCCTGTCCTTCTTTCCTTCCTTCCTTCTTTCTTACCTTCCTTCCTTCTTTCCTTCCTTCTTTCCGTCCTTCCTTCCCTTCTCCTTCCGTCCATCTTTCTTTCCTTCCTTCTCTTTTCCTTCCCTTTTTCCTTCCTTTCTTCCTTCTTTCCTTCTTTCTTTCCTACCTTCCTTCCTTCTTTCCCTCTTTCCTTCTTTTCGTCTTTCCTTCCTTCCTTTACGACCAAATTTGTCCGTGGTTTTTCTCGGATACTATTATTCCAAAAAACCACCAAACTTACCATGGGAATTGACCTGCCAGTAAAATTGTGCATATCGTTTGGAATAGTCAGGATCATGTTTAAAATTATGCAAATTGGGGGAATTAAAATTTTAAAAGCTCCACATCTTCCAAAATATCGCAGATAGACACACAATTTCAATGTGCAGGTATATGTTTGTGACACCCGCCAATATGATGGACAGTAAATTAAAGTTGTATAATTTTTAATTAATCAATTAGGCGCATTGAAAAAATGTAAAAGTTGAATATCTCCAAAACTATCATAGATAAAGGTGTCATTCCAACTTCAATTTATGGGTTTTTTACATAGCCGCATCCAATGAACTATGGAACAAAATAGTAAAATTTTAATTCCGCCAAATAAGGTGAATTTATAAAAAAAAGTAATCTTGAATAACTTCAAAACCATTTTACATGAAGGTGCCATTCCAACTTCAATTTGTAGGTATGTGACATACAACCGCATCCAATGAACCACGAACCAAAGTTTTAGGCTTTTAGATATATGCAAATTAGGCAAAGACACAAAATCAACATCTTGAACAGCTTCAAAACCTTTATAGATAGTGGTGTAATTCAAACTTCAGTTTATAAGTTTGTGACATGGACACACCCAAAAAGCCTAGAAAAAAGCTGTAGGATTTAAATTCATGCAAATTAGGCTAATACACAAAATTTAGATTATGTTGAACAATGGCAAAGTGTAGCATTTCAAACTGTTCTCATTTTGAAGGCACCGAGGCAGATTTGCTGTAGAGCAAATATTTTCTAGTTTCATCTCGTATTTAAACAAAAATTACAGAGTTGTGCCCACACAACGAATGGTTATTGTTCAGTGTATCGTTGGTATAAATCATCAAACTGTATAGTAAGATGGAAGGGTCACACGAGCGATACATTTGATATGTCACGTGGGCTGCGCCAGAGAAGCATAATTTCCCGTACCTCCACAATATATTTCTTAATGATTTACTCGTAAATATCAGTCATATAGATTCAGGTCTGCAGATTGGAGAAGTTAAATACAATAGTTTCCCCCCTGCTGACCACATCACACTTGTGAATCTTAGTGTCACTGGATTACAATCGCTGATTGGCTACCCGTACAGGAATGAAGGAATGCAGAATGGTTGGAAAGAGTGGGATAGAAAGGCAAGAATATAGACAGAGAATGTAATGGAGGGTGGGAAGAAAGAATAGCAGAAAAAAGGAGCATTTGTTGGTACGCATACATACTTATAACTAGAAAAGAAGATTTGCTTCAAAGCAAATCTATGTATGCCTTCGAGAGTTGTAAATATAAACTTTTGTCCATTGGTACTTCACCTTCCATTAAGCTTACGGCTGGATGAAAATTTCAAAGTCCAGATTACCTTTACCCTTTACCTGCAGAGGACGCATGTAAACTGCAAAAACAAAAATATACAGTGTTACAATACCTACAATTTAAGCCCAGCATGAATCTAATCAGATGAAAATTGACCAAGTTATGGCTAGATCAAAATTCAAAGGTCCAAATGACATTGGCCTTTGTTGTGTAGAGGTGACATGCAAATTATATGTGTTACAGTATCATTTTTAAAGCCCAACATGAACCAAATCAGATGAAAATAAATCGAGCTATGGCTACATGAAAATTTCAAAAGGGCCAAATAACCTTGACCGTTGGCCTTTGGAGGTCATGGCTAGATGGAACTTTCAAAGAGCCAAATGACTTTGATCTTTGACCGTTAGAGGTTACATGTTAATTACAAAAAAATGTGCAGTGTTACAATACCTACAATGTGAGCCCAACATGATCAAAATTGGATAGAAATTGACCAAGGTATGGCTAGAAGAAATTTTCAAAGGTCCAAATGAAATTGACTTTTGACCTTTACAGGTCAAATGTAAATTACAAAAATGTGCAATGTTACTAACATATTAATTGAAGTGGATTGGTTACCTGTACCTATAATAATTTTGGAGATATTCAAAATTTTCAAATGGCCCTAATTTGCATAATTGTCAAAACCGTTGAACCTCTTCACAAAAATGCAAGACTCCATGCATCGAAGTATAAGCATGCAAAGTTTGGAGTTTCTACGTATTATACTTTTTAAATGAAATGTCCGACAAATTTGCCTGTAAAAAATAAATAACGAAAGAAAGAAAGAAAGAATGAAAGAAAGAAAGAAAAAGAAAGAAAGAAAGAAAGAAAGAAAGAAAGAAAAAGAAAGAATTCATGGAAAAACAATGTCTGTGTTGGCATACAGACATAACTAAAAATTTTTCCAGGCCCAGATAAGGTATCTGAAAATGAGTGCTGACATAAAAGAGTAACACACACATACGTTTTTTGTGTATCAGAACTGCCGGTGGTGGGTTCACAGATGGTAGCACACCCAAAACCCGAAGATTCTGGTTGCAACTGGGTAGGGAGACAGGCCACCACGATCTCGATCACCGTAAAAAAGGTCACGACCAATGTATATCTTCCTGGTAGGCCACAATTGGACCTCGGTATCCTGGGAACCAGTATTACCAATCGCAAAAGTATAGAGGAATACTTCTCTGCAACAGGTAAGAATGAACACAGGAACAGAATCGAACCTGTAGAATGTGACGCTATTTGTTGTCAAATTCATTCAGTTTGCAGCAATAATCTTATCGATATAAATACTCGTTTATCATATTCTATCGTTTTTGAAAATAAAATGTGATACTTTTGCTGAAATTATTTTTTTTCATAAATCTTATTTCAGTATTTTCAGGCCTTCAACCAATAATACATTTTATTGGTGTACAAAAATGAAAATGATATTGAGAATAACACTTAGTCAAGTTAGTGTCTTTGTTGTTTACTTAGGTTAACTTTCCATTAACTTAAAACCATCGATGCAAATGAAGGCAAGTCAACAAAAATATCCAGATCTTCAGATGTCACAAATTTTAGAAATTTATAAACTGAATTTGACGTATTTGCATTTACTAATTCTTGTAAATATTTACACACGAAGTCAGCATACTTTGACTACAGACATTAAAAATGTATTCATCTTCAACATAACTAAATCCACCTGTTAGACAAAATGAACACAATCTAAACTCCCTGTCAATGTTACTGTACCAATCTAGTTCAACATTAAAATGTGATATAAAGTGCAAAATTTGACAAGAGCTCTCGTCATTTTGTTTTCAATCTTTGACGTATCCTTCTGTATTTAACGGGAGTTTTGCATCGTACGTAAGTTTTCCATTTGTTATTTTATTTATATCAACCTTGCAGTTTTGAAGTGCAATATCTTTAACATATCACATTGAAATTGTTTTTTACAAGTATCAGCTAACAGAAATCTCTAATATTTGCAGCATGAAATTTACAAATGATAAGTCGAAAAGGATGAAAAATTGTAAATGTTTGGGATTTGAGATAAAAAAAACAACCTTTTTTTGTCCCATGTACATGTTGTTGCCAGTATTTGGCAAAAAATTGTCAATGTTTGAGATTTGACTACAACTCCCTTTTGTCTCACATGTAAAATGAAAAATGTTGCAAAGTTGACTACATTGGGACTGACAAAAACGAATAAATTCCAAACAATATCAATCGAACATTAAACGTTGAGAAGTACTGATGGGCATCATCCAGGTGACAACATAATTTACTCTGTAGTTTAGCCCCGTGACTCACGCATGTCCTGTCCTTTGTAGGCTCTTGGGATCCAGCTCGGCGAAGATTTACCTTAAACCCATTGTTACAATATGGCCCTTGGGGTATTGTCTGCGATTTCGATGGAATTGACGAAGATCATTGTGAAGGAACGTTCTTCAATGTCTACACACACGAAACCTGTGGATTCTTTACGTTCACAGTGACGAAGAAATCAACGTAATTTACGCATGAAATAAGGGAACAAAAAACATCTAAAAATCCGAAAAAAGAAAATCAGGCCACCGTTTAAGATCGAAGTTTGCAATCTGAATCAATTCGCCGGGGCTGAATCTGGATACCCGCACGAAACATCAATTAAGCTTAGGCTCTGGGAACAGATTCTACTAAGATCTTGACGACCAGATAGGAACACCTTTGATCTGGATTGACTTTGGAAATATTGACCCCCCACCCAGCAAAAAAATCACCCTGTATTGTCCATCATTTGTGGTGGTTGTTGCTCCATCTTGTATATAGTGTTCTGTCACTGCGATCAATTATATTAACAGCATTTGTAATACCAGTGAAAAGTACGAAGGTCATAAATTACCGATGGAATCAACCTTTATGCGTCGCTATAATGGCTTTTATTATGTAAGATTAAATGCTTATTCAGCCAGACAACTCAAATATTGAACTTTTTGCGGACTTCTGCTGCACAACTATTGTGTTGCCAAACCAAACGGTAAACAAAATTAATTGCCAAAAGGGACTGTTTTTTTTTGAGCTACAATACTTGTAATGTTCAGAGAAAATACCGTACAAGACTAGTTTTCACACAAGGAGCCTGACTGTTGGCGTTTGGGTCGTTGGATCCTGGGGTACTTCAGAGAATTCTTGGGAGCCCTCTGAAGCTCTTACTCCACTGGTCATCAACGCTCTGGAATGTGCGCCCAAAGGATTTAAATGGCTCTCTAGTCATTGCATTTTGTCTTATTTTGGTGAATATCATTGTAGCGCATACTGTCAATAAGGATGTAACATGTTCTGATTCTGCGGACAAACCACGTTCAGGTTTACGCGTGAAAGTTCTTGTGTACATACTTTGCCGTCATCGTGGGATATTTATTAAAACACTCGACTTGCTGTTATCTTTCAAAATTCAGCTTTGTTACTTGTGTTTTCCTCTGCCCTTAGCTAATTTTATTTGATCTATGATACTGTCTTATAAATATTCCAGGCCCTTTTTAGCTCAGCCGATTTATGAGTCAGCTGAGCTTATGTGATGGGTTTGCATTCTTCGTCCATCAGTCATCTGTCCATAATCACAATTTTTCTCCAAAACCGTTAGCCAGGTCTGCTTCAAATTGGCGGGAATCTACCTTTGGTAGGTCTCAATTTTGTTCAAATGGTCACACTCTTTTCATTTTTGGGAGTTTTTTCATTTTTGTTTGCTTTTTGGCAAAATCTTAAAAAGAGGGCTGTGTGAACAGCCCATGCTCAGCTGACCTAAGTTTGTTCACAAAATCAAAGTTGCAACTAATTGACCAGTGTTGAGCTTTAGCTGAGTGCATATGACATTTAGAAGCATTTCTGATATTTGTTTAAAGAAACATTCATTAAAAATATAAATTTTACTGGAGCACAAGAAATTGAAGAATATCTAAGGAAACTTTAAAAAGAACATTGCTACTTGGCGGGGAAAATACATGATATTGAACATCAATATGCGTATTAACTTACATAGTAATCAACAGAAAAGGTGCAATAACCAATGAGTACCCGTAAAAATTGTTAAAAATCAGGAATCCACAGCAGTGCTACCTTGTGAACAACTTTTTTTGACCCTTTCACAAGGAACATACCTGAAAAGTTTCAGCTAAATCTGAGTGACAGTTCTGGAGAAGAAGTCGACATTAGCAAAAAACACACAAACAATCATTTAAAAATTAGAAAAAAACTACACGGCCATCTGGTGAACAAATTAAGAACTAGGAGTCCTTAGGAGTGTTCCTGTGTGATATCAAAGCAACTGGATGAGCGGTTTTGGAGAAGAAGATTTTTTAAAGATTTGCACAAAAAAGGAACAAAAAAAGCAACAAAAAAAATTGCCATCAAGTTTGAAGTGAAACTGGCTGACGGTTTCAGAAAAGAAGTCAAAATTCAGGATTAGCATTAGAATGCCCATTGACTTGCATGGGATGGTACATTTACTGATAAGTACCCGTATTGAAAAGATCGTGCAAAATCAGGAATCCACAGCAAAAGTGGACAACTTTGTTTTTTTTCCTTTCACAAGGAACAAATCCATCAAATTTCAGTTTACTCTAAGAGGTAGTCCTGGAGAAGAAGTCGAAAATGGCAAAAACACAAACAATCATTAAAAAATAGAAAAAAATGCAGCGTCGCAATGTGAACATAATAAGAACTAGTAGTGTTCTTGTGTGATATCAAGGCAATTGGGTGAGCAGTTTTAGAGAGGATTTCTTAAGATTTGCCACCCCCCCCCAAAAAAAATCCTAAAAAATCCAAATATCACTGGAGCATGACAATTTGAACAAACTTGGTAGAGATCCATTCAAGGTACATTGCCACCAAGTTTGAAATCAATCTCGATGACCTTTTCAGAGAAGAAGTCGAAAATGCGAATTAGGATTAGAATGCCCATTGACTTACATAGTAATCAACAGGAGAGGTGCATTTACCGATAAGATCCTGAATTGAAAAAATCGTTAAAAATTATGAATCCGCAGCAGAACCACCTCGTGAACAAGTTTGTTTGACCCTTTCACAAGAAAGGTATCCACTTAGTTTCAGCTTAATCTGAGTTACGGTTCTTTAGAAGTAAAAAAAGCGAAAACACACAAAAATCTTTAAAAAAGTAGTAACATTTCAGCACCACGTGCTGAAAAAATTAAGAATTTGGGGTCCCCAGGAGTGTTGCTGGGTGATGTCAAAGCAATTGGGTCAGAGGCTTTGGAGAAGAAGATTTTTAAAGATTTGCCCCCCAAAAGAACAAAGAAATTCATAAAGAAATCCAAAAATCGATGGAGCGTGACCATTTGAACAGACTTGATAGAGACCCACCCAAGGTAGATCCCAACCTAGTTCGAAGATTATATAGCCACTGGTTTTGGAGTAGAGGTCAAAAATGTGAATTGTGGTCTGATGGCGGCTGACTGAACTCCTGAAAGCTCAGCTGACTGACAAGTCAGCTGAGTAAAAAAAATTCAAATCCATGGCCAGTTGTTTCGAAATCGCATACGGACGCTTCGTCGTCTTCAGCATCCATTTAAATGGGAATCTACCTTTTGTATGTCTCTACCAAAGTTTGTTAAATGGACACCCTCCAGGGATTCTTGAGACTTATTATGTATTTATATAGCAAAATCTTAGGAAAATCTCTCTGAAACCACCGGGATATATACTTCAAAATTGCACAAGGACACTTCTGGGGACCCCTATACCAAAATTTGCTCAAGAGGTAGTATAACTATATATTTTTTTTATTATTTTCAGGCAACTGACTTGTCAGTCAGCAAACCTTATAGGATGGTTAGTCGTCCGTAGTCGTTATTGTTGTTGTCATCCTTATCTTTTCCTATTTACATTTTCGACTTCTGCAAAACCGTTGGCTGGGTCTTCTTTAAACGATTCAGCTATGTTTTGGGCGGATCTCTAACGAGTTTATTGAAATATTTATGCTTTAGTGATTTTTTTCGATTTTTTAACAATGAATTTTTGTTTGTCTTTTAGCAAAATATTTTTAAAAAATCTCCTAAACTGCTTGGTCGTTTGTTTCGACACCACACAAGCACACTTCTGAGGACCCCAGGGCCTATATTTTTTAACATATGATGCTGGAATTTTTGCCTAATATTATGATTTTATTGTGTGTCTTTGCTTTATACCCCTCGGTCCTTCAAGGCCCAGGAGGTATTGCGATAGCCTGCATCTGTGCGTCCATCCGTCCGTGTGTCTGTCCATCCGTACATGTACATTTCTTTTATTAGTGATCCCTGTTGTAAGAGTCTATGTCAAATTTTAAAACAATGATATTGACCCAATTTCAAGGTCACCAGGATTAATTATCTCTGAATTTATAGTGCACAATATTTTGCGAAATCAGATAAGCTAGGATCATTAAACTTTTCCAGTTTGTATTAGAAACAAATGACCAACAGACAGTTTTTCGTGGAAGTGCTGCACCATGACATGCACCTTCTGAACTTCATTCGCCAAACAACATTAACTTCATAATAATTATTTGTTAAGCACATAGTGCCTATAATAAACAGATGTCAAGAATTGATCACTATTCTCTTCATGCCATTACAATGGTTGCACCTGTACATGATATATTCTTTTCTGTGCCGGCCGAGGAGATTTAGGGCAGCAGTCAATCTGTTTTCGACCTCTCTCTCCATCACTCCGATTGTGCTGAACATTGGTGCGAAATTAATGTACCTGGAAACGAGTGCAAACAAAGATGTTCACTAGAGAGTAAAGCTCATTATCCTCAATTTTTAAAGAATTTTTCAACTCGTGTAGTTGTTGGTTAATTGATTATGATGCCAGTCAATGTGGATTGCAACGGTAATTCACAAAATCCACTTCTCCAAAAACCGTGAAAAAGATCCACTTGAAACGTGGTGGGGATGTATATATGTACATGTACCTTGGGTAGGTCTTTACCTGGTTAGCTCAAACGGTCACGCCTCATCGATTTTTTTGTTTTTAAAAATTAATTTTATACCTTTTTGGAAAAGTCTTAATTTTTTCTACAAATTCTTTAGGCCATCTGCTTCAAAATTGTGCAAAACACTGCTGAGGACCCCTGGAGCTTAATTTGTTCTCCATATAGCATTGGAATGTTTTCTATCTTTTAAGAAAAATATTTTTTTTGTGCGTATCGTTTTTTATCCTGTCCTAAATTGTCCATCAGATCAGGCTAAAAAGTGGTGGAAAGTTTCCTTGTGAGAATGGTTAAATTGTACCACTAGACAGCGTTAGTATGGATCCCTGCTTTTTAACGAATTTGTAATTAATGCACAAATTCCTATTGATTGCTATGTCGATTAATGGGGACTGCAATTGTAATTCATGTTCATATTTTTTATTTCTCCAAAACAGTTAGCTACATTCACTTCAAACTTAGTGGAGATATATCTTGGGTAGGTGTCAGTTGAGCCTGTTCAACTGGGTAGGTGCCAGTGGTTTATGTATTTTTCATGTCTTTGTTGTGGCTAATTGCTTTGAAAATGCATAGGCACAGTTCTGATGACGGCAGATATGACTTTTGTTCACCAGGTGGCGCTGCAAGTTTCTTCACTTTTTATTAATTTTTGTGTTTTCAATATTTCTCGCTCTTTTCACAAACAGTGTTTGGGATTCTCTTCAAACTTGGTGGGAATGCACCTTGAAAGATCAAAGTGACATATTGGCTAATATCTTGGTAAAGATCGTAGGGCCATGGTTACTATTAAACGTTAACAGAAAAAGATTTATGAAGTTTCTTTTGCTTGTAATTGTGACCTTTAGTGACTTGGAAAGGTCAAACTGACATTTTGCATCGTATCTTGGTATCAGTGGACCCTGGTACTTTTTTTATTCAAATGGATAATACATTGCTACCTGTATGAGTAGAGATTCATATTGCAAACAGCAATGATGGTTTTAAAGAGAGATGACCTTGATAGTATTCCGAGGATGAGAGGACCACTTCAGTCTGTGCATCTAAGGTCAGCTGAGCAACTCTCTTGTTGTGAAAGATCTTGCTGGAAACATGCTAAAACCTGTATTTTTCCCATTATGTTCGAGTGGAATCAATAGAAGTGCAACATTTCTTTTTTTTTTCTCCTCTCTCTTGAGCTAGCCACATAGCTGTGTATTTATATATGATATGTTGTTAACAGTTACACGGACCAAAATGGTCTGGAGTAAGTCTTCACAGAAAGCTAAATGTCAATTTTCCAGATATGAACCCTCCACTAGATAATGTTACAGGGTACCATTATTTAGCACATCTTGTGCCATCAGGACCTCAATAACCCAAAGAAAAAAATATTACACTGTATTGTCGTGAACAGAGCATAAAGACATAAACATTTGTTCAAATATATATTCACTTGCACTGCACAAGAAAATCACAGCAATGCAGAAAACAGGTATATCTTTTCAACTGTCCACGTTGAGGTGTTGATTGCACGGGTCTAATTTGTGGTTACAAGTAAAATGGTGGGTCCTGTGTCCTGGTTTGTCAAATCGACCTCATGGAGGGCTTCAATTCAAAATCAAAGAGCAGTATCAGTTGGGGAAAAAATAAAACCTGGAATATACCTTGTTATTTGCATTTTGTCGGAAAGCTCAATTTTAATTTTAACGTCCAAACTGTGGTTTAATTCACAATTTGCCTACTCCTGGTGTTATCAATCACCACAAATAAGATATCTAAATTGAGAGGATTTGATGTGAAAATTAAAAAAAAATCCACTTGACAAATATACGACACAAGACACCACATGGAAGTGGTTACAAGAGCTCAGAAAAATACGCTTCTTTCTGCTCTCCTTGTGACCAAAAATGGCTTATTTAGAAGCCTTTATCATTTAATGGTGACTCACACACAGATCCACAAAATACAAAATATATTAAAGCATCAAAGAGTTCAAAAAGGGTTTATTTTGAAGCCTTCATTATTCAATGTTGCATCATACACAGATTCACAAAATACACAATATATAAGAGCATACAAGAGCTAAAAAATGGATTATTTTGAAGTCTACTATATTTTTCCATGGTGAATCACACACAGATCTAGAAAATACAAAATATATTAGAGCAGAAAAGAGCAAAAAATGGCTTACTCTGAAGCCTACAATATTCAATGGCGAACCACACATAACTCTACCACATACACAATATATTAGCGCATACAAGAGCTCCAAAATGAACCAATGCGCACATGGTAAATGTCCGGTCACTGCAAAGTAACTGCCAAAGTTTTTACATGCACCTTAGTAACACTGTACATGGGCCAGACAAATCCTTATGCCTGACACTGATCTGCAGTACTCTGTCTTATTTATTAGAGATAGATAGCTTAATCGTATCCCCACTGTGATTATACTTTACTTACTGAACCTATCAGGTAGGCCCTTCTTGACCAATCAGAACTAAGCAAGAGTGAAAAATCACTCAACCACTTCTTGGCATGCTGACACGTGGCATTTAACTCTCCTATGTCTTAAAGGTGCTTTTACTGCAGCTTAAACATGCAACCACTGTGTATATTTCATATATTTCTTATTAATCAACACATAACATACCTCCCCTCAAAAATTTTGAAAGTTTATAAAAATAATTTCAGTAAATCAAATGACCAATCAATAATGATATTCCTGTTATTGAATCATTACGATGCCAATACACAGGTGACTCATTTCACCCTAATGACGCTTTTCCCGCTAATATCTAAATGTCATCTGCTAATTGTATTTTACTAATTTAGTGATTATTTTTCAAAATTTTGGATGAAAGTTGCATGAAAGATCATTCCAAATTATAGTCAACAGCTTTCCTTGGTGCACTCTGGGCGCATTGGGCCCAGGCACACCAAGGATCATCACAATGTCTGCTGAGACAATCAGATATGATATTGTGTCTACCTTTGATGTGACTTATCTCCAGGTTGTATTCCTTTAAAAATAAGCTCCGCCTTGTGAGTCTTTGATTCTTTTCTTGAATCTATGCAGATATTTAATAGGATTATGGTCTGAAAATACCTGCAGAGGGAAACAACCTGCAGACATGCAAATCTGAAAATGCTGTACAGACAAAATCAAAGCCAATGCTTCTATCTTTATAGTTGAGTAGTTTTTATTTGTGATGTTGGTTCAGTTGCTTTGGGAAGAAATGGGGTGATCAACCTGACCTTAATCCAACTGTGAGATCCAAGAACCGACCCTGACATCACAAGCATCCATAAATAATCTGAAAGGTTTACTCTAATCTGGTACAATTAGCACTAGGGCCTGCATGAATAATATTATTATTGTTTCAAAGCATCAGATGACTCCTGACATTCTTTGGTCTATTTGAACTTAAAATCCTTGTGCAACATATCAGTCAAAGGACCTGCCTCTTCTGCAAGGGTGTGACAAAACATCCTGTAGTAACATATAACTGCCAAGAACTGCACAATGTGCTTCTCGTATGTAGGTACTGCAACCTTTTCAATGGACTTTACCTTTGCATCCTTTGGACCTATTTGTGAATCCTTGATCAACAGTATAAGATGTAACTCTTGCATGACCAATGTCAATTTTAAGCAAAGTGACAGTCAATTTAGCTCCTCTTGATCAACGCAAAAATTCCCTTGTTGTGGTTATATGATCATCCCAATAGTCTATATCTAGGTTAGTTCTAAATTTGCCTGAAGGTGGTGCTGCCCACATCTTGTGGTCACTTTCCATGACCCTCACTGGTTCTCCATAGATTAACATGGAGAATTAGCAGATAAAAATTAAACCTCTCTATATGTTTTCAAATAAGCATGAAACTTTCATTTTATCACACCTGGGTGTATTTAAAAGATACCAATATGTACTTCAGGTAGATTAGAAGATGATAATTTCATAAATCATCCTCATGTGCAGGGTAAAACTTTCAGGTATACTGTAATGTAATGGGCTTTTGCTGACCCACCTGACCTCAAATGGCACGGGTTGCTATGTGCCACAAACATGCACCATGGACAAAAGGCTGTGTCAAGAAGTTAAACCAACCCATATCACCCCTATTCTTGGACAACATCATCTACGAAAACAGCACAATACTCCAAGCCATCTATTGCTTTGTTCATAAGCCTCATAAAGACCAACAGTGCGTTTTTGAGGCGAAAGTCCATGATCTTGCAATGATACAGATTACCAGGAGTAACAAAAGGTGTATTCTGTTTGGAATTTTCAGACAAAGGAACTTGCCAGTACCCTTTGAGGAGGTCCTGCTTAGATATGAATTTGGCTTTTCCAATTCCAGCAATAAATCCTCAACTCTGGGCACAGGATAACAATCTGTGACTGTGAGTGCATTCAACTTCCTAAAGTCAATACACATCCTATATGTAGAATCAGGTTTTGGCACAAGAATAACAAGAACACTCCATAGAGAGTCCTTGACCTCAATGAGATTATTGTCTACCATGTATATGACTTCCTCTTTTAAAACTGTTGCTTTAATGGAAATTCATTCTGTATGGCTTTAATGGAATTCATTCTGTACGGCTGTTGTTTTACTGGAACAGCCCAATCTTGCAAAACAATCTTCAGTTCCAAAGTGTCAGTCCCACCTGGCACATCTGAGAACAAATCTGAATATCCAGGTATTAACTCTTTCATGTCCGGTCTCTGGGTTTCTGTTAAATGAGTTAAGTTCTCATCTAACCTTCCAAAACCTCAGAATGTTCATAGGTCGAGGTGATGTTTGTTCTATGTATTCTGCAACAGGATCTGCATCCTTGTCACCTACCCTTTGTGTACCATCTACTTCTTGTACACAAAGCAGTATAGTCTCCCTGTCAAAGTATGGTTTGATCATATTTACATGACAAATCCATTTGTTTCTCCCTCTGTCTGGTGTCAACAGAATTTAACCAGGTGGTTATAGCTAAGGCCCAGTAAACTTTGCTTGTAATGGACTACCAGGGATGTGTAGCAAAGCTACCACCTTGTCAGCAGCAGAAAATGGCCTCTCCCTAGAGTTCCTATCATGCCTGACTTCATGTTCAGTTGTACAGGTGACAGAAAAAAAAAGGCAAAAACCATTGTCCCAATCTCACTCTCCATACAATAAGTTGTCATCATCCTTTTCAATTTTTGATGATACCTCTCAAGCACCCTCTGGGTCTGTGGATGGTAAGCTGACAAGGCATTATGTTGGATACCTAACTCCTTCAATGCATCATGAAATAACCCAAATGTACAGTTTAAACCTAACTCTGACCTTATGACCTTTGGGAGACCTACTATGGTGAAAAACTGGGTCAAAGCTGTTGCAGTTTACATTGTGTTTATTTTCCTGTGAGGAATGACCTCTGGGTACCTTGTCACTGCATCCATAACTCTCAACAAGTTACTATTTCCTGATTTTGTTTAAGACAATGGCCCAACACAGTCAATGATTATATTTTCAAATGGATTCCCAAATGTTGGTAGGAAGTAGTGTTGTTTTCTATCATGATATTACCCTGTAACCAAGGACCATCCAATAGGAGCACAATATTACCAGTACAATGACCTCCCGAGACTATCATGAACTCCAAGACTATTTGTTGAAATAGAGAGTAATGACAGCTTTTATTTTTTAAATTGAGCTTTATTCATGTAAAAGTAGAAGCTAAAACAATCTTACTGATAAAGCTACAACAGGCCATCCTGTTTATGGTAATCCTACTGATAAAGCTACAACAGGCCATCCTGTTTATGGTAATCTTACTGATAAAGCTACAACAGGCCATCCTGTTTATGGTAATCCTACTGATAAAGCTACAACAGGCCATCCTGTTTATGGTAATCTTACTGATAAAGCAGCTGCTGACTGCTTTCCAGATTCATGTACCTGTTGCTTAAAATATTTTTTTTTTGTTTTTTTTTTTGTTTTTTGTTTTTTGTTTTTTGTTTTGCAACAGAGAACAATGATACGTTTATCGATACTGAACACAGAATTGTCTGCTCCTGTCGAGGAAGACAAGGTAAACAAAATACAATTTCAATTTCAATCAAGTTGTCAACAAACTTCATGCAGACAATTGTGTGAAATTTTTCAAACGGTTGCAAATTATTGACAAGCACGTTGGCACAGGATTATAAATTCATCAGGCAACAAGAAGCAAGGTCCTGATAGATTATTTACTGTGCCTGCAAAGAAACCAAAACAAATCTGACATGTATAGACACTCTGAGAGCTGTCATGTTTCCCAGAGCTAATGAACCTGCACGTTTACTTCCAACCAGCAATGCCCTTCGTTTTCATCTGCTTGGTGTAGATACCAAAAGTACGGGAATGGAAAAAGGCAAATGTAGCTAAATCTTTCCTGCCTAATGTCCTTAGTTCAGGATGGCAGATGGAAGATTCTGAAAGTATTGTTCTCATATTAATGAGCATTGAGCCCATGCGAGTTGCATGCTGGGAGTTGGATACCTGTACTTGTTCGACTGTTTGCATCAATAGATATTCACGCAAAACCAAGACAATCACGTGCACTGGCGACTGTGTAAGTTCACAGCAATGTTTTGATCCATTCAATCCTAAAGCCCAAAACGGAGTGACCATACTGACTCAGAAGAGCGGTAAATTAAATTTATATATGTGCCACAACTAGTGAGGGACTAGTACCTCCAAATTAAACACATGTACTTGGCTACAAGATAGAAATTCCGACTTTAATGTTTTTGACATATTTTGTGGATTATAGGGTATTAAGTAACTTATAAGGCTATAGAATAAAAACAGACCCTCTTAGAATAACAAAATACACCTTTCGATAAAGAGGAGGAATTCCGTCAAATTCACATGCATGATTCAAACCCCTGATATACATATATGTAAAATTACAAGCTGTTGCAATCAAACTTTTGAGTGAACATTTTTTACCCCATAATTGAAATATCTCATTCTCTGTACTAAATAATTCTACAGAAAACAATCAAAATCGGATTTGCTTCACATGCTTTACTATTTTGTGTTAATACTGGATCAAACAACTGTGGTTTCAGACAGGTTCCCGCATGTTACAGACTGTTTGTAATATGTACTGCCTCGGTCATTGGTAATTGATAAAAATGGCCGCTGTGCTTGCTTGCACATAGCTACCAAGCGACAACGGGCCCAAAAAGATGCCCACTAATATGTTCTTGAAGTTTAGAATGGTTGTAACGTTTTGCAAGGTAGGAAGAACTAAAACCCATGATTTCAGATGATGCCCGCCCGACTAATGCACAAATATAATACAAACTCGAAAAGAAGATTTGCTTCAAAGCAAATCTGTCCGTGTGCCTTCAAATGTTGTAAATATTATTAAATGCCACAACTTTTATCCTTTGGTATTTCACATTACATTAAGCTTTTGGCTGGTGCAAATTTCAAAGTCAAAATGACCTTGACCTTTGACCTTTACAGGTCACATGTAAATTGCACAGTGTCGCAATACCCACAATTTAAGCCCAACATGCACCAAATCGGATGAAAATTGACCACGTTGTGGCAAGATGAAACTTTCAAAGGGCCAAATGACCTTGACCTTTGCCCTTTTGAAGTTACATGTTTTTACAAATATGTGCAGTGTTGCAATACCATCAATTTGAGTCCAACATGATTAAAATTGGATGGAAATTGGCCAAGTTATAACTGGATGAAACTTTCAAAGGTCCAAATGACCTTGATCTTTGACCTTTCAAACATGTGCAGTCTTACAATAGCTACAATATGAGCCCAAGATGATCAAAATTGGATGAAAATTGACAAAGTTATTGCTAGAAGAAAGCCACCATCGAAAGTGGCCTTTGACCTTGACATGACCTTTGACCTTGAGATGACCTCTACCTGAAGTGAACCTTGACCTCAAAAATGAGATTTTGGCGTAAAGGTAGGGTTAGATACTGATCGTGGATACATCCTTCAAAAATAATTAGGTCCAAAGTTCGTCAAATTATATTTTTTTAGCCTGTATTTAGAAGCTATGAATTTTGGGGAATCACATGGTGCAGACTGGCTGCCTTCTAGGGCAAGAAGACCACACATATGACCATTCCATTTTTACTGTTTATGATCATGTGGAAAAACCTGTTAATTTTTTTTCTGCAAGTTAGAACTTGTGGGTATATCTTCGCAATTGATGGTATTAGCTCACAGTGACATCTGTAGGGAGTCTTCCAACGAAATCGAACTGCTTTTTGACAGGCTACATAAAAATGATCTACCTCCTTTTTGGGGGAAGTCCCAAAGTTTACATCCATACAGGGGCATAAAGTATGTTTAACTAATCGATATCTAGTGTCGCAGGAATCATTTCCAAATAGAGCCATTAAAACGTTAACATTTATATGAAATTGTTTTGTGCGGTTTGTAACACTGTCAACTAAAGCTTTTTGACCAATAGTATTGCCTAAATGCTCAAAGTGAGTAGCTCTGTGGATAGATGAGCCATTTAGAACATCAGGATACTCCATGCAGAAGCCCTCTACCACATGCCTAAATTTACTGGGATTAAATAAGACATGTTCGTTTGAGAAACTTGAGCAAACATTTAACACTTGCTTCATAGATGTTATAGAAGGGGCCGTGAGTACTACATCATCATTATATATTAGAGCTGCTGCCAAGATATGACAGATATCACAGCAAAGTCCTGAATATTTGAGACGCCTAAGTAGTTTATCTATATAAACTCCAAATAAAATGAAGGACAGAACACCGCCCTGCTTGACACCATTTGAGCAGCTTAATGGGTCAACAACCGCACTGCCCCATCCGACATTTACGCGTTGACACGTGTACATATGTGGAAGTAATCTAACTACCACAGGATTCAAACCCCTGCCTATGAGCAGGGTAAATAACTTAATGTATTCCACTCTATCAAAAGCTTTTGTAGAAACTGATAAGATAAGCTGCATATTTGTGCCATGTGAGTTATAACACTGACCACACTCAACGAGTACAGATAAGCAGTTGAACTTCCCGATTTGCAACCAAATTGAAGTTGTGATGAGTTCAGCACCTCAGAATTTTCATCCAATTTTACCCAATCCAATATCTTTCCGAAAATGCTACCTAGAGCAATCCCTCTGTAATTGTCGGAATCACATAATGACTTCTTTTTTTTTTGGGGGGGGGGTTATCAAATTTAAAGTAACATTAAAAAATCTGTCAGAAGCAAACCCGTGCCGAATCATTCAAATGAAAATAGTAATGATAAGTGCATGGATTTGTAGTAGAGTGTTTCTGTCAACTATATGATCAGAATAATGTCCCTGGTCACCATCGTGTTTTCCGAGATTCAAATGCTTTATGGCAGATGGAACATTTTCCATCGACACACTGTAAGATAAAGTACAATTATTGAGCAAATTACTTTGCATATGCATTTCATGGCAAATTTTGATTTTAATTGCTTCATCTCTTGTTCATCATACGCTACTTAGTTATAAAGCATTTTAGATTGTTCTGCAAAGATATTAGCAATATCGCAAGGATTTGATTTTTCATCAACTGAGTCGGCTTTGTGTTACTTTTGCTCCGTATTTTCTTGACCACTGTCCAAAAATTATGGCAGTTGTTTTCTGTTATGGCATTAGCCAATTGATTAGCAGCACATCCGTCTTTGTTATGTTTTACAAATCTGAGTGCTTAGTGATAACGTAAGCGAGTTCTGTTTCGTATATCAGCTATTAAACCATTTAGGGGCGAATTTTTACTTTTTCATATTCCATGTCAGAGCATTTCCTATTTTCTATTTATAGGGTTCAACATGATGGTTCCAGCCAGGAGCTATCTTTAAGTTTTTCACATTTGATAATGGAATATTTTCAAAGCCAGATTCAAGGCATGCTTGTATAATCATATCATGAAAGATCTGAATGTCAGAATCATGTTCCTAACAAAATAGATTATTACACTTTGACGATGCCCATAGAATCTGTATAAGATTCAACTTTTCCTCAAGAGAGCTTTAATACATTAGAAGATTTTCCGACGTGGAACATGCTAAAGAGACCTGGGATGAAGTATTTCCAGATCCCTTACATATGAATACTAGGTATGCCAAGCACAACTCTGATGGGCAAATGTTCATATAAATGACCACACTTGTGTATGCTTGAATACTCCAAAACATTATTTTTCATATTACCCGATACAATAAAATGATCTTTTATTGTTTTCTTGCCGTTTATCTTGCTTACAAAAGTATAATTAATGGAGCTTTTCAATTCCCTGGACTGATTGAGTCACAGGGTATGCAAGTATTCACCATCAATATTTTCCAGCTATCAATTTCTAGAGATATTGCCAAAACTCTTTTCGATGTAGCTTACGGGGCTTACTTTACACTGCATGGATTTTTTCATAATATTACACTACCACCATGTGGTCTGCCACTAATCCAATCGCCCGCACCCATACCTGAAATCCCATGTAAATGAATATGTAGAATTTTTTGCTGATGTCAATCTGGTCATTAAACAACCCATGGTCCTGAACAAAGATAATGTCATTTTTTCTCAGATAGTCTACTTATGTATTCAAGTCTACCAGCTCCATGGCCGTGCGAATTACAGGATATACTATTTCAGTGTGTCATTAAAATCATTGTAAACAAAAGAAACTGGAACATTAACCAAATTATGGAAGAACCTCACGACTTTAATGTGTCGAAAGGATATATATTTTTTATTTTGAAGGGACTCACAGAATAAACCCTTGAATTGTGAAACAGGTACCGTTGTTTGAATGGTTTAAATTTTGCCGAGGGATTCGATATGAACTGACGACCTTACACTTCGAAATCGTTTTCTATAGTATAGCAACAAAGGTCTTCAGTTTCAGTGACAGAATCTACCCTATAAATAAACAAATCTCTGCTAGGCTCATTCTTTGGGAATCTATTAGCACTCATTGACAGGCGCTATCAGTTTTATAAGCGGCACTGTCACGACTTTGTCTTGGCTAAGAAGTAAGCTATCCGGGCCTACGTCTGCAAGTTTCGAGCAGAATTCGACAGTGAAGAAATGACTGTAAAAGGAAGTATTGGAACCAATCAAAATCTGTTCTGTGATGGAAATTGTAACGGAAATTCCACCTCTTTCCAAAACGTTACATAAATAAAATGAACAAAAAAATAAATAAATAAATAAATAAATAAATAAATAAATAAATAAATAAATAAATAAATAAATAAATAAATAAATAAATAAATAAATAAATGACAAATAAATAAATCAAAAGATAGTTAGATAGACAGACAGACAGACAAACAAATAAATAGATAGATAGATAGACAGACAAACAAACAAACAAACAAATAAATAAATAAATAAATAAATAAATAAATAAATAAATAAATAAATAAATAAATAAATAAATAAATAAATAAATAAGAAAGAAACATAAATTTTTTAACTATTTTTGCCAGTCAGTGTGGAATCCTTGTACATGACAACCACTCCCTTTACCCTTTTTCGAGTATTGTACGAATGCAAGGCTTGGACCATTCGAATTAAGCGTAAATGCAATGCATTTAAAGTCTTTCTCTCACTTAAAACCAGCTCTGCAACCGGTCGTTATGGCATAAGCAACTTTCTACTGAAAAATAGGACTCTGACATTTAAATCTAAGTCCCCAACTATATTGTTTTACTGTTCACCGTCTCTTGGCAAAATTGCTTTACAATGGAAAAGATAAAAAAATCCTGTTCACAAGAAATCTGACATGCAGTCAAAATGGAACTAAGTATCCTTTTTACGTAACGTTTTTAAAGTTTTTGAAAGATTGGTGCACAATTAACTTTATTAGCATGTGATGGAAAATGGGCTTTTAACCAGACGAAATTCCGACTTCGTTTCCAGCAACACCACACTAAACCAACTACAACTAATTAATATTATATATAAATCTACAATGGCCAGGAACTAAGCAAAGAAGCCGGTAGTTTTCTTTGACATGTGTAGAGCTTTTGACTGTGTAATCATGTAGGTTGGATAAATCTAGGTAGTATCCCCCCCCCCATCAAATGGTTTGAAATTTAGTCTCAGTCAACAGCAACAAATCGTTTTCATACATCGTCAAAACTCTTCATGGTTACCCAAAGAAGATTTTGTTATAGGGCTGTATTCTCTTGTCTCCCGTATTCTGAACTTTGTTCACAGTGTTACGTATGATATCAGGGTTGTTGCTAGTGTCACTGGCATTTTGGCGCTTCTGGGGCTCACTCAATACCATTCTTGGCCATTTATCAATCTGGGGTCGGGTGTGGCGCATGACATTTAGTGCCATCAAGTCTTTTTGTGCACGTCGTTCAGGCGCAGCTCCGCTTCGGGTTTTCAAAACTCAGTTTCCATTTATTTGATGTTAATACTTTGCCCTCTGCAGCTTCTCGCGTGACTGCTTAAAAGAAGATAGAAGTCATATCCTTCTATTTCCTTCTGTTTTGTCATTTTCACGAACTACCCAGACTTCTGAAATCTGTGTCAAATGTGCTTGCTTCTGATGCCCATCTAAATTTGTTATTAAAATTTGTCGGTAATACTCGTAGAAATTGTGTTATATGGTAATGCTGATTCCTTCGGATGAATCAAACACCAATACACTAGTATTTGCTGCAGTACATCATCCAGACCAGACGTTGATAACTCCAGAAGTGTATGAGTGACGACTTGGTCCTCCAAAAGGGCCCCTTTGACACTGCACATGGGTGACATTGGTGTAATATGTTCAAGGTCATAGGTACCTGCAGTTATTTGCATTGTTCTCTTGATTTCGGAATAAATGCTGTAGCTACAAATTTAGTGCTGCACGTTGTGATGGCCCTGTATAAAGGCTACAAAGAGGTGACCATGGTTGATCTTAAACAAAAGCCCATGTCACATGACTGCTCTTGTTAATTAAATATTTTGAAATTTAACTTGAGAACTAATGAGCCAATATCTTCAGTGTTTACTTGAGAACTGGTGTACTTAGATATTTGTACATGGTAATTTCATTCCAACCGGGACATGGCGACTTCGGTTTGTGCATCCAAGGGCAACTGAGCACATGACTGTCACAGTACTCTATTTTCCCAAACGCTATATAGCAGAAGTCTGTGCTCTGAGAGCATTAAGAAAGAAGCCCAATAAATGTTGTGAGGCCACTACCTCGAAATTTACTCCCCTTCATTTTATATACTATTACGTTAATTAATACACAAATGATCCTTATGTATTTATTTTCAAAACCTGGCGTATTTGAATGGGGTTAGTATTTAGGCGTATCAATCACATAAAAACAGACACATGATGAATAAATATAATGATTCAATAATACCACGTGAAACATACATGGTCACATGTAACAGGGTTTCCAAACACCAACCTATTTTAGTTTGGAGAAAATGGGATTTGGCCTTGCGACTACACTCTTATTAGAGACATGCCAGCTGAGTCCGTTAAAAATTCACCTATTTGCATTTTTGCCAATAGACTGCCACTTTAAACTGCGCAAAAGAAGTCTTTTGCATATCTACAAAAAAGGCTAGCAAGCTATGTTTACCAAGATATCACCAAGCTAATGGTTTGGATTGATCACGGCTAAAGTGCTAAACCCACTCCCTGTCCGTCTTTTTTCCAGTATGAACATATTATGATGTAAAGATCAAAGAGCGGCGATTCCTGGATGCTGACCTCCACACACTGGTACAAAGACCACATCCCTGTATTGGGACATTGCAGAGGACCAGCCACCAGAAAACTGCTCTCGTAACAGTTGGTGAGGTCAGAATAGGTGTGGGCTCTTAATGACAACACCTCATCTTGCAAAATGGACAAAGGGTGTTAACCTGTGATCTAAGATTGTGTTTGGAATAGGCCAGCTGGGGGATGAAAAGGTGAAACTGTGTGTTTGACTTGCACCAGTTGCACGATTGATGATACGACGTGACAGAAGTCCAGTCTCTTTGGGGGGGAATATCTGGGAATGAAGTGCAGTTGAGAGTTAAAAGTGCATGCACGCTGAAGAATCAGTTTGGTTAACCAGTCGTTTTGCATAAGAATTCAGAATTAGCTAGCTTAAGACTGATACAAATCCAGAATAAGCATGTCATTTAAACACCTGAAACACTTTAGGCCTGGCCAGCCACTTAGCGAGACCTATTAGTAGCCTTATCTCAGACAAAATTAACACAGCTATCTCCATAGCTTCCTTTTATTTCTTTCACAAGGCCAAAAACCACATGGAAATGACCTCTGGTGACAGAAACCAGAATGAGGCAGTGGTGGACACTAATTCAAGTCCCCATTCACTTACATGTTAAATTTTCCCGTTTTGCTAACCCATATCTATTGTCAAAACACTTTTGAATATAACCATTGTGTTATTCTGTTAGAAAAACTCTAGGACTACAACATAAGAGGAAAAATCTTCAGTGTATTGACCTTTCCTAACTGCCGCTGGTAAACATCTCACTGCAATTTTGATACCCAGTACAGTTGGACCCAAAGCCAGTTTACCTGAGATGACTCTATACATTCTAGGCATTTCCAGTAGCAACAGTTTAATGGAATATGGGGTTACAGGATATATAATTAGCTGTCACAATTATGTTTATTCTAAAGTTCAGTTGACATGTTAATGGAACAAACTGATCAGGGGAGACCGAATTTTCTAATCAGGACTAAAAAAAAGCATGGTACGCGAGTATTGGACCATGTATATATATATATATATATATATATATATATATATATATATATATATATATATATATATATATCCCAGGTAGTACAAATTACACACCCAAATGAATGACTAGTTCTAAAATATGAATTCAACAGATTATGTTTACTAATAAGATAACATAAAACATGTTGCCATGAAAACTTACTTCATATTAACAGAATACATCACAATAACTTTTGCAACAATGGATCAAACACTGAAGACCTATTTTTTCCCTCAATGCTGTAGTCATAGAGTTGTCCTAACAGGATAACACAATGGGTGTATTCAAAATGGTTTTTAACGGACAGATATGGGCTAGAAAGTAAATAAATTTAAAATGTAAGTAAATGGGGACTTGATTTGGTTTGCACCACAGCCTCATTCTGGTTTCTGCCACCAGAAGGTAGTAAGTGTTTCAAATATGGCAGGGACTTTTGAATAACCTCTGGGGGGGTATTTAGATATGTTTGTTCATGAAGCAAGAGGCACCAATTAAGTTGTATGAAAATGTGCACGATCTTAGGTGATTTTTCAAATAAAATATATGGCATTGACCAATGGTTGTCCATATACTGTAGGCATAACCTCGGAAAACGGTTGCCCAGTCAGTGTGTTTAGTGTTATCCAGGCATCCAAGCAATGACATCACCACTGTAAAACTGTGATGCGCTGTTTATCCTTTAGCAGAGAAACGTATCACGTTGTATCCACTTAATTGCTTGAATATACATTTGCACAAATTGAACGTCCAGATTAAAATGCCAGCATTCGGTACCTGGAAGATGTCATAAACAAGGGCAGAATTTGTTACACCTACCATGACACATTTTGCCAGAACGCAGAGTTCCACAGAGGTTATTATGGTGGTATGTATCGGTTCTGCTAAGATACTACGACAGGGAAGTAATCGTGTGTACAAGCCTATAGCTGGAAACTGGACGCAGACACTCCCAGGCCTACCAAGTCCAGCCCGAGGAACCTGTCTGAGGAAACTATTATCCTACCCAAACACACCAAGAATATCGTACCAGTGACGAAGTTAAAGTGACGGAGTAGCTGATGTACTGGACAAAAATTTTGTATGCCATGGCCTGAGAGCTACAAAATGTAGTCTACCTGTTGGATTATGCCTGAATGTATGAAATGCAACCTTGATTTTGATTGGAGATCCACCATCCCTTTGCACTATTACATCACATATCTTCAGTACTTTGTCATTTTGTTTCCTAGTTTCTCTCAATTCACCTATCTGAGATAATGTGCAAAATACAAAAGAGAACATCGCGTGAAACAACACCCTATCAAAAGAAATCTTGGTAGACTCAGTGGTTTGTATCAGTAAGAAAGGTCAGAATTAGCTCTGAAGTGTGTATTCAACCCAATACAAAACCGAATACACAGAAATTTGCAGGGCTAGAGCTGTGTATTCCCATTGGTTTACATGCTAAAGTAACCTTAAATAAACTGGTCACTTAAGTAGCTGTGGTCATATGATTTTTGTGAGGTATTTAGTTACGCATCTAGATTTACTGTGTGAAATGTGGTGTCTCTATGTGCAGTTGTTTTCAAGTTATTAAGTTGCAAATTACAATGTTAAGTAATGGGAATACACAACCCTAGCCCTCCAGTGACCGCAGTGCCCTCTTTTAGGCAGGGCTAGAACCTTCTGTTCTTGTCCTTGCCTATTGGTCCAGCCCCAGGGTCGTTATGGGCAGACGCATATCAATAAGGGGCTGTGAATAAGTTAAGGACTATTAATTTTATGATCATAAAATGTTTGGTGGGGTCTTTCAACCCCTTTTATTTTCATGAAACTAGTAAATTGTTGAAAAGTATGTGGAGATGGTTTTAGGTGACAGGTTTTAGGAAGGCAGGCCACAGATTGAAAACAGGGTGGAAAGTTTTAGGAGGCATTGTGGGCTGAACTTCACCTGTTCACAAATCTCAATTCGAATCCAACTATTGAAAAATGAATCAGAGAGTTCTTGATCTAGAATGTATTATGGGTTATTGGAGGCGCCTACAGCACAAATATATAAATTGAAGTTGGGATGACACTTTCACCTATAATAGGTTTTCAGATATTCAATATTTAAACTTTAAACTTTTGAAAGAGCCTTAATTTGTATAATTTTCAAAATTGTCACCCCTCTTCATAAAAGGACCAGACTTTACGTATGGAAGCATCATCAGGCCAAGTTGGGAGTTTCTACGTAGAACAGTCTTCAAACGAAATGTCGCACAAATATGCTGGTAAAGGGGAGAGAGAGAGAGAGAGAGAGAGAGAGAGAGAGAGAGAGAGAGAGAGAGAGAGAGAGAGCGTACATGGATGAATCAAACAGGTAACAGATTTTGACAAATTCAACAATGAACCTGGATAAAAAGATAACTCTTGATGATTTAAAATGGTATCGTTTTAGGATTGAAACACTTAAGTAACAGGAATGACATTCGTTATAACAAAAGCAGATTGACCAACGAATACGCAGTATGCATATTGATTTCCCGCAACAAAGCACGGGTTTGACGCTTGGCGATCACGGGGACGTGCTGGGCGCACCATTGTCACAGACAGGCCATAGCCTCATTTCTCACGAAATTATCATTTTTAAGTTCACAAATGCCAAACTGGTATTCTTCTAGTACTTCCCGAGCCATATATAATGCCTTTTATAGGTATTCTGTATTTCCAAAACATTAGTAATATCCCACTTGTCCCCACAGGTACCGACCCGTATCTCGCTATATCTCACCAAGCGAGACCAGGCAATCAGGTATGCTTTTTGGGGGGTGGGGGTGGGGGGGGGGACTTAATATGCACATCTCCTATTGCAAGCTTTGGCGTCAGGATGACGTCAGTGACACATATCCGGAGATAAATAGCTGAAGTGTAGGTGTTAAATTTGGGGCACTGGAAGGGCAGCCAGGAAGACAGTTCGATCCACCACGATGCCCTGGTTCGCACTGACAATAGCGGCACTTGCGGTCATTGCCTGTCAATCTACTGGCACTCCCAAGAAATGCAACTGCAACTTCGAAATTCCGCGTGGTTACGGCCAGAGCGTAGCGGCACAAGGAGCACAGGCACTACTTACAATGAGGGTTGACAGCCACGAGCACAGGCTGAGCAAAGCATCCATCGAAATTCACACCCTCCAAAAGAAAGCATATACAATGCTCGGCTCCAGGGAAAACCTTGCAAAGCGGATCAGACAGATACGCAAAAGGATCAAACATCTTGAAGGTAAACCTTTTTTTGCTTCTCTCTCTCTCTCTCTCTCTCTCTCTCTCTCTCTCTCTCTCTCTCTTTTAATTTATTATTTTTTTCAAAAGGATCAACAGGTCAAGGTGCTTTTGTTTGTTTGTGTGTTTGTTTGTTTGTTTTTGTTTTTTTGTTTTTGTTGGTTTTGTAGTCACTATAAAACAAGATTTCTTGGCGCCAGTTAAATTATTCATGAGCTGACACCTAATTGGTGATACGCAAAGGGATAAAACATCTTGACGGTAAACCTTTTGTGTGTTTATTTATTGTTGGTTTGTTGTTTTTTTTTTCAAACGGATCTGCAGCTTGAAGGTCAACTTGCGGGGGATGGTTTTTTTGTTTTGTTTTGTTTTGTTTTTGTTTTTTTATTGTTTTGTTTTGTTTTGTTTTGTTTTTTGGTTTTTTTTTCGGTGATTCATGGTTATGATAAGCCGAAAGTCTAAAAGTGGTCTGAATTTCATTCAGTCCCCTTTCACAAGCAATTTCTTGAACCTTTGAGAATCTTTTGCCTTTGGGAGATTAAAAAAATGGCAAAATATCGGCACACGAAACGTTGTGTGTTTGTTATGTTGATATTTCCATTTTAATGTCTATGGCTCATCAAATTTTATTATGTTGAGTTAAAAAAAAGAAAATCGTTTGATTTTGTGACCTATTTCTGTTGCACTTTGTTTCAAGTCAAATATGTCTTCAAAGTTTCAAATATTAGCACCAAAAAATAAAAACCGCAAGAGAACGTAATAGTTAACGTCGAGCAGTTATTGTATTTAAAGGACAACAGATTCATCTTGAAAACGTTATACGACATTTGGGTTCAAGTAAGGTATGTTGAGTAATTTCTGTACATAGTATTATCTGTATTTAATTGGAATTTTACACGGGGGGGGGGGGTTGATGGTGATGGTGGTGATTTATTTTGCATTTTAAAGTCCAAGCCAGCTGACATTGTCTTAGCTTTGGTAAGCAAGTATTGTACTTTATATTGTACTTTACTTATTGTACGTTGACTGTAGGCCTTCATCTGTCATTTTGCTTAACAGGAAGCAGTCCAACTTTCTTTGTCCACCCGTGATTCAAACCTGGGTGATATTCAGCTTGTATATTGACCCCCAAGTAGACTGATTGGAAAATTATCATAGGCGTAACATGCTCACTCTTGGTAAAACTTGCACAATGTTGACATATCTTGAACCAGGGTAGGTCTACGCGGGGGGGGGGGGACTTACTTAGATTTTTGGTAGGAGTGAGCGGCTCGAACCGTACAAAATGCATCCTTCATTATAATACTTTTTTTACAGAAACAGTACGCGAGGGATTTCTTCAAATACAAAAATGGTAAAAATTGTGGCAATTTTTTTTTGTCGAAAGTGTACTCGTAAAATATTTTTTGCCGTTTTCAATTGACATTTTGTGATACTCTTGGTCTTCCGGAGGAAAATTTGCTCCTTTTCGTGGATTTAGATGTTGCACCTTTGTTCGAGACATTTTCCTAAAAAACTAGGCTCCAGAGCGGCCAGAAAGCTGAGCCGAGACTTCTCCAAAACCTAGCCACATCCACTTCAAGCTTGGTGGGCATCTACCTCGGTTGAGTCTCTGCCGATACGAATGGCCCTACTCTGTTTTTTTTTATTATTAATTATTTTTTTCCTATCCCTTATTTTGTTCAGATTATTATTATTATTATTATCATTATTATTATTATTATTATTATTATTATTATTATTATTATTATTATTATTATTATTATTATTATTATTATTATCATCATTATTATTATTTTATTATTATTATTATTATTATTATTATTATTATTATTATTATTATTATTATTATTATTATTATTATTATTATTATTATTGTTATTATTATTATTATTATTATTATTATTATTATTATTATTATTATTATTATTATTACTTTCTTTTCTTTTTGCAAAAACTTAAAAGATTCTCTGCTCCAAAAATAATTTTGCTAATTGATTTGAAGTTACACAAGGACACTCCTGCGGACTTTGAGATCTTCGTTTGTTTTGAAGGTGGCGTTCGATTTTTAAAGGATTTATGTATGTTTTTGCTATTTTTGACTTCTGCAAAAGCGTCAATCAGATTGTTGTGAAAGTTGATGGAAATGAAGGATCAATCCTAGCCTGTTCAATAGGTGAGGATAATCTGGATCCCTGTTAGTTAATGAATTTTTCAATTCTACTAGTTGTCGGTTACTGTGTGCATTCCTATTGATTACTATGTAAATCGACACTAATTGCAATGGTAATTCACATTTTCTGCAAACCTGTCAGCCACATTCACTTCAAAGTTGGTGGTTCTGTACCTTGCTAAGATTTTTACCAATGTGTACAAGTGGTCACGCTCCAGTTATTTTTATATTTGTTTTATGAATTCTTTTCATTTTTCGGTAAAATCTCTCAAAAAAAACTTCTCTAAAAGAGCTCGCCTAACTGCTTTGAAATTGCATAGGGACACTTCTGGAGATTCTTACACTTACATTGAAGTGTCGCAGCGATTTTCTAATTTTTGTGTGCTTTTGCAATTTTTGAGTTACCCAAAAGCTGGCAATCATATTGTTCTGAAAATTTGTGAAAATGTAGCTTGTGGGAGGGTCAAATAAAGCTGTTCACTCGCTGGTGATACTCTGGATCGCTGATTTTTAATAAATTTTTTAATTTGGTAATTTGCTGGTTAATGCATGCATTCCTATTGATTCGCATGTAAGACAATATTGATTGCAACGATTAGTCACATTTTTACTTCTTCTCCAAAACTGTCAGCCAGATTAACTTAAAATGTGGTGGGCATCTACTTAGGTACGCCTTTTGTAAGTTTGTTCTTGCAGGTTTGTACAGGTGGTCTAGCTGTAACTGTTTATTTGAAAACCACTGGGACTGAATAAAATGTCCAGCATGTTTGTACTTTAGTTATACACTGGCAGGTGGTTAAACTAAGGTGAGCTATCCAGCGAGAAAGGGTATTAGTTCAGGAGAAGTCAAACTATTCTTATCCGAACTTGTACTGTACAAATTTAGTAATAATGTTTTGTTTGACTGGTATTCTTTATTCATATTGAAGCTCTGCGTTTATGAGCAAAGCTTCACTTATTTAGCTAATTCACCATTTGACACCTTCATATCTATTTATTATTATGTGAGTTGTCTTTGCTGAATATTTAGCTTAGACAAGGAGCCGCTACTCTGAGAGACATGTACGGGCACAGGCTCCAAAACATGTTCTGAGTAGTTACCCGCTGAAGACCCTTTCATATATTTGGGATAATGCAGTTTATGCCAAAATTCTACAGAACAAAGTGTGCAATATGGACAATGGTACTTCCATATTTATACAGGTTAGACAGTGACGTGTAAGGTTACGGAGAGTAAAGAGTTCGGACTGCGAAATAGGGTAACGACTGCCAGGAAGTGGTTCTGGACAAAAGGACATAAATAGAATAATGGGGAAGTACCAATATAGGGTGTCTTTTGGTGTTGTTATTTTTTCCATCGAGTGACCGTGAGAGGTCAGACTGACCTATTGGCTTGTACCTTGGATATGGTAAATCCTTGGCCAATGATTCTATTAACATTATGAAAAAAAGTAAAAAGAATTTTTTAGCTTTGAAAGGTCAAACTGACATATTGGCTATTTTGGTAATAGTGGACCCTGTCAGTGTTCATTTCAAAATAATGACTTCAGAAATGTGTGTCTGAAGCGTTGGATATTGAAAACAGTGGTGGTCATCCAAAAGGATCATCCTGACAGTGCACATGGATGTCACATACATGTATATATATATATATATATATATATATATATATATATATATATATATATATATATACATATATATATACATATATATATATATATACATATATATATACATATATATATATATATATATATATATATATATATATATATATTAAAGATTACAGGGCACTGTAATTACTGCACTTTTTTTTATATAAGGACAATAATCTCAGCTACAACTTAATGTTGCGTCTGACAATGGCCCCGTGAGGGCTAAAATGAGATAATGAGATGCACTCGCTTGATCTTGACCTAATTACCAAGGTCAATGACTTTTTTTTTTCAGGTGACCGCAACTTAAGAGTTGTAATTTTAGAACTGTCGAGCCATTGTTTTGAGTAGTCACTTGAGAACCGATGAGCCGTCACTTAGATATTTGCACATGGTCATGACATAAAAGAAAAGTGACCTTGATCGAATTCCGAAGGTCCCAAGACCTCTTTAGTATGTCCATCCCAAGACCACTTCAGTCTGTGCATCCAGCATCAATATTATTTGGTACATTATGCTTTAATCCAGATATAATTTGACAAAAGCCTTTTCCGGTGCCTCGCATTGAATGTCACGCGACCAGGGTCAACTAAGTGTAGAACAAGATTCACTAAGGATGAACCTAAATTTATGTGAAATTACGTTGCAAGTTTAAGAGGTTTGGCCCTTTTAAAGAAAGCTTGTGTCACATTGAACATGTTCTCAATTGAAAACACCTAATTTTTACCCAAGGCAAGAAGAATAGCTATATCTGAGTAGTGCTAAGCATTGGTTATTTAGCTGTCCAGTTAAAGCTGTCACACTAACTTTGGCAGGCCCATGCCAACAAGTTTCTTAGGACCTTGACATCATTGGAGTAAGGCGGCAACACGAATGAAGCAAAGTTTGTCGAGGGTAGTTCTTCCGTGTTGAAAAAAATGCAAGGTATATTGCCTATTGAATAACGCAGGTGTGGCCTATTTGAAGATATTTTAAGCCTTATTCATTAATATAAATATAGTGTTTATTTACATTTATAATTTTATTGTATTATTACATTGTATTTATTCATTCGTTCCTTTTAACGTCCGTTCTTTCATTCATTAATGTATAGATTTGTTCATTTGTTCCGACAGGGTCCCATTGTGAGGACAAAGACCACTTTGCCTGCGGCGACGGAAGCGATAGATGCATCAGCACCTTACTGGTTTGTGACAAAGTGAATGATTGCAACAATGGAGCAGACGAGGAAAAAAATCTATGTGGTGCGTGAGCATATATGCATGTAAACTGCGCTGTCGGTGCGCAAATCACAGGTGTTTAAATAGCTGAAGATAAAGATAACCAATAATTACTGGATTTCTTCGTAATGGTGGTAATATATCTTTGGTAATTAAGGCTTTACCAACTATGTATGAACAATGTGGCACTGTCTTTTTAGAATATACATTGGTGTCTCCTTTCAGAGACCCCTCTAGGGCAGGTCCAGAAAGTGGTAACAAAAAGCAGGTGGTTTCTCAATAAAGGTGAAATAATATAGAAGAAATAGCACAAGATACCTGATAAACATGATCTTATATGGCTGGTGATCTCTCACTGGAATGGTCTGTCGAAACGAGGACTAATATATGTTTAAATTATTTCTGCAAATTCATTCGACAAATTGCGCTGAAATCGCTCAGGGTCTCGTTAGGATGCCTGTAAGTGTTAAGAGTAACTTGTTCACCAAGAACACTACATTTTTTACGGCAGCTGACTTTTCAGACAGCTGAGTTATGATGGGTGGTGATCCATTGTCCATCTTTTCACATTTCATCTTTCCGACTTCTTCTCCAAGACCCTCGGCCAGATTCTCTTCAAACTTGATGGGATTTACCATAGGTGGATCTCTACCAAGTTGTTTAAATGGCCACAGCCCAGTAATTTTTTAATTTTTAGCCGAGCTGAGCTTATCTGATGCGCATGCGTCCGTCGTCACTGACACAGGCTGCCAGCAGATTATTGGTGTATCGATAGGCAAAGACCCTGCACTTTTCATGGCCAAATTTTATTTATTTTTCTATAAATTCATGCATATGAACGACTTGACTGTGCACAATTATGGAGTAACCTGACATTACTCTAGCCACACATGGAGATTAGTTGATGACCTTGCAACTTTGAAGAACAACAAATACCTTTGTATTAACTGGAGAAATATCTATCCCAATGAACTGGTTCTAAACAAGGAAAACCTGACAGATGACGCTGCTTCATTTTGAGACTTGGGTTTCAGGATAGAAGACCATAGGTACAGGACTAAAATGTATGTTAAGAAGGATAACTTTAGTTTTGATGTCGTCTCATACCCTGATATAAGAGAAATCGTTCCTGAAGGTCATGCATATGGTATTTGCATCGGGCAGATATCAAGAATAACTAATAATACTTCGGGCAAGGACACTTCATACAGAGAATCAAATTGTTGATGCCAAAACTTTGCAATGAGGAGTGTTCGAAGTACAAGTAGTTGATACGAATGCTTGGAGTATGTCTTCAACCCTACCGTGCTATAATATTACGAAAATTGGAGACTATCAAAAGTGACATAATTCATCGATCAAGACTTGAACTCTTGAAGACCACATTACAGTGGCATAAATGGAAAGATGTAATCTCAGGATGTAGGGCGGCTGTGTTGCACTGTCAAGGTAATGATGCACGGCAAGTGGGTAGCATTGGTTCCATCAAACGAGTTTACGCCAACCGAAAGTAATCTCTAGACCGTCGCGAGTCGGTAACCATGACAGTAATTGCATAGCTGTGTAATGCACTCTTCTCTGCAAGTCTTGGGTTTACTTTCCTGTGCACCTGCTAACGTTTAAGTGGAAAAGCTCAAAGAAATCGGTCTGTCCGTCCGTGTCTCATTTTATCTTGGGTGCAGGTGAAAAAATTTGGATTTTAGGTGGTTGAGCCTTTTAGCTTTGGAAAGAACTAAAGTGCATAGTTAAAGTGTGTGTGTCAACACACACTTTTCTGTTTTTCCTAAAATATTCTTTCTTTCTTTCTTTCTTTCTTTCTTTACCAATGAATTTGTCCGACACTTTTCTCGGACACTATTACACATAAAAACTCCAAATTTGGCATGATTGTACCTCCATACAAGGAGTTAGGCTTTTTTACACAGAGGAATGGAGATGTTCAAAATTATGCAAATTTGGGGCATTTGAAATTTTAAATCTTGAATATCTTCAAAAGTATAATAGATAGAGATATCATTCCAACTCGACTAAGGGGTTATTGACCATTGCGGATCTAATGAGTTTAAAACAAAAGTTGTAGCAATTTAAATTATGCTAATTAGCAGCATTTGAAATTTTAAAACTTGAATATCTTCAAAACTATTATGGATAGAGATGTCATTTCAACTTCTACTAGGGGGTTGTTGATCATTGCGCATGGAATGAATCTAAAACAAAAGCAATTTAAATTATGCTAAATAGCACCACTAGAAATTTTAAACCTTAAATAACTTCAAAGCTATAATAGATAGAGATGCCATTCCAACGTCTACTCCTGTGTTATGGAATAGTTGTAAACTGCCGTACCAATATGCTTTGAAGACACACACACTGATTTGCTATGCAGCAAATCATCTTTTATAGTTAATGAATGTATTTCAAAGGTTGAGATGACCGGTTTAAAACCATTAGTTGCCTTTTGTGGGTGACTGCCTGTCTCAAGTCAGGAGTGTAATCCATTTATTCCTATTGGTACTGTAAGATGAATACGCTTGAATCTCTGCTTTCTGCTATTTTTAACTTTGCTCTCATTGTTGAGTTGAAAGTTTGAATGTTGGTCATGTTTTTCTGAACTGTTGGCGCATGGAAACTTTCAGTTTCCCAGACACGTGTACAAAACCGCTAGCCGGATCCACTTCAAACACTTTGTGGATCTGCCTTGGCTGGATCTTTGCCAAGTTTGTTTAAATTGTTATGCTCCAGTGATATTTTGCATTTTTGTGTTGTTTTTTTTTAATTTTTTTTTTTTTTTAATTTTTTGACAAAGTTTTTAAAAATCTTCTCCGAAACCGCCGAATCAATCCCTTCGAAATCGGATAGAAACATTTCTGGGGATCCCTGGCCCTCAAAGTATTCACCAGGTGGCCCTACAAGTTTTTCCTATTTTTTACGAATTTTTATGTGTTTACGCAGTTTTCGGCTGCTCCAAAACCATCACTTAGGTATTCACTAGGTAAAGCTATTCTGCATTTCTGCTTTTTAACGATGCTTGAAATTTTGGCATGAATTTTTTTGTCCATTTTTTTTTATCTTTGAAATCGTCTTCTTCGAAAACGGCGAGCCAATTGTTTCGATATTGCATTGGGTCATTTCTGACGACCCCCCAGACCGTAATTGTTCGCCAGGTGTTGCTGCATTCGTTAAAAACAAATTTCTATGTATTTAAGCTACTTTCGATTTCTTCTCCAAAACCGTCCCCTAGATTCATCTGAAACTTGATGGAAATGGAACTTGTGGAATGGTCAAACTGACTTTTTCACTAGGTGATGATATTCCGCATCTCTAATTTTAAACGAATTTTTAAATTTGCTTACTTATCGGTTAATACATACATTCCTATTGATAACAATGCGCATCAATGCAGACTCCAATTATAAGTTACATGTTTGACTTTTTCTCCAAAACTGTCAGCCACATTTACTTTAAACTTGGCGTATATGTACGGGGGGGGGGGGGTTACTCTCCAATGATTTTTGGAATTTTTACAAATTTTTCATTATTGTTTGGCTAAAACTTAAAAATCTGTTTTTAACTTTGTATTGATGCTGATTTATTTCAAATTTTTGCTTGCATGTGTTTTAAATGTTGCATGTACTACCTTAAGTACCATATTAGTATCTTTTTAAATTTGATCGTTGAATTTTATTTCAGACCAGACCCATCTCAAACGAACATTGCCTTTGCGTTGAACTTTGACCTTCATGTTCAAAGTAAATTTTGATTATATCAGAATCTTCGTCCATGTCATCCTATCACTCAGCTGTAAATCATACAACCATTTTTTTTTTCTTATAGGGATTCATTTCTCGATGAATATACCTTGGCTAATGGGATGTATTCATGTGTAACTATATTCACCGCAGACCAGCTCTGGCCCGCTTAGTTGTAAGGCAATGGAACTTTGCCTCCGTCACGATGAGGGCACTTCTACCAGATATGTAACTCTACCATCCAGAAATAACACTTTGTCTACAAATTTAGTAAATTTGCCTAAATGTGCTTAATATCTGGTATGGTTCAGATTTGTAGTGAATGATTTTTGTAAGAATTTTCCTTCCTCAAGTTGTTACTTGTACCAAGAAGCTCATTTGGTCTCGCTTAATACGTAAACCTGTCCTCCTCCCTGTCAAGTTCCTTGCTGCACAGGGTCTCATTTGATATGAATACCTCCCATTTAACACAAGACTGTCACATTTCCGAATGTTTTATCACGTTACCATGGTTACAGCTGAACCAGAGATAGGCACAAAATGGGAGGCATACCTCAAGGCCGAAGATGCAGGCTGCGCGAGAAGAATCATCAAGAAATTCTCCGTAACCATAAGGAAGGTTATTTCCAATAAATATCTGGTTGGTAGGCCACAAATTGAAGCAAGCTTTTTGGCGACGAGCGTCACCAAAGGCAGACACATTCAAGAGTTCTTCGTTGTTACAGGTAGGATTGATCGACTTTGGTATTGTTTCTATGATCACATGGCAAACCTAAATACTTTCAATATCACGCACAGTAATTGGTACTGGTACAAACAATATTTTTGGCAAATCTTTCGCCATTAAAGTTATAAATTCATATCGAGTTAAGATATGTCTTCATGTATAAATTCATATATATTGCTTTTGAATATGACAGGGACATGCTTCTCTCAATATCCGAGATTAAATGAAATATATAAGTCTGAATACTGACCAAAGACAGTTAAGTGGTGTCAGCGTTTACAATTACAAAGTAGAAGTTGGTGTATACTTATAAGTTTCAATGTGTAACGTAGAGTTTTAAAAAAAGACAGATAAGCCCAAAACTTGAAAATCAATTATTCTGAAGAAATTGATTAGGTTATCATAGTTATGGCTTTTAAACCCTGCGCTGTGTGTATCTAGGCCTATGTTAAACATTTTCCAAAACAGCTATAACTTTCCTTTGATGTGGCTTCAGTGTATGTATATATATATATATATATATATATATATATATATATATATATATATATATATATATATATATATATATATATATATATATATATATATATATATATATATTCAATAAGCTGACCATCTTTTACTATTTTTGAGTGCTTGACATAAGTTTACGTTGGTTTGCAGGCAGCTGGGATCCTGCTCATCAAGAACTGATCTTCAGTCCACCGGAGAAACATGACCCATTGGGCATTATCTGCAGATTCGATGGTGTTGACCACTCCCACTGTGAAGCAGCATTCTACAATGTCCATTCACATAAAGAGTGTGGATTCTTCACATTCACAAAAATCAAATCTGATTAAGTAATTTATAAATAAGGGAACAATAAAAAATCTCAATAGGAAAAAGAAACAGAAAGGCCGGCGGCAGTGTGATACCAAAGTTTTACTGCCTGAATCACTGCGCCAGGGTTGAACATGAATACCCAAACGTAACAACAAACTGCAACCCTGTTGACAGCTTCTCCTGACAGCAAACTCGTCCAGATACGATCACCATAGATCTCTC